>CAUYUJ010020004.1:80457-225457 GCA_963575745.1 Prorocentrum cordatum
GGTTACAAGTGCGTGGTCTGTAAACCTCTGGGGAGGCCAGAGAGCCGCCAGGACGCCGCGCGACACGCGCGGTATGCAGGGTTTACCCTGCCAGTCCACAGGAGGTTCAGCGCAGAGCGCCTCTCAAACCAGGGTAGGGGCGTTTCTTACGCCCTTGATGTACAATAGATTCACACCACGGCCCTGTTCGCAAAGATTTCTGAGGGGGAGGGTGGGGTTCACTTCGCTTGGGAGCTCCCGAACGACGTGAACCCCGCCCTCCCCCTCAGAAATCGTGGGGGGGCCCACCCCCCGCCTCAGAAATCGTGTGGGGGGGGGGGGGGTAGGGCTCGCACGTGGCCCCCTGAGGATGCAGATCAAAAGCCCCCCGCCGTGATTTTTTTGCCGCGACGTGCGGGCGGTCTCCCGACCGTACCTCGGAGACCGCCGGCGGCCGCTCGAAACTGTCCAGCTGCCCCCAAAAACGCCATCGGCGAGGCGCAGCTGCTGGCGAGCACCCCGAGGCGCGAGGCCCTCCAAAGAACCAGCCGAGGCCCCAGCACAACAGTCCCGACAACCACGAGGGAGGACTGGCTCAAGGGGGGGGGGAAGCTCGCGCTGCAATCGCCGATGCATCACCGACAGATCGGGGATAGCCCCCGACGCCTCTGGGCGGAGTGGACTACCGGGCCCCTATCGGCGATGACTGGGCTATGGGGGGTCGATGCGTCCCCCCCCGGAGCCTGCCCCTGGTGGTTGTGGGGTCAGAACTCGAGCCTCAGGCGGCCGTTTGGGACGATCCGGGCAGCGCTGGAACGCCCTCGGCGAGGCGCAATTGCTGGAGAGCACCCGGAGGCTGGAAAACCTTCGAAAACCTCGAACCCCGAACTTCGAACCTCGACGCGTCCCAAGCTTCGAACCCCGAACTTCGAACCTCGAAACGTCCCAAACCTCGAGCCCCGAACCTCGAAGTGTCCCCCAAACGTTGCCCCTGATTTCAGAAGCTGCCCCCGTGCGGCGAGGCCGCCTCCCCAGGCCTGGGCTGGGTCGCACCGCGAGGTCGCATCGCCGCGCCCGGCTCGGGCTGGCCCTGGCCGCTGCCGGTGAACATCGGGCCGCACCGAGCCGACGCGGCATCGCGGGCCTGACCAGCGGATCGCATCGCATCAGATCGCATCGAAGAAGAATGTGGAGGAGGAGGGAGGAAGGGGAGGAGGAGAAGGAGGAGGAGGGAGGAGGAGAAGGAGGAGGGGGAGAAGGAGGAGGAGGGGAGGAGGAGGAGGGAGGAGGAGGAGGGGAGGAGGAAGGAGGGAGGAGGGGATGAGGAGGAGGAGGAGGAGAGGGAGGAGGAGGAGGGAGAGGAGGAGGAGGAGGAGGGAGGAGGAGGAGGAGGAGGAGGGAGGAGGAGGAGGAGGAGGAGGAGGAGGTAGGAGGAGGAGGAGGAGGAGGAGGAGGAGGAGGAGGAGGAGGAGGAGGAGGAGGAGGAGGAGGAGGAGGAGGAGGAGGAGGAGGAGGAGGAGGAGGAGGAGGAGAGGAGGAGGGAGGAGGAGGAGGAGAGGAGGAGGGAGGAGGAGGAGGAGGAGGAGGAAGGAGGAGGAGAGGGAGGACGAAGGCCGCCGAGGGCTTCTGACGGCCCACTCCACGCCACTGGCGCCCTGCCCCTAGGAAAACCACAGGGTAACCATACCGCTACTACGCGGACCTCTCCTGGGGTGCGTTCTGGCTAGAATTTCGATGCGAATCCAACGGTGGCGACGAGGGCCTCCCACGAGGCCCGAGAAGGCGAAGACGAGGGACATGTAGTGGTATCGGCACCTTTCTCCTCCTCTGACCCCCCCCCCTGGCGGCCTTGCCAGCGGCGGCGTGTGCGCAGGCGCGGCGCGGGGGGTCCCTGACAATGTGCACCGTCGGCTCCCGGGGCGCGTCCGCCCCGGGCTCGGCCGGAGCCGCGCCTGCGCGGCGGAGGCTACAGGAACGCGGAGGGTCCTGCTCGATGGCGTGTTTAGCAACATGAGGGGGGGTGATTGACTTTCCAGCGAAGCCCCTCCCTCCTCCTCCTCCTCCTCCTCCTCCTCCTCCTCCTCCTCCTCCTCCTCCTCCTCCTCTTCCTCTTCCTCCTCCTCCTCCTCCTCCTCCTCCTCCCTCCTCCTTCTCCTCCTCGTCCTTCTTCTCCTTCTCTTCCTCCTCCTTCTCCTCTTCCTCCAACCCCCGTCCACCCGTCCCGACAGCACGTGCCCAGCGGTGTTCGGGCTCCATTCTGGCGGTCGGTCTTCGGCCGTCTCTCGCTGTTCTCGGCGGCTCCTGGGATTTCTGTCGGCGCGAGAGCTGGAGGGCTGCGCTTCGCACGGGGCCCATGCTGGAACGCTCGCTCTAGGTCTTCGGGTGCCTTCACCAGTGCTCTCGGGGCCCCGGGCGTGCTCCATCGCCCGCGCCCCCGCCGAGAAGCGCCTGGGCCAGGGCCCCGACCGCCCCGGACGGCCGCCTCGGGCCCCCAGTCCTTGCCCAGAGCCCAGCCAGCCCCGGTCTCCTCGCGTCGCGTCGCGGGACGGGGAGACCGCCCAAAGACGTCGACAAGCGGTCTCCAGCGGTCTTCCAGCAGCGTCGAGCGCGCCGCCTCCGTCGAGCGTGTGGTCCCTGGCGGTCTCCCAGCGAAAGGTAGGAAAGAGAGAGAGAGAGAGAGAGAGAGAGCGCGAGAGAGGGAGAGACAACAAAAAAAAAAAAGAGGAATGGGAACAAATCCAAGCAACGCCACGCCGCAAGGGTATCTCAGGGGCATGGCGGGCAGCACTTCCAAGGATGGGAGGGGTCAAGATCGCTTGTCTGGAAAAAACACTCCACGTTGAAGTGGGGTTGCGAGTATTAAGGAAGAGAGAGAGAGAGAGAGAGAGAGAGTGAGAGGGGACACATATGGAGTGTTGTGAATACATGATTATGTGTATATATATATGTATATATAAGGGAGGGACCAAATTTGGAGATGTGTGAAAATACCTGTATATACAAACAAAGATCGTTAGAACGAAGAAAACACTTCGTTAGACGGAAAACCGGGTGTTCGCAGACGTGCTCCTTGTCTACGGTGCTTCCAACGTCTGGGACCTCCTCTTGGGCCTCGCCTGCGTCAGGTGAAGGTACCCATACACCTACGTGCCAATTCTGGACACACGGTGAGCCAGACTTCTTCTTCCATCCCAGACCTCCGACCTGTTGCCTTTTCAACGCGGGGTCCGACCTCTCCATCAAAATCCATGGGGCCAACTCTTGATCGCGGGACATTCCCTACAGAGCCCGAAGGCGGCCCGCCTGGAGGCCGGAAACCACGGAGCAAACATTCGAGGAACACCACATTGCATACACATGAACTTTCGGAAGCTCGCGCGGATTTCCTGGATCGGCGCTGGAGCCGCCTGGCAGCGCCCCCAGCGCCGCCCCTGGCGCGCTCCGCGCGCGAGGGAGGGGGTCCAGCGTCGATCCGAGAAATCTGCGCGGACTTCCGAAAATCTATGGTGATGTTATTTGGTTCCTCTGAGAAACGGGTAACGACAGGGGCGGATGAGGGGGGCGGGAAGGAGAATACCCGGGGGCCGCCAGGCCACCTGAACATTAAATTCCTCCTCTTCCAAATTCCGGAATCCGCTCAAAATCGTCCCCCAAATCCCTTCAAGGATCCTTCCCGACTGTTTCTCCAAAGCGGGCCTGTTTCCGAAGGTCCTGGGGCTCGAAACAGGTCCCTGCGGCCCGAAGCGGAGGAGAAGCCTCGACCCTCGAAAGGCATTGACGAATCTCTACGTTTTCCTCCACGAGCGGCGCGGCGCTCCTTCAGAAGGGCAACCACACCGCTCGGCGTCGGGCCTTGAGGGGTGCTACAGTCAACCCGTACAGTAAGGACTTACGGCAAGGGTGCAAGGGCCTTGGAGGCCATGCTGACACTCTGCGGGTGGGGCGCGGCAAGCGAAGGTGGCCAAGGATGGGCCGAGGGGGAAGGATGCAAGGGTGACCTTGGACAGTTGCGCATCCCCCTCCTATGCGGGTTGACTGTATTCCCACCAGCCCTGTAGGGCGTAAGTGGTTTAGAGAATTTCCTCTTCCAACCCTTCTTTCTTCCTTAGGGAAAGGGTTCAACTGTTCCCTACCAATAAACACCCCCTCCCCCAGACGACCGGCAGCCAAGCAGGACCAATGCCCCCCCATCCCTGTCAAAAACAAAACAAACCACACATTTGGGCAAAATCTTTAGTCATGCTGTCATGCTCGTGGGCCTCGCGAACACTTTGTACTGTTCCCAACTATCCTGTGGTGTTGGGTCCTCGTTTTGAAGAGACAGTCCCCCGCGTTCCTTCTCCTCCTCCTCGCCCTCCTCCCTCCAGGGTTCGCATGCCTCCCCACCACCCATTTCGGCACACCCCTCACACGCTTCGTGGCCCCATAGGGAGCTCCACCGAAGGCCCCAGTGGCTGCGTTCGCATGCCTCCCCACCACCCATTTCGGCACACCCCTCACACGTTTCGTGGCCCCATAGGGAGCTCCACCGAAGGCCCCAGTGGCTGCGTTCGCATGCCTCCCCACCACCCATTTCGGCACACCCCTCACACGTTTCGTGGCCCCATAGGGAGCTCCACCGAAGGCCCCAGTGGCTGCGTTCGCATGCCTCCCCACCACCCATTTCGGCACACCCCTCACACGTTTCGTGGCCCCATAGGGAGCTCCACCGAAGGCCCCAGTGGCTGCGTTCGCATGCCTCCCCACCACCCATTTCGGCACACCCCTCACACGTTTCGTGGCCCCATAGGGAGCTCCACCGAAGGCCCCAGTGGCTGCGTTCGCATGGAGCTTTCCCGGCACCCCTTTCGGCACACCCCTCACACGTTTCGTGGCCCCATAGGGAGCTCCACCGAAGGCCCCAGTGGCTGCGGCATGCACATTTCGGCACACCCCTCACACGTTTCGTGGCCCCATAGGGAGCTCCACCGAAGGGCTGCGTTCGCATGCCTCCCCACCACCCATTTCGGCACACCCTCACACGTTGGCATAAGGAGGAACGAAGGCCCCAGTGGCTGCGTTCGCATGCCTCCCCACCACCCATTTCGGCACACCCCTCACACGTTTCGTGGCCCCACAGGGAGCTCCACCGAAGGCCCCAGTGGCTGCGTCGCATGCCGCCCCCACGCCAACTTCGGTGCACCCCTCACACGTTTCGTGGCCCCATAAGGAGCTCCACCGAAGGCCTCAGTGGCAACGTTCGCATGCCGCCCCCACACACATTTCGGCACACCCCTCAAACGGTTCGTGGCCCCATAGGGAGATCCACCAAAGACGGTACTCACACCAACATTACTCACAACTGCATATGGTTGGGTCCTTCGCCAAGCTAATTTTTTTTGACCGGGCCGGGGGGGGGGGGCCCTCAGATTGCCTGCCTTGCGCGAGCCCACCATCCGTCAAAAACAACACAACATGCAATTCGCGGCTAAACCTGGATTATGCCCGGCCATCCCGCGATCACTCTCCTGTGCGGAGATAAAATGCTCAGCGCAAAGCGCACTCCGTATTTGTGTTGGCCCGCGGAGGGAGGGTGGGTGTCGAAAACAAAGCCGCTGACCAATGCCAAAACGCATTCCGCAACTTTCTGGCTACGCGGCGGGAGGGTGGAAGTTGAAACATGTGATGGAATGTTGCCCCGCGAGGCGCACAAACGCAAGGTGGGTTGGCGCAAAAAGAAACAACGGATGTTTCCCCACGTGGTCGCCGGGTGGGGTGGGGTGGGGGACGTAAGGCCGCCCGCCTCCCTTATCTGAAGATGCATGTTTTCGCCACCTGGAGCCCTTGGGAGCCTTGGCATCAAAGCTGTGTCTGTCACTGGGCCATCTGTGGGAAGAATCCGTGGTGTCAAAGCTGTGCCCGTCACTGTGCCGTCGTGAGACCCCAGGGTTCACACCACCGTCCATCCTTTGAGCCTGAGTCTTTGGAGTTATTAACGTGACGAAACAAACATCCAATAACAATCTTGCGTACATCATTGAGTATGGCCTCTCTCTGGGCCTTCTTTGGGGTCCTTTTGAGGCCCTCTTGGGTCATCTGAGGGCCCTCTGGGGCCCTTTTGGGCCGTCTTGGAACCTCTGGGGCCGTCTTGGGGCGACCTTTGAGGCCTCTTGGGCCGTCTTAGGCCGTTCTTGATCCGAAGAGACAAGTACCTCAAAAACATGCAACAACCACATGGAAATCCATGTTTCTGGCCTCCTCAGGCCCTCCTGGGAGTCTCGGACTGTCTTGAGGCCATCCTAAGCCATCTTCGAACGAACTTGAGCGGTCGCAAGGTGTCTTGGAGCGCTCTTTGGCCGTCTTGGAGCCGTCTTGAACCTCTCCTGGGCTGTCTTGGGGGTATCTAGGGCCGTCCTGGGCGCCTCTGCGGCCGTCTTGGGGGGAGGGGCGCGTGTTAACGCCGGGAACATCCGCTTCGCCCCTCCCCTGGAACCCCTACCTTGACGGCTTTTCGCCCCAACGGAACGTCATCACTCATACCTCACTTTCTACGACATCCAATTCGCCGGCTTGGGGACGAAACGAGCGCTTCAGGAACTCGCCCGAGAATTCGCTCTTGGGAGCTTTGGCGTTAAGATCTTTTTCACGTCACCGTTCGCTCTTGGAGGCCTTGGTCATCTTTCGTTGTTGGGAGCCTAGCTTGCCCCAAACGCCTTCGATCCTGCGCACAGCTTACTCAAGTCGGAATACTGCAGGTCCGTGCCGTGTCGACCCTGGCGTTGGTTCCTGACACCGCGCTGGATCGTTCAACCTTAAACGATCGGCCGTCTCCGCAACGTCCGATCGTTCAACATCGATCGATTCTGGGTCGCCGGCGGCGTTCAACCTTGAACGCCCGCGCTGGGGTCGCCGCTGGTCGACACGACGCAAACCTACCGTATCTAGCCCACGCACGCGAGGGCGCCCTTAGGGGGCTGCGGACCTCACTGGGGCCGAAGTCGGGCCGCGAGGCCTCCAGAAGAGGGCGGAAGCCTTCCGAGAGCCCGGGATAGCCTCACCACGGCTCCGAGGTGGTGCCCACGTGGCCACACGATGGTCCAAGGCGGCCACATCGACTGCACAGGCGACCCAAGAGGGCCAGGTAACCCTTCCTCGGATGCTCCCAAGAGGGTCATAATCACGAAACCGACATTGGCTCTTCTGGTATGTGGGCCTTCGTGAGTGTGTGGGCTTCACTGGACTTCTCTGGCCCCGACGGTGGTCACGAGACGGCGACAAAAGAGACCTACGAGGGCCCTGACCCCCAAAAATCCTAATGGGGCCTCGGGAGGACAGAGGGCCTAAGAACGGCCCAACAATTAGGGTCAGTGGGAGGCAGGCGGCACCAATATGGCCCCAAGACAACCCCACGAGGCTCCAAGGTCAATCTAAGATGACCCCAAATACCCCCCAACGAACACAAAAAACCCAAGACAAAAAGCTCCCGTGAGGCCCCTGAGAGAGCCCAAGGAGGTCGCTGACAGCCTCCAGCGATCCCCAAGACTTCCCCACTACGGCCGTAATCAGTTAGCAAACAGCGCTTACATGTATATGCATATGCATATGCATATGTATATGTATATTATAAGTATATGTATATGTATATGTATATGTATAGGTATATGTATATGTATACGTATATGTATAGGTATATGTATATGTATAGGTTTATGTATATGTATACATATCTATATATATATATATATATATATATATATATATATATATTAAAAGCCTATATATAAATCCGATGGTTCAATCAGTTCTGCCTCTGCGGGCTCCCACGGGCTTCTCGGCCCCCGTGTTGGTCCCACGAGGGCACCAAAAGAGCCCTGAGAGGGCTCCAAAAGAACCCGAAGAGAGAGAGAGAGAGAGAGAGAATATCTCCCAAACCCGCTTCCCTCAGCACCCCAAAAGAGCCCTGAGAGGACCCGCTTCCCTCGCAGGACACTGACTTCATAAACGACCTCCCAGATAGGGGTCGGAGTAAATGTGGTCGGAGCATTGCGCCGCATCATCGATGCATCACCAACACATCGGCGACACATCGGCGACGTCGGCGTGGAGAAGCAACTTGCTCCACCGATGCTTCGGCGATGCGGCGCGATCCGCCGACACCATCTGCTCCGATCCCACCTGTGAAGGGGCCCTGGGACACACAAATAAATACACACAAATAAAAGGATTCCCCATATTTTCCAATATTTTCTGGGTTTTTGTCTTCCCGCCCAATTCCCATATTTTCCTATATTTTCCTGGGACTCGACGATTAATTGTGTCTGTGTGTTTCTTTCCCTCCTGAACCTGGTAGGCCTGCGGTCAGGAACTCTCGGACTCTGCCTTGCTCTGGCGGCCTCGGCGGCACGACATGCCCTGCAAAAAAAATTAGCGTGCCGCTCCGCTCCGAGGGGCGGGGGGCGGGGCAAAAACACGAGACGCAGACACCTCGGGGCCTGGAAGAGGACAGCGTGTCGCGCCGAGGCGTGGTGAGCCAGAACCAGCGGAGCAACGACACACTGTCCAAAAGTTTCTGAAAGTAGACCGTTGACCTTCACTCTGACAAAAGAAACGTAAACATAACGCTACCGCTACTCCCCAGACCTCTCCCGGGGCATTTGAACAATTTTTGCGGTGCCAGAATGGACTTTCCGACTCCCCGACTCCCCGACTGGCCGACCCCCCGATTCCCCGACTGGCCGGCTTGCCGACTGGCTGACTCCCCGACTCCCCGACTCCCGACTCCCCGACTTCCCGACTGGCCGACTCCCCGAATGGCCGACTCCCGACTCCTTGAGTCGCCGACTGACCCACTCCCCAACCCGACTCCCCGACTCCCCGACTGGCCGACTCCCCGACTGGCCGTCTGGCCGACTCCCCGACTGGCCCCGAATGGCCGACTCCCCGACGACTGGCCGACTCCCCGACTCCCCGACCGGCTGACACCCCGACTGGCCGACTCCGCAACTGGCCGCCTCCTCGACTCCCGACTCCCCGACAAACCGACTCCCCCATCACGACTCCCCGACAGGCCGACTGGCCGACCCCCCGACTGGCCGACCCCCTCCCGACTGGCCGACTCCCCGATTGCCCGACTGCCCGACTCCTCGACGCCCTGACTCCCCATTTCCTCGACTCGCCGACTGGCCGACCTCACCACTGGCGGATTCCCCGACTCCGACTACTCGACACCTCGACTGGCCAACTCCTCGACTCCCCGACTGGCCAACTCCCCGAATGGCCGACTGGCCGACTCCCCGACTGGCCGACCCCTGACTGGCCGACTCTCCGACTGGCCGACTCCCCGACTGGCCGGCTCCCCGACTGGCCTAATGGCCGACTGGCCGACTCCCCGACTGGCCGACTCCCCGCCTGGCCGATTCCTCGATTCCCTGACTCCCCGACTCCTGGCTGGACTCGCCGATTCCCCGACTCCCCGATTTCCCGACTCTCCGACCCACCGACTCCCCGACTGGCCGACTCCCCCTCTCCCCGATTCCCCTACTCCCCGATTCCCCGATTCCCCGACCCCCCGACTGGCCGACTCCCCGACTGGCTGACTCCCCGACTCCCGACTGGCCGACTCCCCGACTGGCCGACTCCCCGACGACTGGCCGACCCCCCGGCCCCCCGACTCCCCGACTGGCCGACTCCGCGACTGGCCAACTCCCCGGCTCCCCATTTCCCCGACTCCCTGACTGGCCGACTCCCCGACCCCCCGACTGGCCGACTCCCAGACTCCCCCTCCCCGAATGACCGAATCCCCGACTCCTCGAAGCCCCGACTGGCCGACGGATGTGGGATCCCCCTCTCTCTGATTCCCGACTCCCTGACTATCCGACTCCGACTCCCCGACTTCTTTTCTCCGACTAGCCGATTGGCCGACTCCCCGACTGGCCGACTTCCCGACTCCTCGACCTTCCGATTCCCTGATTTCCTGGCCCCCCGACTGGCCGACTGGCCGATTGGCCCATTGCCTGTCTCCCGACTGCTCAACTGGCCGACTGGCCCGCTGGCCGATTGTCGACTCCGCGACTGGCTGATTGGCCAAATTCCTGGCTTGTAGATTCCCCGAGTGGCTGACTAGCCGACTGGCCGAGTAGCCGACGTCCCGACTGGCCAACAGGCCGACTACACGACTCCCTGACTTCCGACTGGCCGACTGGTTGCCTGGCCGACTGGCCGACTCTTCGACTTCCCGACTGGCCGACCCCCCCACTGGCCGACTTCTTGACAACCTGACTTGCCGAGTCCCCGACTGGCCGGCTGGCCGACCTCCTATTTTCCCGACTCCCTGACCCTCCCCGACTCCCCGTCTTCCCGACGCTCCGACTGGCCGACTGGCCGACTGGCCGACTGCCTGACTGGCCGACTTCTCGACCTTCCGATTTCCCCTCTCCCTGAAACTTCGATTCCGCGACCCCCCGACCTCTTGACTCCCGACTCCCCGACTCCCCCCCCTGACTCCCGAACTCCCCGGCGCCCTGACTCCGCGACCCCCAACTCCCGATCCGGGCCGAGTTGAGCTCCGGCCGAAATAATCCGGCCGAGTTCGTCTGGGTCCGCGTTGAGCCATCCGGGCGGGTTGAGCCCGGCCGAGTTGAGCCGGCCGAACTGAGCACAGCCGAATTGATCCGAAGCGTTCCTGCTCCAGGGAAGTCCACAAAACTTCAGAAAAGCCCCAGGGAAGCCTGAACGAAAACCCCAGGGAAGCCCCCTCCAGAAACTCTCTTGGGCTTCCCTTGTTGCTCTGTTGCGCATCTGAGAGCCCTAGAAATACGCAAACGATCCCTAAGGAGACCCCTAGAGAGCTCCATGTGAGCCCAGAAGCGTCCAAAAAGCTTACGGGCCCCAGCTCTATGCATAGAGTTGGGCCTTGCGCGCCAGCAGAACTCCTTGAACTCCTCTGGGGGCACTCTTGAAGCCGTCTTGGGACCCTCTTGGAACCGTTTCGGAGCCCCTGTGGGCGCGTCTCAGGGCCCAACGGGAAGCCCAAACAAGCCCGAGAAAGACCCCGAGGGAGCCTCAAGTGAGGCCCTGGACCCTCCGGAACCCCAGCGCCTCAACTTTATGCATAGAGTTGGGCCTCGCTCGCCGAAAGATCTTCTGGGGCCCGTTTTGGGGCCCTCGTGAGCCCGTCTGAAGGCCCGAGGGAAAAGCCTGAACAAACCCCCAAAGAATCCCAGACGAGCCCTGCGCGAGACCACCACTTAGGGCCCCAAATCTATGCATAGAGTGGGGTAGTGTGCGCCAGAATGACCTCTTGAACCCTTGTTGGAGCCCTCCCAGACTCCCCGACTCCGCCGACTCCCAGACTCCCCGACTGGCCAACTCCCTGACTCCTCGACTCCCCGACTCCCCGTCTCCCCGAGTGGTCGATTCCCCGACTCCCCGACTGGCCAACTCTCCGACTCCTTGACTCCCCGACTCCCCGACTGGCCAGCTCCCCGACTCCTTGACTCCCCGACTCCCCGAGTGGTCGACTGGCCGACAGGCCGACTGGCCGACTCCCCCACTCCCCGTCTCCCCGGCTCCCCGAGAGGCCGACTCCCCGAGTGGCCGACTCCCCGACTCCTCGACTCTCCGACTTTCCCTAGTGACTCCCCGACCCCCCGAGTGGCCGACTCCCCGAATCCTCGTCTCCCCGAATCTCCGACTCTGCGACCGGCCGACCCGACTCCCCGACTCCGCGACTGGCCGACTCTCCGATTCCCCGACAACCCATACTCCCCGACATCCCGACTGGCCGACTACCCGACTCCCCGACTTGACGGCTCCACGACTCCTCGACGCCCCGACTGGCCGACTCCCCGACTGGCCGACTCCCCGACTGGCCGACTGGCCGACTCCCCGGCCCCCCGACTCCCCGACTTCCCGACTGGCCGACTCCCCGACTGGCCGACTCCCCGACTCCCTCACCCCGCCACTCCCCGACTGGCCGACTCCCCGACTGGCCGACTGACTCCCCGACTCCCCGACTCGCCGACTGGCCGACTCCTCGATTCCCCGACTCCCCGATTCCTCGACACCTCGACTCCCCGACTGGCCGACTGGCCGACTCCCCGACTTCCTGATACCCCGACTCCCCGACTGGCCGACTGGCCGACTCCCCCACTGGCCGACTCCCGACGTCCCGACAGGCCGACTGGCCAACTCCCCGACACTGGCCGACTACCCGACTCCCCGACTACCCGACTGGCCGACTCCCCGAGTGGCCGACTGGCCGACTGGCTGACTCTCCGACTCCCCTTTTTCCCGATGGGCAATCGGAGAGTTCATTCCGGCACCTTTTAAATTGTCCTACTCTCCCGGGGTGCTTCCGGACCAGAATTTCGAGGCGAATCCAGCGGTGGCGACGAGGGCCTACCAGGAGGCCCGAAGGGGACACCTCTTCCTCCTCTGAATTGAATTCACTCTCACTGGGTGGCGGACCACGTCCACGCCGTCCTCCTGGGCGCAGAGCCGCGCGGGGCTCCCGCGAAGGCCCGCACCGGCCCTTGGGGCTCTCACCGAGCGCTCGCCTTGTCACTTGGGAGCTGCCCGCCCGAGCCCAACGCCCTCCGGAAGCAACCCGACAAGACGTCGTCGTCGTCGCTCTTCTGTCGTCGTCGTTGTCGCCGTCGTCGTCGTTTTGTCGTCGTCGTCTTATCGTCGTCGTCGAGGTCGTCGTCTTCGCCGTCGTCGTCGCTTCGTCATCATCGTCGTCGTCGTCGTCGTCGCGTCGTCGTCGTCGTCGTTTCGCCGTCGCCGTCGTCGTCGCCGCCGCCTCCTCCGCTGCCGTCGGTCGACGTCAACGCGTCGTCGTCGTCATCGTCGTCGTCATCGTCGTCGTCATCGTCGTCGTCGCCCCCGCCGTCGTCGCCGTCGTCGCCGTCGTCGTCATCGTCGTCGTCGTCGTCGTCGTCGCGTCGTCGTCGTCGTCGTTTCGTCGTTTTGTCGTCGTCGTCGTTTCGTCGTGTTGTCGCCGTCGTCGCCGTCGCCGACGTCGTCGTTTCGTCGTCGCCGTCGCTCTCGCCCTCGCCCTCGCCGTCGCCGTCGCCGTCATCGTCGTAGTCGTCGTCGACGCCCAGCTGGACAGGCAGGCCATCGAGGAGCGAGGCTCGATTTTTTGGGGCTGCTGGACGCAACCCTCGGGGGGGCGTAGAGGTGGTGTCTGGGGAGAGGCGGGAGAGGACGCTCTAGACGGCCCCTGGGAGAAAGGAAGTGTGAGCATCCAG
The DNA here is from genome assembly GCA_963575745.1 of Prorocentrum cordatum. Classification (NCBI taxonomy): domain Eukaryota; class Dinophyceae; order Prorocentrales; family Prorocentraceae; genus Prorocentrum; species Prorocentrum cordatum. Next base: position 93,669 of record CAUYUJ010020004.1, read on the forward strand.
CTGGGCCCGTTCCCTAACCCCACCTTGGGATAACCCACCCTCTACGAACCCCCGAAACCCGAGGAGAGCAAATCGAGAAGCGGGATCGAGATCGGAATCCCATCGAATCTTTGGAAATCCGGGCGACGTCGGCCACCATGGCACCGGATATTTGGCCGCCACCCGGGCGCGTCTCCGAGACGCGCCTGGACAGCACGCCTCCTCCCCTCCTCCCGCTCGTCTCTCCCTCTCCCTCCCTTTTCTGTTTCCTTGTCTGATCTTCTCCCTCCAACTCCCTAGTGCACTTCCTCCTGGTGCACTTCCTCCACTGCTCTCCACCTTCCTCCACCTCCGTGGTGCACTTTCTCCCTCCCACCACCTTTCTTCTAGTCAACTCCTCACATCATCATCATCATCATCATCATCATCATCATCATCATCATCACCACCACCATCATCATCATCATCATCATCATCATCATCATCATCATCATCATCATCATCATCATCACCATCATCATCATCATCATCAGCATCAGCATCAGCATCAGCATCAGCATCAGCATCAGCATCATCAACCACCACCACCACCACCACCATCATCATCATCATCATCATCATCATCATCATTACCATCATCATAATGATAATATAATCACCATCATGATTATCATCATCACCATCACCAACAGCATCATCATGATTACTCTCATCATTAACACCATCACCATCACCATCACCATCATAATCAACATCACCATGACCATCACCATCAACATTACCATCACCATTACCATTACCATCATCAGCATCAGCATCATCATCACCATCAACACCTTCACCATCATCATTACACCATTACATCATCATATCATTACGTCATCATCATCATCGTCATCGTTATCGTCATCGACATCGTCATTGTCATCGTCATTGTCACCGTCATCGTCATCGTCGTCATCATCACCATCACCATCACCATCATCGACACCATCACCACCATCACCACCAACATCATGATCATCGCCAACAACAACCGCAGTACCACCATCATCGCCATCACCATCACCACCACCATCATCATCAGCAGCAGCATCAGCATCGACACCATTACCATCACCATCACCATCATCATCAAGACCATCATCATCATCATCATCATCAGCATCATAATGACCATCATCATCATCATCGTCGTCAGCGCTTCCCTCATTCTGCTCTGCGTTCGCCTCCTCCTCCCCCTTGGACTTCTCCTTCTCCTTTCCTCCTCCTCCGCCTGCTGCTTCCTCTCCTCCTCCTCCTCCTCCTCCTTCCCCCCCTCCTCTGTCTCCTCTTCCCTTCCTCATTCTCCTCGCCATTCGCCCTCGGCCCGCGCCCTCGCCTGCGTCCCCTTCTTCTCTGCACGAAGAATCGAGTGAACGTCACGGTGCTACAGAGTCCTCCTAGGCGGATTTGACTACATCAGCTAACAAGTCTGGCTTGTTGCAACAAATCACGTCGACTCCAAGGGACTGAAGCCGGCGATACTCCTCGGCGGTCTCTTCGAACCCTGGCCCCTTCAAACAAGCGCACCAAACCATGACTTGCTTTCCGTGCAACTTCGCGGTGGCCACCTCCTGTTCTGTGACGGTTTCCTGCCGTAAGTTGACGCTGTCACCGATCACCGAATGGTCTTTGAACCAACTGGCGAAATCCTCAGGGGTCGGCTGGATCCTTGGCCCTTTGGCAGGATCGTCCGCGTCCAAGGGGCCAAGGCTCGGATTGTACAATGCACCGACGGGAACATCTGGAGCCGCCTGCATCACGTGCTCCAATGCTGTGCGGTGAAACGAGGAGATACGACAATGCTGCAGCGCATCCTTTTTCCGGAGAAGTGCGAGCGTGGAATCGATAACGGCGGTATCCGCGGTCTTCATCTCAACATTCATTAACAGCTGCCCCGCTAAGCAAACGTCCACCACGTCTGCCAGGAGAGGTACTCGCTCACCATGTCCAAGGTCTGGCCCCTGCAATTCCGCCAAGCTCTGCGATGGCACCGCGCTGGGGCCCACCTCGGCGCCGTGCGTTACAACCAGATGGCCGTCCGCACTCTGTTGAACGTCAAACTCGACGCTGCTGATGCCAGGATGGTCAGCAGCCGCTCGGAAGGCACGAAGCGTGTTGTGCGGCTGGGAGTCCCCCCAGCCGCGGTGCCCCTGCACTTCCACGAGCGAGGGCGCGGGCCGCTTTGCATGGGGCAGTGCGTCAGAAGCTGCTCGCTCCATGGCAGCGAGCCAAACAGGCTGCGGGTGTTGATGATGGTGTGCGCCACGGCGGAGCAATTTTCAATGATGTCCGGCAACCGCGGTTCTCTGCTCATGACGCGTGCGCGCTGACGGGTAAGACAAGGCAAGGTCAGAACACCATGGGCGCATGCCGCGATGCATCTTGGGGCTGTGGCAACCAGTCGCCAGCGACAACGCCCGGTGTGAAAACAAAGTGGAACGCCAGGATCTGAGGGTCCCCCTTTCCCCCTCCCCCATGGGTCTAAAATCGCGTTCAAGGGGGGCGTCTCCGCTCTCCCATCGCACCCCCAGGGCCTCCGGAGCCTACAAATCTACACTCCGTGGCCTCCAAGATGCCCAAGATGCCATCTCAGCTGGCTCACGCTGGGCTCCAAAACGCCGAGGAGAGCTCAAAGACCACCACGATGGCCTCAAGACTGTCCAAGTGGCCTCCAAGACGCCCCAAGAGGCCTACAAGAGGACCGCCAAGAAAGGCCCAAGAAGCAAAAATCGTCCCAAGCCCTTGAGAAAACGACAACTTCTAGCATGTTTGCCTCTCTGGTCTCAACATCGGCCAAGACTGCTCAAGAGGCCCCCAAGATCGCTCCAAGATTGCCCAGGAAGCCCTCAAGATGGCCCCAAGACGGCCCCACGGCGGTCCAAGAGTCGCCCAGGGTGGCCCAAGAGGGCCTCAGCAGGGCCTCAAGAGGAGCTCAAAACGAGTACCTCGAACTCATATTTCGAGCTCTCCGCCCCCAAAACGGACCCCCAAGACCGCCACCAGGCGCCCAAGGAGGCCCCAAGCGGCCCCCAAGAGGACCAAAGGAGGCTCCGAAATGGTCCCAAGAGGCCCCCAAGGCGAAACTAGGAGCCCCAAGGGGCCCTCCCAACAATCGAGAGAGCGTGATCCACCGCCGCTTTACTGTGGAAAATTGCCACCGGAGCCCGGGGGCTGGAATTCCTGCCCTGGTCAAAATCCGGCCAACCGGTTTTCACTACCGGTTCGCACGCACCGCCAGCAAACGACTCCCGGTCCCTACCACCGCTCGCATCACATCCCCCACTGTTGTTCCCAGCACCACTGTCCTCACCACCACTGCCCCCGCTGGTTCCACCACCGTCCCTATTGTCCCCACCAGTGCCCCCACCACTGTCGCACTGTCCCCACTGTTCCCACAACTGTTCCCACCACGGTTCCACTCTCCCCACTGTCTCCACGGACCCAACCACTGCCTATCCCCACTGTCCCCACTGTCCCACTGACTCCTCCGCTGTCCCACTGAGCTGTCCCACTGTTCCCACCACTGTCCCCACTGTCCCCACCACTGTCCCCACTGTACCTCTGTCCCATTGTCCCACCGCCGTCCTCGCCACCGCCTTTACCAGTGTCCCCACCACCATTGTACCCTCCACTGTCCCAGTGTTTCCACCTCATTCCCACTGTCCCCACACCACTGTCCCCACCACCACCGTTCCCACCACTGTCCACTGTCCCCCCTGTTCCCACCATTGTCCCCACCACTGTCCCCACCACTACCGTCCCCACCACTGTCCCACTGTCCCCCCGCTGTCCCCACCACTGTCCCGCTGTCCCCTCACCACTGTCCCCACCAACACCGTCCCCACCACTGTCCGCACCCCCACTCGGTTTTCGAGGGGGGGGGGGGTTCGAACCGGTAGTGACCCCCCCCCCTTTTCATGATGAGCTGGGGGGGGGGGGGGAGGGGTTCGAACCGGTAGTGACCCCCCCCCGTTTTCCGGAGGGGGGAGGGGGGGGGAGGGGTTCGAACCGGTAGTGACCCCCCCCGGTTTTCCGCCAGCAGCAGTAGAACACGCTCTTTCCAACAATCACATCGGCCCTTAAAAGCCTCACCCGTGAACGTTGTTTTACCTCTTGGGGTCGGAAGACTGATGTAAACCTCATGAATATCAAGAGGGCTCCAAAAGATCCCCAAGGCGGCCCCGAGGGGCCCCTAAGACGGCCTCGGAAGGGGCCAGGTGGCGCAAGAGCCCCCCAAAAGCTCCCAGAGAGGCTCTGAAGAGGCCGCAAGAGGCCCCAAAGAGGCCTCCAAGAGGACCCCAGGGACCACCCAAGAGGCCCCCTAACGGCCCCAAGAAACAACCAACAGGCCTGTGCAATTGTATACTGCTGGCGCCTTGTTGCAATGCTCATCATGATTTGAAATTGGCGTTGCCTTGTTCTGACTTTTGTCGACGGCGTCGCAAAGCTCAAACGCGTGCACAAGGAAACTGGAGCGCGGAAACAACTTCGCCGGAGCGTGTCGTAGACGAGGAAAGGAAAAGGAGACGGCCGCCGAAGCAGAGGCGGACGGAACGTATGGAACATTGAAGATATCTGCTTCTAGGGCTCCGAGAGGGCCCCAAGACGGCTAAGATTGCTGCAAGACGGCCCGATATGGCCCCAAGACGGCTCCAGATGATGGCCACGAAACGAACCGCTCCCAGCCCAAACGTTAACCGGGTCCCTCCGTCCACCATCTGCGCGTGCGACTCGTGACGCGACCGCCCCCCTCCCCCCCTCCCCCTGGTTACGCCCGTGCCGCCAGGGAATCAACAAATTGCCTCCAATAGGCCCCCAAGAGGCCCCAGTAGGCCTCCAAGGTCTCCAAGAAACTTCCAAAAACCTCAAAAGAAGCAAACTCCCGTGCTCTCCGCAATCCAGACGTGCACCCCGCGAAGCGAGAGGAATCAACCCATGCATCTGATTTGTTCACCGAATGCTAGCGCTGGAGGCGCTCACGTACTTAAGAAAACGCCCGGCGGCGAGGCCGAATCCGGCTGCACGCAGCAGATTTTGTAACTCCGCTTTCCCTATCGCATCCGTTCGGGCACACGCTAACATGGATTATCGGCGCGAACACGGGGGGGGAGTGAGAAGGGGCGAGCCTTCTCAGAAGGCTCGGAAGGTCCCCTTAACCTTCTTCCAAGACACAGAGAACCTCTCAGAAGGCGCGAGGGCTTCTGAGAAGTTCCGCCGCCTTCTGAGAAGGCCTTCTCCTTCTCACTTCCCCCCCTCGCTCGCCGTCGAGATTAAGGATCCGTGGGTAGCTCCGTTTTCCTCAATACGTGGGCGCCTCTGGCGCTGGCAGGCAAGAGGCGCCCACGCTGGCGCCTCAGATACATGAGTTGATTCCAGAGGCTTACGCTGCTCCGCCGACCCCCAGAGGAAAAACGAAGTCCACGCGTGAGCCTTTCAGGGGCCGTTGTGATTGTTGGGATGGCCCTTTGGGGGTCCTGGCGCGGATTGGGCACAGAAGCGAAAAGGGATAAATAAACGAAGATGGCAACGGAAGGAACCCACTCAGACCATGAAGGCCGGTGCGAACCTCCTCTTCGGGCACGCGCCAACATGGATTTGGGACCCGTGGCTCTCCTCCTCCTCCTCCTCCACCTCCTCCACGCTCCGCCCCGCCCCACGCGCGCCTGCGCTGGCACTGTGGCCAGCGGCCGCTGGAGCGGCCTCACGCGCCGCCTGGCGAGGGGGCCCAGGCGACGTCTCGCCCGTCGCCGCCGCCGCCGCCGCAACCAACAGAAACAGGCGACTCTGAGTGAGTCGCCGGATGTCGAACGGCGGCTTTGAGCGAGTCGCCAAGAAACGAACCTCTGCTGGATGCAGACCACATCTGTGGCACAAAGTAACCCGGTTATGGCCGCTAGGTTGGTGAGCCCCAGATACCCCTAAGGGATTAGGCGGGCTGTGAACCCGAACAAAAACCAAAACCATCGGAAAGAGTTCGCTTTGGTGCGCGACTTCAGGGGGCCGCGCTGATGGTGCTGGTGCTGGGCCCGCATCAGAAGGTCACTCCTGCGAAGGGTCACTCTGAAGCGTAGCTGATCATCTGACCACCCCTCCCCGCGGCGGGCCCCGGAAGGAGCGCGCACCTTTAGTGTTTCGTGCGCCTTTGGGCTCGCGGAAGGGCCATGTGGGGTCCCCTTCGGGGATTCCCTATAATAATCCTCGATACTTCCCGTTGCCGTCCGCCCGGCCCGGCCCACGTGCGAGCCCCAAATATCTTGGGATCTCGAAAACAAACGGTGCGGTGACAAACCGTGCGGCGACCTCGATATGCCAAGAGACCACACTGCACCGCCCGTCGCAGTGCTGTCTGGAACCATGGAGGCCCCAAGCGCCCGAAACATCCTCGGAGAACGACCCAAGTCCCAAAACCGTGCGGCCGCCACCTCGAATCCCCACCGACTCACAACACACTGATGTCACCGCGCCATTCGGGGGCCCCCGAGAATCCGGTGACACAAATTCCAGTGGAAAAGAACACTGGTCGCACCACAACCGCAAAACACGCAGCGACAACGCCGCGAGGCTCGGAGGTCGCGGCGGCGCCGTGCCTTTGTGGCAAGACCCCAGCGGGGAGGAGGGGGAGTGGGGCGAGGAGCGACGGGGAGGCGGCGAGCTAGGTGCGCTCGCATATCTGGCATCCTATCCCTCCCGCCCATCTCTTCCAAGTGCGCTGTTTAAGGGGGAGGGAGTGGACGGGGCAAGCCAGGTGCGCTCGCGCCGTATCTGACATCCTCCCATCACTTCTCATTGTGCCGATTCCCATAGCCAGCCTAGAACTCAAACAAGCATCATGTTGTTCACAATCATTGAGATGCGCGGGGCACCAGGCCGCCCAGCGAGAAAAAGAGCGTAACATATGAGGGAGCGGTATGCTCTCGCTTTGAAAACTGGCTTGAGGGGGGCCGCGTCGAAACATGCGATATGCCCAGTGCGGCCGAAACTGCTGGCGCTGGACACACGCAGCGCGGGCGCTGCCGGGCCCGCATGGTGTCGCCCTCTAAGCGGGTAGCTGGACCGTGCCGGAGCGTTGGACCCGCGCATATGGCGGGAGCGTGGGGAGCTGGTTGGGGCGGGGAGCCACTTGAGGTGCTGGCGGAAGGCCGGGGCCTCCAGAGCGACCACCGACGCGTCCTCCACCCGGGGCCACAGGGGCGAGCGGAGGGACCCGCAGCGGCCTTCACCCACGGGGCCCGCGGCGCCCGGGGCGAACGTTGCCACTGCGAGCAGCGCCAGCGGCCACTCTAGAGGGCTCAGCCCGCCGCGCAGCGGCCTCCAGGCCACCCGGACACCCCCAAACCCGGCGTGGCGCTGCCACAGGCCTGGGGGGCAGCTGAATCAGAAACTGCTCAAGCAATTGGAGCAAAACGGGAGCGCCTGCTCGTCCCCTCGTCTTGGGGCCATCGCTTTCGACCACCAGGCTCCCCTCGCCCGGGAAAAGGGCGACCCGACGCGCCCGAGCTCCGCCATGTGGTCTTCCGCGTCTGGGGGAAGAACGTCTCTGCACAATCCTGCGTGTGCAAAAACCATGCGCGGAAGGGGGGTCCAGGATCCTCCAGACAGGGTCAGGGGAGAGAGGAGAGCCGTATTCATACTGTGTCGTTGTGGAAGTGGGGAGGGAGGGAAGAAAAGGGGGATGCAGGGGTTGAGGATGGGGGCGGAGGCTGGGGGGAAGGGGGCGGCCGCAGATGGGAAGGAGGAGGGGGCGGAAACTAGCGGTTGGGGGACGGAGGCGCGGGGCGAGGACGGGGGAGGGGATGGAACAACCCCCCCCCGCCCCCAAAAGAGAGGCCCGACCCAGACATGCGACGTCCTGATGTCTTCAGGTCGGCGTCCCTGGAAGTTTCGACCCTTTCCCCCTGACCCGTCTTTCGTCCTGACTGAGTCCTTTTTTGACGGCCCCGAGGCCCGGCGAGGGCCCCCTCGGGGGCCGAACTCGGCCAGACACCTCCCGTCCAGAATTTTGTTTTTCACGACGCGGTCCTCTCTGGGGGCACGACCACCAGGAGACCAGATCAAGCAACGACGGCGGGGGCGGACCTCCTGCCGCGGCGCCCCGCGCGCCCCGCGGAGCCGCTGCAGCTCCTCCGCCAGCTCCGCGGCCCGCTCCCGGCGGCCGCCCTCGCCGCAGGCGGCGACGAGCGCGACGTACGTGGCCTGGTCTCGAGGAGCAGGCGATGTGCAGGACGAGGCCAGGATCAGGTCGGGTCGTTTCCCCCTACAGGCTTGTTTCCGACGAAAAATAAGAAATGACACCAAAAATGCACCCAAATGGCCAAACATAGTCCCCAAAATCGTCCCCCGGCTATTTTTTGACTATTTCGGAGTATTCCCCCTGTAGAGGGACACGCCCGACTTAAGGCCAGGACGAGGACAAATGCGGGTGATGATGAGTCGAGAGGGCAAGAAGGCAAAGGGTAGGGTACAGTCGGACTCGATTGGACAGGACACGCGAGAGGACACAAGACCCTTCCGAGGGCTACATTGGCATGTGGGATGTAGGAGGCATGGGTCGCGAGGCACAGGACACGAGGGTACCCAATGGCACCCTTGATTTGGCAGGGCCGACCTGCTAATCTGGGCCGGCTGCGGGGAATCAGCTCACGTGGCTGGTCTTCCCCGCGCCTCCTGGCGCCGGCCCGCCATCGCTCGGACGTCCATTCCCTGTGCTTTTCTCGGTTTCGTGCGTGGCTTTTTCGCCAAACGATCCAGGATGCTCCTCGATGGCCCTCACCGAAGGAAGAATGCACACGCCCGAGCGATGCCGAGCCGGGAGGCGCCCACGCGGCGAGGAGTGGGCCCGGCGGCGGGGCTCCCCGAGCAGACGCTTCCAGGCGATCTCCGCAGGGCGAGCAGGGCGAGCCGAGGCGGCGGCAGCTCCAAGTCGGCCCCCCGGGGGCCCCTCCCGGGGGTCCAAGGGCGCCAATTCTCCGAGCTGCGTCCGGCCATGGCGACGAGGGCTCCCCCCCCGAAGGCCAACTGCTGTGGTTACAACTCGGCCTTCTCTGGATCCCCTTCCGCCCGTGCCGCAAGAAGACGAAGCCAGGACGAGGATGAGTTCGGGGGAGGATACATCGAGAATCTGTGTGATCTGGCGGCTCTGGAAGATGTATCGGGCGCCGCGGCCTTCTGCCTTCTCAGAGCGTTCTGGACCGCTCTGAGAGCGTCCCAGAACGCTCTGGAACAGCTCTATCCTCATCCTGGCCCCGTCCGTCGCAAGTAGCTTCGCCTGTGCCCCAGCGTTATTCGCCCGCCCGCCACTCGGATCGAGACGCCGCCGACCAAGGAACGCCTGGGGAGAGCGCGCTGGCGGCGCGGCCGCCGGTGTGCAAGGCGCCGACACTGTCGAGAGTCGACCCCGGGGCCCACTAGACCAGGACGCTGCTGACGCCGAGACTTGGGTAAGCTTAGAGGCCTCCTTTGGTGGGGTCCGAGTAGACGGGGTCGGAGGATCGCGCCGCATCGCCGATGCATCGGCGACGTCGGCGATGCATCGATGCCATCGGCGTAGCGAAAATCTGGCTCCGCATCGAGCCGCGTCGCCGATGCAGCGCGACACTCCGACCCCACCTAGGAGGCCTAGAGGGAAGGAATAACGGAGAGTGCTTCGACCCACTCGGGGCCGTCTAAGAAGTGGGCGTTCAAGAAGGGGGTTCGCAAATCGTGGCCTGAGGCTTGTGCGCGGCTCAGGGGGGGGCCAGGGACGTACGACCAACGCGTACAATAAGGACGCACGTAAAGGATGCAAGGGCCTTGGAAGGCCATGTCGACACTTTCCAAGCGGGGCGCGGCCAGCAAAAGTGGCAACGGATGGGCCGAAGCGGGAGGATACAAGGGTAACCTTATAAAGTGGCTTGTCCTTCCTGTGCGCGTTGACCGCATTGAAACGAGAAGAGGCGCCGTGAAATTTGGGAGATACCATGGCCCTGGCCTCGACGTGCACCCCCCCCAGTCGTCATCCCCCTCCTCCTTGGCCGCCCCCGACCCCAGGCTGCACTTGCGAGTGTCCTGGCTGATCACAACATTCCCGTCGCGGGGGCCCTGTGGCCTACCCACCAGGCGCGCGCCGGCGGCGGGGCCGCGGCGTACGAGGCGCCGACGTGCGCGGGCGGGGTGCTGTCGAGGTCCGAGTGAGTTTCAAGGAGTCTCAGCTACAGCCTCGAGGCTGAGCCTCAGCCTCTGGGGGGGTTGCCGGGGTGACTCTGCCGGGGAAGGGGGGGTGGGCGGGGGGGTGCGAGTTTCCGGCGGATGCGTTTTTTGACACCCCTCACAAGGATCGTGGCCTCCGAGGGGGTTCCGAACTCGAGTACCACCCCTCCCGCACCAAGAGGCTCCGAGGAGGCCTCCAAGAGGCCCCAAGGGGCGCAGAAGAGGCCCCCAAGAAGCCCCAAGAGGCTCCCAAGAGACCCCCAAGAGGCCCTCTAGTGGCCCCAAGAGGCCCAAGAGGCCCCCAAGAAGCCCCAAGAGGCGCCCAAGAGGCCCCCAGAAGTCCCAGCCAACCACGAGATCCCAACCAGCATCCATGAGGCCTCTGACCCACCACCCACGCACGGTGGCGGGATAGGCCGACGGCCACTGGATCCGCCGCCCCCTGCTTGCAGGGGTGCACGGCGTGCTGGATGTTTCAGGTTTTGGTTTTGTTTTTTTTCCAAAAGAACTCCCCCAGTGGGCTCCGGCACGTCCCGCCGGGGTCCCGGGAGGAAGCCGAAAGGACCTCAATCCGGAAAACAATCCTCCAAAAAACGGCCGTTTCGCTCGGGACATCCTCAAAAAATCGCGAAGATGGCCCAAGATGGCCTCCAAGTCCGCCCGAGATGGTCCAAGACGGCCTCCAAAACGGCCCAAGAGAGTCCAAGACGGCCCAAGACGGCCCAAGAGGCCCCCCAGAGGCCTCCCAGACGGCCCAAGAGGCCTCCAAGAGGTCCTCCAGGAGAGTCCGAAGAGGCCAAAATCATTGATTTTTCCTTGGTTTTTGAAGGATTCTGGCATTTGCGCCTTTTCGGCTCTCCGACGGCTCGAGACGGCCCAAGAAGCCCCCAAGATCGCCCAAGAGGCCCCCAAGAGAGCCCCATGATGGCCCAAGTGGCCTCCAAGATGGCCCCTAGAGGGCCCCAAGAGGGCCCAAGAGGCCTCCAACACGCCCAAGATGGCCTCCCAGACGCCCAAGATGGCCTCCAAGACGGCCCTGGAGCATTCCAAGCGGGCCCCAAGTCGGCCCATAGAGGCCCCCCAAACGGCTTCCGACGGCTTCAGACGTGCCAGGAACCCACCAAGATGGCCGAAGTTGGCTCGAAGCTGGCCCGAGACGGCCCAAAAAGCCCCAAAGATCGCCCAAAGCTTGCCCAAGAGGCCTCCAAGACGGCCAAGATGACCTTCAAGATGCCCACGTGTTCCCCGAAGGCTTTCCAAACCGATTCGGGGAACACGTGGTCCGATAGCTTGGCAGGTCTGGCCTCAACGTTCGGCCACATAGGCGCTTCCAAAAAGGCAGGGGGCGGCGGTGATTCGCCGTAGGCGTCTTCGATAAATGCTGAGTGAGAGGAGGGGAGGGAAAAAGAGAGGGCGAAGAAGGATCACATCAGTCGGAGCGCCCCGGATCGGCGGCACTTGCCGAAGGCCACTACAATAAATACACACAAATATAAAGATTCCCCATATTTTCCAATATTTTCTGGATTTCTGTCTTCCCCCCCACTTCCCATATTTTCGCATATTTTTTGGAAGTCGACGGATAATTGTGTCTGTGTGTGTGTTTTCCCCTCCTGACTCTCGTCGGGTTCGAGATTCGAGGTGGGAGTAGCTGGGAGGCTCGAGGGCTCTCCTGGGCGTCCTGGGGCGCCCTTGCGGCCACGGCTGGGCCCGCCTGCTCCCACGTCTTGTGGATCGTTGGCCTCCATGATGGCTCCAGGATGGCACCCCAAGCCTCCCGTGGGGTCCTCAGGGGCCCAGATGGGGCTCTGAGAGCTCCCCAGACGGCCCCAAGAGGGCCCCAGCAGTGCCATAAGACTCCCAGAGTGAAAGATCCACGATAGCCTGACTCGTCGTCGTCGTCGTGGTCGTCGTCGCCTCCTTACTCCCCCATCCTCCTTCTCCTCCTCCTCCTCCTCCTCCTCCTCCTCCTCCTCCTCCTCTTCCCCCTCCTCCTCCTCCTCCTCCTCCTCCTCCTCCTCCTCCTTCCCTCCTCCAACCTCCTCCTCCTCCTGCCCTCCTTCAACCACCTCCTCCTCCTCCCGGCCCTGCTCCTCTCACCAGAAGTCCACCAAAAGGTAAGCGAGAAACTGTTCAGTCAAAGTCATATTACTGCTGCTTGCCTTCCTCCTCCTCCTCCCTCACTCGCTCCGCCTCTTCTTGATCCTCCTCTTCCGCCCTCGGATCCTCCTCCTTCTCCTCCTCCTCTTCCTCCTCCTTCGCCTCCTCTTTCTCCTTCGGAACAGGTGCGGAAACACGCTTCACTCCTGGGTCTGCTCGGGCTGATCCGGAGCTTTGGCTTGACGGCTGCCCCCTGTCTGCTCCCTACTTGCTGGTCCCTGCCAAGTCTCCCCAAGCCCGCACGTGAAACGGTGCCCAGTTGGCACGTCACTGTGTTCCTGGCGATACGTCTACGCCTGCTCCACGCCGGTTCCTGGCCCGCAATAGCCAACAATGGCGCGCCCTTGCCGTGCAGCCCACGTGCCCATCAAGATGCATGGCCATAATGTCTTGTCTTGTCTCGGCGTTCCCTCTACCAATCGCCCCGGCATCCGAAATCGTGAAAAAACATGCGACGCCGTGAAACGTCACAACGCGGAGATTCCAACCCAACTTCCCGCCTTGCTTCTCGAGCCGGATCAGCCCGCGAGGGCCCACGAGTCCGCAACGAAATGAAAAGGCCCAGAATCCGAAACGAAACGAAGAGGCCCGTCGTGTTGTCGTACGATGCCCCGGATCTGAGGGCATCTCCCAAGAGAGCCCCAGGACCTCGAAGAGGGCGTCAAGAGGCTAACATGCTTGATTCTCTGTCGGTTTCCAAAAGCATGTTGGACGCACTCGCCTTTTCGGTCGTCACGGCCTAAGACAATCCAAGAGGTCCACAAGATCGCCCCAAGAGGGTCCCAAACAGCCTTCAGATGGGCCACGAGGCCCCCTAGAATGCCCAATAGACCCTGGTGAGGGCTCCAGGAGGAGCCGAAGAGGGAGAAGCCGAAGGGGCCCCCGTGGCGCTCCCCGAGAGATGCCACCCATAACAACCCGCAACATGCGCCCAAGATATCCCCAAGAGGCTCACGCCGAACTGCCACAAGACGCCCCCAAAAAGTCCCATCATGTTTCGTTTTGAGCAGGGTTCTAAGTTCCCAACTGGACGCACGACGCCAAGACTTTTGTACCTTCGACGACAGCGCCACCTGGAAAAGAGGCATCCGAGGCTCCCAAGGGGGTCGGTGATGCGGCGTAAGGCAATGAATCTGCAGGCTCCTTGTGTTTTCATCAATGCGTGAAACACTTGCCCCTCCTCAAACCACTCTGGGCGAAAGGGGGGGATAACAAAGGGGGGGTTCGAGAATCAGCTCACGTAGCTGATTTTCCCGGCGCCTCCCGGCGCCGGAGGCGGACATGTAGAGAGGAGTGGGCCCCTTAGTGGGGCCGAAACCAGCGGCATGCAGCAGATTTCGTAACCCCCCCTTTCCCTGTCCCCCCCCCCCTTTCGTCTGGCCCGACACTCCCCCGGGAGACCAACCCCGTCGGTTTGGAAGGGGGGGGGGTGTCCGGTCGGGTCTGCCGGGGGTCATCCGCTCCCAGGACGCCGCAAAACGCTCGCCAAATGGCTCCAAGACGCTCCGCGAAGGCCGCAAGACAGCAAAGGGGGCCCCCCAAAGACGCCTACAAAGGGCTCCAAGGGGACTCCCAAGAGGGCCCCAATAAGGAAACACCACACCACTACCTGAAAGAAGCGCTTATGTTTGCATGTTCGTTGCGTTCCTCTGCGCAGTGCCCAAGACGGCTCAAGAGGCCTCCAAGATTGCCTCTAAACGGGCCAGCGGCCTGGATGAGTATCGTTTAACCGATCCCCATCCCCAGCGGCGTGGCCTGGGCCCCACTGGCCGATGTACCCCCCTAGATGGGGATATGGGTCGTTCCCTTCGGGTTTCGAAGGGTGTATCCCCAACTGGGGTGGTAATTTGGTGGGGGTCTCGAAAGGAATTGGGATGGGGATGGGGATCGGTCAAACGATGCTGACTGGAAGAGGGCCCCAAGGAGGCCCGTGAGACCCCCACGACAAGCCCTCAAATGCACCCACCATCAGGGCGCCGGACGGCCCAGGAGCGCCCCACGAGGGCTACAGACGCCCCGAAGAGGCACCCCCGGAGACCCCCGCATGCCCTCCAGAATCGCCCTGGAGGCCTTTTAAGACTTCGGCGCGAACACGTCCAGACGCGCATGCTGGGAGCGCTTCGTGGTGACACCTGCTTCCCCTGCGGGGATCCGGCGCCTGCCGCCGTCCGCGCAACCGCCTGCCTCCGCGGGGCGCTTCGCCAGTCCTCTTCTGGGCGTCCGTCACGCCTCACAACATTTCGCGCAAACCACCGGGTTGCCTCGCTTGACATGCGAAGCATCTCTTGACAGCTGCCCGCCTCCTGCGAATGCGGGCTTCGGCCCGCCTCCTTTCAAGGGGCACGCAAATCCTTCAAACGCTTTCGCCCGCGCCCTCTCATCGCGGCACTGGCACTACACAACAGGACGACGAGCGCGTTGGGGCTCCCTTGGGCAGTCTTCGGGGGTCCCCTGACCCGGGTCAATCCAGACCTGGGTCAGTCAGGCCTTGCAAAGTCCTGCAAAATCCTGCACCCAAACCCGGGTCAATGCGAAAGATCCTGCAAGATCCTGCAGGATCCTGCACCCAAACCCGGGTCAATGCGACCCTGGCCCTGCAGGATCCTGCAAGGTCGGGGCGCTCTGGCTGACCCCCGTTTGCGTTGACCCGCGTCTCAAGGCTCCCGAAGTCTCGGGCTTCCACAGAGAACCGGAAGGGCCCCAAGTGGTCGGCGGTGCGGGCCTGAGCCTCAGAATGTCAAACTTCTCCTGGCCCGAAGTGCCCGTCGGTTTGTTGTTTCGAGACATGGGCCCCTGGATCTCTCGACCCTTCCCCCATGGACAGTGCTTTATCCGGAATCCTGCCAGTTTTTGCCTGGAAGCTCATATCGAGAGGCCCACACATACAAAAATAACCTGGCGACGAAGCCAACACTTTGTCAAAGAGTGGCGGCTATCAACAGGACCGCTCCACGCCATGCGGACGCAGCCACTGGGGCCTTCAGTGAAGCTCCCCATGGGGTCACGAAGCGTGTGAGGGGTCTGCCGAAATAGGGCGGGGCCGCATGCAGACGCAGCCATTGGGGCCTTCGCTGGAGCTTCATGTGGGGCCACCAAGCGTGTGAGGGGTCTGCCGACACGGGGCCGGGCCGCATGCAGGCGCAGCCACCGGGGCCTTCGGTGGAACTCCCCTATACGGGGACACGACGCGTGTGAGGGGTGCGCCGAGATTCGGCGGGTAACCATGCGGACGCAGACACTGGGGCCTTCGGCGGAACTCCCCTATGGGGCCACGAAGCGTGTGAGGGGTGCGCCGAAACGGAGCGGGTGACCGTGCGGACGCAACCAGTAGGACTGGAGCTCCCGATGTGGCCACGACGCGTGGGAGGGGTGCGCCGAAATTAGACGGGTAACCATGCGGACGCTGCCACTGTGGCCTTCGGTGATGCTCCCTATGGGGCCACGGAACATATGAGGTGTGTGTGCAAACAGGCGAAAAGGGACGACGGTGATGATGAGGAAGTGGAGCAAAGATGGGGAGGAGAAGAAGGAGGATGAGACGCGCGGCGCTGCGGGTTCAAAACGAGCACCCAACACACAGGAGGGCTAGCAACATCTGCAACCTCGATGTTGTTCGAACCGCCGGATACCTGGGGACGTGTCTTTCCCGACCCCCGCTGGAGTGCAGGAGGGGTGAGGGGGACGCAGAGGATGGGACGAGGAGGGGAAGGGGCAGGGGTAGAGACATAATGAGTTGGAGAGGGAGGACGAGGATGAAGAGGGGGATGATTGATGATGATGATGATGATGATGATGATGATGATGATGATGATGATGATGATGATGATGATGATGATGATGCTGTTGATGATGATGATGATGATGCTGATGACGATGGTGATGGTAATGGTGGTGATGATGTCGACGATGACGATGACGATGCTGATAATGATACTGATGGTGAGTATCAGAATGGTGATACTGAGGATGTGGATGAAGATGATGCTGCTGCTTATGATGGTGACGATGACGATGGCGGGGACGATAATAATGCTGATGACAGTGATGAGGATTATGATGACGATGAAAATACTGATTGTTTTGGTGATGAGGATGATATGGCAAGGCTATCAATGCTGATGATGATGCTGCTGATGAGATGATGATGGTGGGGATGATGATGATGATGATGATGATGATGATGATGATGATGATGATGATGCTGATGCTGATGCTGATGCTGCTGCTGATGATGCTGATGCTGATGATGATGCGGATGATTATGATGACGATGAACATGATGATTGTTTTGGTGATGAGGATGATACTGGTAATACTATCAATGTTGATGATGATGCTGCTGCTGATGATGGTGGGGATGATGATGATGATGATGATGATGATGATGATGATGATGATGATGATGCTGATGCTGATGCTGATGCTGCTGCTGCTGATGATGCTGATGATGATGCGTATGAGGATGATGCCAAGGATGATGGCGATGATGATGATGATGATGATGAGGAGGAGGAGGAGGAGGAGGGCGAGTGGAAGGGAAGGTCCACGGGCCTCGGTCGGGGCGATGTGGCTCGCCTTCATGGCCCCGAAGAGGGCGAGCGCAGTGTCGGCCTCGCCGCACCTCTCGCACGCGCTGATCAGCGCGTTGTAGGTCGCGACGTCCTGCATCCCCCCTCTCGTTCCTCGCTCGTCCTCCCAACTCGCCCTCCTCCTCCGCTCGCCCCCCTTCTCCCGCTGCCCTCCTCTCCCTCCTCTCCTCCTCGCCCTGCTTCCTCCTCTCTGCTTCCTGTTCCCCGCTCTTTTCCTCCTCACTCCTCCCTCTTCCCTCGCCCTCCGTCCTCCATCCTCCCCCCACTCTCCCTGGTAGTCTGCGGTTTGAGAATGGGCCCTCTTTGGATGGGACCCTAAGGATTGGAAAAGGATCCCAAACTCTTCACTGTTCCAAGTTCTCATCCTGGGTTTGCCAGTCTCGTGGCTCCCTTTCCTCCGTGCGTGGTTTTATACGTTCCCCAATCAATGCTTGCCCTGAAGGGGTCCTAGTGGAGATTTCCCAATCAGTGCTTGCACTGAAGGGGTCATAGCGGAGATTGAAAGATTAGGCGAAAATTCCAGGCCGATTTCGGAAGGCGACCAAATCCTCGGGTTCCAAATTCCGGGTGCCCCGGTTCCTGGTTGCTGGTTCCGGGCCGATTTCGGTAGACGGCGGGGCCGGGTTTCCAATTTTTGGTTACCGGGTTCCCGGTCGTTTTCACTATCGTTTTCTCTATCGATTTCACCATCCATTCCATTCATTCGATCTCACTATCGATCTCACTGCCGATCTCACTCTCGATCCCACTATCGATCTCACTATCGATCCTACTGTCGATCGCACTACTGATCACTATCGAT
This sequence comes from Prorocentrum cordatum, assembly GCA_963575745.1. Classification (NCBI taxonomy): domain Eukaryota; class Dinophyceae; order Prorocentrales; family Prorocentraceae; genus Prorocentrum; species Prorocentrum cordatum. Next base: position 111,429 of record CAUYUJ010020004.1, read on the forward strand.
GTCACCGTCAATCTCACGATTGATCTCACGAACGGTCTCACGATCTCACTCCCGATTGCTCTCACTGTCAGTCTCACTATCGATGTCATCATCCTCACTCAATCGATCTCCCTATCGATCTCACAATCGAACACACGATCGATCCCACCCAATCGATATCCCTATCGATCTCACTATCGTTATTGCTATCGACCTCACGATAGATCTCACTCAATCGACCCCACTATCAATCTCACTTTTGATTTCACGATCGATCTCACGATTGATCGCGATCAATGGATCTCACTATCGATCGCACAATCGATCTCGCTATCGCTAGCATAACATAACATAAAGCATAGTACGGGACACCTCCCGCGCCACGGGACACCACGGGACACCATCGGGATACCATCGGGATACCAACGGGACACCACAAGGCCACTGCTGGCCAACCCGGGGGACAACCACGTTTGGTTCGGCTTCGCCCTGGCAGCGGCGGGTTAATTCCTCTCGCCCGCCCACGCAGCTTCGCATCGCCCGCACGCGCGACACGAATGTGAACCTTAAACCGATATCCCTGTGGGGGGGGGGTCTCCGTTTCACTGCGATCTCACCCCCCGACCTCCAATATCGCTGTGCTAATGCAATGACGCCCTATGTTTATGGAAAACTGATATGGCCAGACTTCAGGCCCAGTGCGGGCCGCTGGCGCCCAAGATGGCCCCAAGACAGCCCAACAGGCCTCCCAGACGCCCCAAGAGAGCTCCAAGAGGCCTCGCAAGAGAGCCCCAAGAGGCCCAAACCGTCCAATTCCCTTACAGAGCGTGCATTTTTAGCATATACGATTGTTCGATTTTCCGACACTCCAAGACGGCCCCAAACGCCACCCAAGCCGCCCCGAGACGGCCCAAGAGGGTCCCCAAGACGCCCCCACGGCGTCCCAAGAGAGCTCCAAGTCGACCCCAGAGGCGCCCAAGACGGCCCAAGGGAGCCCCAAGACTGCCCCCGAGACCGCCAGCAGGCCCCCAAGAAGCCCCAAGAGGCACCCAAGAGGCCCAGACGAGGCCCAGAAACGCCTCCCAACGACCCCCAAGAGGCCCCAGGGGGCGTCCTGAAAGGACCCAGTAGCTCTACCCCGCAACTCACGAAGGACCGCGCGTCATAGTACCCCCCCGATCATGTTCCGAACCTAAGGACAAATCAGTACGACGAACATCAGAGTATGCATTGTTATATATATATATATATATATATATATATACATGCACACACGTATGTATACGTATCCGTACATATGTATATTTAGGTACGCATAGATCCACACGCATATGTGTACATACATCTGCAGCTCTGTGCACATAGGTTTGTGCATAAATACACATATTACAGAGATAGTGATAGACAAGCAGCCATGCTCTATCAATATTGGTAAAGGCGGAGTAGAACGAGAGACGGGAGAGAGAGAGAGAGAGAGAGAGAAAGGGAGAGAGAGAGAGAGAGATACATACACAGACACAGCGTGTATGCATATGGGGAGTGATATATTTGTACATGTTTACAAACAGAACGATCGAGAGAGGACGAGAGAGAGATGGATACACACATATATATATACACATATTGATACATATATATATAGAGAGAGAGAGAGAGAGAGAGAGAGAGAGAGAGAGAGCGATAACAAGGGATACACACACACACATATATATATATGTATACAGATGCAACAAACACATAACATCTCTATATGTAAATACGTGTGTATATATATAAGGAGAGAGCAACAGATACACATATTTAAATAAAACAAAGAGAGTCAGATAGAGAGAGAGGGAGAGGGAGAGAGAGAGAGTGAAACAGAGAAACAATAGAGAGAACGAGAGACAGACGGAGAGATAAAGAGAGAGATATATATATAGAGAGAGATAGATACACATATATATATATATATACATAACGAAAGAGAAAGAGAGAGATAGAGAGAGAGAGAGAGCGAGAGAGAAAGACAGAGAGACAGAGAGAGAGGAAGAGATAGACAGAGAGACAGAGAGAAAGACAGAGACTGAGACCGACAGAGGGACACATAACAACACACTGGACTAGAACGAACGCTGCTATAGTCGACTAGGGCGGGTAAAAAGGCCGATTGATGCACCTGCGAAACATGAAAACATCAAATACTTGGGTTTTCTTGTGAGAAATGGCCGACCGTCCCGGCATTCCTATAGGCCTACCACGAAATGTTCTTAGATTCCAAAAATGTTCTAATGACAAAAGCAATATTCTTAGAACGCAAGTAGATGTGTTAAAACAAACGAGCTCCAGGCAGAAATATTCCAAGAACATTTCGTGCAGACCACAAACAATTCTTAGAACATTGTTTGGTAGGCCTCTAGGCAGGCCAGAACGCTTCGCTACTGGTTGGTTTCTTTCTGGTGTAATTCCACGTCTCTTTTTGGGGGGCTGTCTCGTTTTATCGTTATACTCGGCGAGCGCTCCGGTGTTTCACCGATGATGAATTGAACGAAGCGACCTACCTCGCCGATTGCGCCAATAGAAATTCGCTATGATGCACGCGCGAGGCATGCGGGCATCTGGATCCGGAGGTCTACAATGGACAGTGGACCTCCGCGAGCTCCCGGGCCCAGCGCCGACCAAGAATATCGTCGAAGACCTCCTGCTGCCGTCGCAGCGTGGATTATGGCACAAACGACGGTCGTGACGCAAATTCTTCAGAGGTTCCAGGGAAGTCTGGGGAAGTTGCTGATATTAAAAGATCGGGTAGGACACTTCGAACGGACAAGGCTGAGCCTTCCAGCTACGAAAGTCAAAGGGTGGACACTGCGCTGCCCAGCGGCGCGCGGCCCCGCGCCGACCAACAAACCAGAAAACCCAACTTCCGAGAGAGACGCCGCCCGAATGGCCCCCCACCTCGCACGCCCGCGGCCCGCGCCCGGCTCGCGCGGCGCGGCGCGACCCTGCCGCCATGGCTTACCCGACAAGCGGGGGCGGCGCAACCGCGTGCCCGAAGGCGACGCTGCCTTTAGAATTGTGCGCGACGCGCCAGCTACCCTATCAGCGTTTTTTCTTTAAATTGTCGAACAGGTCGACCTTCGCTTTGTTGCGGCGTCGGATGTCCCGCCCCCAGTTGGCCCAGCTGTCGACGCTGGGCGAAATCGGGAATTCCACGGCCGCCCCCCTTCGAAGTTGAGGTTTTCCTCCGCCTAGGCTCTTGTCGCCATCTCCTTCTCCTTATGAGCCGCGTGCGGAGCTCTGAGAACTCCTGCTTCGTCGTGGTGGGCCCGCGGCGAAACTCGGGGATCTCCGAGGCGCCGCCGCTACTTGGGGCGGAGGTGTCGTGCGCGGCGCATCGGAGCCATCCACGCGGGGAGGTCGCCTGCGAAGCAATTATATGCCAGAAGAGTGGCGGATTGTAACGTGGCAGTCGGTATGCTCTCTCCTTCATCTGTCGATCTTTTATTCATTGCCTCAGCGGTTTGGATCCTAACGTCCGACATGGCACTGCAGTGGTCCAATTGGCCGGAAATGCGCATCCAGGCGTGGATGGGGAGGGAGCCGGCCGGCCAAGACGACGAGTGGCGGCGACGAGGCGAGCCCGTTTCAGCGAGATACATCCGCCAGGGCCGCGGCAGGTTCCATGTTCAGCACGTGGCGCCCGGCGGTAGCGGCGGCGGCGAGAAGAGGGGGCGCGGTTGGAGCCCCGATCACTCCCCCCGCTGCAGGGTGTGCGGGCCTGGTTTTAGCTCGCTGCGGAGCGGCCGAACTTCGCGCCATCCCCAGGCCCTGTGGCCCAAGGTGCCAAATCCCACCAGCCCTTTAGGGCGTGAGTGGTTTAGATAGTCCTCACTGTTCTCAACCCCCTTCTTCCCCTTCGGGGAGGGGAGGCTAATTTTTTGACACCCCTCACAGGCATCGTGGCCCCAGGGGGGGGGGGGGGGGCAAATAAGTGCTTTCGTCTTCTTTGACAGATCTCCTCCAAGATGGCTCCAAGAGCGCTCTCAAGGCCCCCAAGAGCGCTCCCAAGACGGCTCCAAGACGGCCCAAGAGGGCCCCAAGACGGCCCAAGAGGCGGCCAATACGGCCCAAGAGGGCCCCAAGACGGCCCCAAGAGCGCCCAACAGGCGCCCAAGAGCGGCCCAAGAGGGCTCCAAGAGGCGATATTTCGGGCCCCGACGGGGGTACACCAATAAATGCTCTCTCCTTCTTTGCCCGATGGCCTCCACGATGGCCCCAAGAGACCTCCCAAACTCCCACAAAGAGCCCCGAGAGGGTTTCAAGACTCCCAAAGGAGCCCCAAGAGAGCCCCAGGGCCACGATTCCCTGAGATCCCAAGAGATCCCCAAGATCGCACGGCAACGCCAGGAGGAGGAGGACGAAGAGAAGGAGCAACGAGGACGAGGAGAAGGAGAAAAGGATGGAAGAAAGAAGCCAAAGAGAGGGAGAAGGAAGAGAAAACACCCTACGGTCAGCGCACCTTTTTCGAGCGGCTGCTTTTGGATGGGCTGGTGGGGACTCGCGAAGCGCAAACAATTCAGAGAGATCGCGCAGCGCGCGAGCCAGGATGGCCACTACTCTTGGCAGCGCTCTTAGAGCAAGCCGAGGAAGACTGACGCATCCAATAACTGGGAACACTGCGCCGGCGCATAAACGCATTCTCCATCAAGGACTCTGCCATGATCTCCAAACACAAGAAGCCTTTGAGTCGCGCGCGGCTGAGCTGCGCGCTCCACCTGGACGACCACAACCTAAGACATGTTGTTCTTCCTCTGCGCTTTATCTCCGCAAAACGCGAAATTATTTGCGATTCGCTGTTCCTTTGCGGGGCATTCCGTCACGATCCTGTCCCGACGTCTTTTGGCGGTAGCTTCTGTTTGTCTACCGTTGCCCCTTTCCTCCCCACCAATTGAGAACGCGCCGTCCCGCGCCCGTGAACATGTCGCAATTCCGGCCCCAGTCGTCGGCATCAGCGCGCGCTGCCCCTGCACCTCCGCGCCCGCGCGGCGCTGCGCCGAAGACGCCGGTGAAGCCGAGGCCACTGGCGGGGCCTCCGCCAGGACTCCATCTCCTCCGACTCCAGCGCGTCTGGCCCTCGGCGGCGGCGCCCGGCCGCTGGGGCCGCTGGAGCGGGTCGCTCTGGTGCAGCTGGTCCATCGGGGCGACGGGCGCGAGGCGCAAGGGGTGGAGGCGCAAGCCCGCGGCCGGGCCCAGGTGCAGACAGGGGCCGGAGTGCTGCCCGGAGAGGGCTGCCTGGCTGGGCCGATGGAGCCTCGGCTGCCCCTCGACCTCGCACGGCCGATCGCGGGCGAACCAGATTTCAGTCGCCTGGCCAGGATGAGGGAGGTCGGAGGAGGCCCTGTCATGTTGGGGCCGATATCTGCTTTGTGGTGTTTAAATCGGATCGTCCATCCCCTGATCCTGGAAGGTTAAATCCATCAAGTCTGGGATGTCATCGTCTGCCCCGCCGGTCTTGCGGATAATGTGGCAGTGGCGCGCCGATCCAGGACTCCAGGCTAAGCTGGAGGTCTGCATCGGTGACCCGTCGAGATCTACATCGCTTCCCGCCCAACCCTTCAGTCGCTGTGGAAACGGCGTTTCCACTGCGGGGCCCCCCATGTGTTCTGGAATCTCTTCTCGCTAATAATCAAGATCTCCACTGGGGTTAGGGGCATTTCATGTTGACCCGCGCCCTGAAACGTCAGATGATGGGTTGCCTGGGGAACAAATTCTCCGTCCCCTGGCGATTCCCCCTATCCAATAAGGACAATCAGCATGAGAATATTGAATTCCCTGGTTCAACCGACGAATGCGACATCGCTTCTTTCTGGTCCAACAACTGAGTCGCCCGATCCACCTTGCACTGACGTGCGCAAGGAACGAACCTCAGAACCAACCGACATTCCTTCCCTGTGGGCCAACGACATCGTCTGACAGCAATCGGAATATGGCTAGACCATGCTCGTGGCTGGTATCATTGATGTCGAGTAGGTTTTCGCTGCCCGAACCCATATAGGGATGCGTATGTTCATCGTCAAGACGGCGTGGAGGACTAGGATTGGCTGAGCCAACCAGCCAACCGTGGCCGATGCGTCCGAACTTCGCACGAAGTTTAGGGATTTTCGTCTCGCGCATATATCAAAGGCGCGTCGGTTGAAATATCGGAGGGTCCTGGCGGCGTGACTGAACTGCCAGATGGTTACTACTGGTAGATACCAGAAGTTCGGCGGATAAGTAGTTATTTGCCAGTGGAGTGGCAGCCTTTTTTATATGATGATCTGTTCTGTACCACAAACGTTTCCGTTGAGCGGAAGTATGTATCCAAGTATGGATAGGGAGGGGGCGGGCCGGCCGAGACGACGAGTGACGGCGACGAGGCGCGCCTCCTAATTCCCCCCCGCTTTTAACCACAACAGCTGCGGAAGCTCCAACGGCCAGCAGCCGATGTCAAACGGCAGTGGCGGCGGAAAGAGAGGAGGCCAGAGTAGAGTCCTAACAACTCAAACGGCCGCGGGGGTCGACCCGAGAGGTTGATCCAGAGCGGCAGCTTGGAATGGGAGAAAGGAGGCGGGGGAGGAATGAGGAGGAGAGGGGCCAAGTGGAGGATGAGGGGGGTGGTGGGAGATGGTATTGGAAGCCCCACTCTTGGCCGTTGCGCACCATTTATGCGCTCGACTGTTTTGCGGAACGGGGACGCCAAGACACTCACGAGACTCTATGAATCCCTGGGCCGAATTAGAACCGTTTTCGGTCTCTGGTACCTTGTCTGTGCTATTGTTCTCTTCTGGGGGTGCCGTTGGTCAATCTTCCGGTTTTTCTGGGCCCTCCCTCAATTATCGTCAAACTCAAGGCTAAGCATGGAGTTTAAGGATGCAAGGCCCTTGGGCTAAGGAAGCCGAGCAAGTGCGAAGGATGGCCAGAACCGAAGGATGCAAGTTGCCCTTTCCGAAAAAGGCACAGCCTCAACGCTGGTCTTGGCTGTGCTACAGAGAACGCCTAGGTCTGGCGGTGATTGCAAAGCGCCTCGAATGACGTTGCAAGCTCTTTTCACGACGTAAACACGCGGTGTCGAAAAGCCGCTCGGCTTAACCGAGTGGCGCGGGGAGGAAGAGAGCCGACGGCTCCAAATTCGGCAATGCTTAGGGCACCCACAAGGGCTGGGCCCCTCAGGGAGCAGCGGAGGGCTGACCAGAAGAGATGAAGTTGGAGGAGCAAAGGGGTCAAAGGAATGGGGAAGGCGAGTGGGGAGGAAGTGAGCAGGCGGCCCTAACTTCAACAATGCTTGGGGCATCCGAACATACGCTATGCCCCTCAAGGGGCACCGGACGACTGAGCAAAGGAAGCGATAATCGCATGTGGGCAGAGCCTGCGTCGCCCGCGCGGATACGCACACACACTTTCCCGGGGACGCGCTGACCTGGGCAAGGGGGGAGCGGGGACAAAGAGCTCGGCCCCACGTGGCTCCCAGACCCGTGTGGCCGAGAGAGGAGCCGGGAGAATGGGCTGACCCCCCTGAGCCGAAAAAAACACTCGCTAAGATACATGCCTGGAGGTCCTCGCGGATTTCTTGCATCGGCGCTGGATCCTCTTCCCTGGCGCGCGGAACGCGCTAGGGGAGGCACCGGCGGCGCCGCCTTCGCAGCTGCGGCTCTGGCCTGCGCCACCAGAGTATGTCCCCACCCACCCACTGCCGCGGGGTCGTGTACCTGGGACTCGGGGAGCAGTGGATATGGATATCTGCCCGCCCCCCCTTCCGTTTCCCTCCTCCCATTTCCCTCCTCCTCCTCCTCCTCCTCCTCCTCCTGCTCCTGCTCTTGCTCCTCCTCCTGCTCCCTGCTCCTCCTGCTCCTGCTCCTCCTCCTCCTCCTGGTCCCGCTACCGCTCCTGCTGCTGCTGCTGCTGCTGCTGCTGCTGCTGCTGCTCCTGCTCCTGCTCCTGCTCTTGCTCCTGCTCCTGCTCCTGCTCGTGCTCGTGCTTCTGCTCCTGCTCCTGCTCCTGCTGCTGCTGCTGCTCCTCCTCCTCCTCCTCCTCCTCCTGCTCCTCCTCCTCCTCCTCCTCCTCCTCCTCCTCCTCCTCCCTCCCTCCCTCCTCCCTCCTCCTCTCCTCCCCCCCCTCCCGCTCCTCCTCGTCTTCGTTCTCGTTCTCGTTCTCGTTCTCCTCCTCCTCCTCCTCCTCCTCCTCCTCCACGGGATCGGGCACATATCTAGATCCACGGTCTTGTACAATGCTGTCCTTGAGTGATCAGACAACAAATTGAGTTTGGAAGCATTATGCCGTGCGCGCGCGGAGACGTGCACTTGTGGTCCGCATTGTACTGTCTAACAGAGTTGGCGGGCGCACGATGGTCAGAGTTTCCTTATTCAGCGTTTCGACATTGGGCGGAAGAGGAGAGGGGGTCTGGCTCCGGACCTCTGCTGCTTAGTGCGACTGTTTGCAACAGTGCGTCCCATGGGGGAGGCTCCAACTGCCTGAAACAGGCGCCAAAAAGCGCTACGACCTACTCCATGGGGTGGTAGATAGAGGGAGGTGCGAGGGCCCGCGCCGATCGGCAAAACAATGAATCAGAAAACGATGACATGGTTGTTTGACATGTTTGCGCGAGTGGCGGGTCCGTTCTGAGCTGGTGGTGAGTGGCCTTCCCTATCATGCACCTCAAGCAGCAGCCTGGGCAACCGAATTCTCGTTTCAAGGTGCAGGACTGAAGACAAGTAAACATGGATCAAGGCGTATGGATTAGTGACGGGTCCCGTTCCCATATCGAATCGGCGCGCGAAACGTCCCTTGCACCCAACACTGACGCAGCCCTCCCTCTAAACATCCAGAGACCCCGCGGCAGGGGATGTGGACATGTTCTGGCGGTGGACAGCCGGCCCTCACGCCCAGAGGCAACGATCGGCCTCGGCGGGGGCGCGGGGCCAGGAGCTGCGATGGGCCGCGAGGAGCCTGGCGCCGCAGGAGGCATCCGAGCGCGGGGGCTAAGGCCTCACCGCGCCTGCTGCGCGCACCTGGGCAACGAAAAGGTCGGCGGCGAGCCCATGGAAGGCCACAGTACGATCAACTACTAGACAAGAGAACCCGTCTCAGTTACAGACTCTCCTCCCCAGTGAAATCTACGAGTTGGGGGGCGAAGAAAAACTGTCCCCGAGGATCTCAGAAACTGAATTCAGAGGAAACAGAATTCAGAAGAGCAGTAATCGGCGGCGATTGCGGGGGGGAATGCTGAGGTGGCGGGCCTTCTCAGAAGGCTCGGAAGGCCTCCTGAGCAATCTGCCGCACCTCCTCCGAAGACAGAGACGGCTGCTCAGAAGGCCGGGAGGCTTCTGAGAAGCCCCGCCGCCTTCTGAGAAGGCCTCCCCCCTCTCACTTCTCCCCGGGCGCGCCGCGGAGGAGGGGGTCTTACGCGAGAGGACTTGCCCTAAACGATGACTTTCGGTGTACTTCTGTTCTCGTTCTCATTCGTTTTGTCTTCGCTCCAACCTTGCGCCAAAGCGGCATCAGAACGCAGACGGTTCACGAAATCGCCGAAGCACCGCTTGGGTGAAACCCTGGGACATGGCGGCCTCACGCCGCGGCCTGCGCGAGCTGCTCGCGCGGAATACCCTGTGGAGAAGAGGGCGCTCACGCGCCGCGTCACGCGTGCGCGCGAAATAGCCCGTGCAGCCTGCCCCGTTTCCAGCGCCGCTCGCCACTCGGAGGGCGCGGCCCCCGGCAGGTCCACGCTGGGCTCCGGCGGCACGCCCGGCGGGCCCCGGAGGAACGTCTGCTCCTGGCGGGAGAACGACCCTGCACAGGCCCCAAAGACCCTCAGAGGCCCGCGCGGACCTCCGGGAGGTCATCTTTTTGTGCAGCTTCTGCCTCCTCCGGCCTCGAGCTCCAGCGGGGGGCACTCGGGGCCCAGCTCCGCCGCGGGCTCCTGGGGGGTATAGCGACAGGCGGGGACCAGCTCGGGGGGAGGGGGGGGGGGGGGGGGAAACATCGACCTGGACTCGGGAAAACATCGCCGATATGGATCGGCGATGACCCGCTCGGGGGGGGGGGGGTGGGGGAACACCGACCTGGACTCGGGAAAACATCGCCGATATGGATCGGCGATGTGCCTCCAATGGCCAGACCACACGGTCCCGAGCAGGGGTGGGCTGCCGGGCCACCGCCGGCGGTGCGTGGGGGACGGGGTGCCGATGCCCATCCCCCTCCCTGAGCCCGTCCTGGCTACCTACCAAACCACCCCACCCCGACCCGAAGGCCCGAATTTCGGGTTGGGGGGGGTAAGGGTTCCACACGTGTTTTTCCGGTGTTCCGCGACCCCCCCCCACTGGAAATGGAGGGCAAATCTGAGCCCTCGGGTTGGGTTGGGGTGGTTCGGTGGGTGGTGACGTCCCCCCTAGCCGCAACCCTTCTCGTCGCCAGGGAGCTCCACGGGGCTGGACTCCGCCCCGGGCTGGCCCCGCAGCCTCTGCAGCTCCAGCTCCTGCCTCTTGAGCGCGGCGAGCAGAGCGCCCATCGTCGCGGCGTCGCCCGCGGGGTGCTCCCTGGGGAGCGCCACGGCCGCCACCATTCCGTCCACGCTCTCGGAATCGAACTTCGCGTGGTCGACTCGCTGGAAGACGTAAGAGCAGCTGTCCTCGGTAGGGTCGTCCATGCTCATGTGGTGATGCCACCGCCTGGGCACCAACAACTTCAGGCGCCGCTCCGTCCGGAGGATCATCTGCCCCCACGTCAGCCGATACTCCTGCTCGGCATGCTTCCTGACACCACCGTAGGTTTCGTTGAACATGGATATCATCAAGCGCAACAAGACAATGGTTGTCGATGCCGAGAAAAGGACATAATAAAGTGCGCCAATCCATCCCAACACTCCCATGTCCTCGATGGAAGGATTTTTCGTCCACAGAGGCTTCTCCCCCAGCAACACCCGGAACATCGTGATTATGCCCTGCACGAAACTATTGAAGTCGGTATCGGCACCTGGCACATTGAGCAGCCGAAGCCCCTGCGAGAAACCTGCACAACTGATGAATAGGAACAGGAAGAAACTTGGAATGTCTTTCCTCAGCACCCTCATGATGACTATGACTAAGGTTCCAAAGTGCTTGAAAGCAAGGCACAAATGCATTGAGGACTGCCACACCAGCACTATCCCGACCGAGAGCATAGCCGTGCCCGTGTCTGAAACTCCTGTCGGCTCGACCGCGTAGATGATTGAATGAACTGTGATAAAGAACTGACCCAGCCAAGCGAGGTAGTCGTATACTGACACTGGGAACACGTCGCGTCGCAATGGGTGCCCTGTCATGCTCCTACCACCACTTTGCATCTCCGCCCACTCCGTATCACCAATCGTACTTTTTCTGTCACTTCTGGTGGATGGCCTGATCACCGCTGCACTCTCAGCAGACACCAGCGCAAGCTTGGTAGACAGCGCCGAAACTCCTGCGATGATGTCCAGCACCATTGCGGCCCAGTTGACAAGCGTGAATACCAAGGTCAAGAGCTCAAGAGTGTTCAAAAACGTAGTTCTTTTCCCAACACTATGATCTGCCACCGTGCCTCTGGGCACGGAGTGGGCGTGTCCTCAGGTCCTCTCACTACCCCTCTAAGCCTCCGTCCTCACTCCTGAAGAGTCTTTACCAAGAGGGCCCCAAGACGGGCCCACAGGGCCCCAAGAAGCCCCCAATGCGATCCAATAGGGCCCCGAGTCGCCGAACGATCGCTCCACGTCGCTCAAGCTGGCCCCCAGGGCGGCCTAAGAGGCCTCCAAGACGCCCAAAGAGGCCTCCAGGAGGCCTCCCAAGAGGGCCCCAAGAGGCTAACATCATTAATTTTACTTAGGTTTTTGAAGGATTGTGGCGTTCTCACCTTTTCGGCTTCCCGGCGCTCCCAGGCGGCCCTAGAGGCCCCCAAGACCGCCCCAAGAAGCCTCCAAGAGGGCGCCGAAACTGCCCAAGAGGCCCTAAGACAGCTCAAGAGGCGCTCCAAACAGCCCAGGAGAGCCCCAAGACGGCTCCACAGGGGCCAAAAAGAGGTAATACGAACAGAAAATCCTAGTCTTCCGCCCCAGGAGGCCCCAAGGAGGCCAACAGAGGCACCGAGGATGTCCAAGAGGCCACCAAGAGAGGCCCCCAAGAGGCTCCAAAGAGGCCTTTGGGGCGTCCAAATTGCCTCCAAGAGGCCTCCGAGAAGCATCTCACGAGATCCCAACGAACATCCAATGTGCTTCATACCCATAACCCAGGCACGGTGGCGGGATGGGCCGAAGGCCATTCGATCCGCCGCCCCCTGTCGATTCATCGAAAGGGTGCCTGGCGTGCTGGACCCAAAAGAACTCCCCCTGGGGCTTCAGCCCGTCCCACCGGCCACCCGGAAGGATGCCGAAAATTTGCCCGGACCCGGTTGCAAAGGGTTCTTCCGTTCCAGACGGTCCCCAAGATCGTCCAAGATGGCCTCCAAGACGCCTTCAAGAGGGCCAAGTTGGCCTCCAAGACGGCTAGGATGGCCCCAAGATGCCTCCAAGACGGCCCAAGGTGCACCCAAGACGCCCCAAAATGGCCTCAAGATGGCCCAAAACGGCCCAAGAGGCTCCCAAGAGGCCTCCAAGACGGCCCAAGAGGCCTCCAAGAGGTCCTCCAGGAAGGCCCGAAGAGGCCAAAATCATTGATTTCCTAAGCTTTTTGAAGGAGTTTGGTAATTGCGCCTTGTCGGCTTTCCGACGACCCAAGACGGCACAAGAGGCCCCCAAGAGGCCTCCAAAATGGCCCCATGACGGCCCAAGAGGCCCCCAAGACGGCCCCAAGAGGGCCCCAAGACGGGCCAAGAGGCATCCAAGACGCCCAAGATGGCCTCTAAGACGGCCCCGAAGCGCCTCAAGAGGGGCTCCAAGTCGGAGATGCCCCCAAGACGGCTCCCGACGGCGTCAGACGTGCCAGGGGCCCACCAAGACGGCCGAAGATGGCCTTAAGATTCAAGATGGCCCAAGACGGCCCAAGACGCCTCCAAGAGGGCCTCCAGGAAGGCCCGAAAAGGCCAAAAGCATTCATTTCCCTAGAGTTTTTGAAAGATTGTGGCATTTGCTTTTTTTCGGCCTTCCGACGGCCCGAGACGGCCCAAATGCCCACGAAGATCGCCCAAGACGACCCCAAGAGGCCCCCAAGACGGCCCAAGAGGCCTCCAAAACGCTCAAGATGGCCTCCAAGACGGCCCACGAGCCCTCCAAGACGTCCTCCAAGAAGGCCCGAAAGGGTCAAAATGGCCTCCAGGCGGCCAAGATGACCTTCAAGATGCCCACGTGTTCCCCGAAGGTCTTCCAAACCGATTCGGGGGACACATGGTCCGATAGCTTGGCAGGTCTGGCCTCAAGGTTCGGCCACATAGGCGCTTCCACAAAGGCAGGGGGCGGCGGTGATTCGCCGTAGGCGTCTTCGATCCGCCGCCCCCTGTCGATTCATCGAAGGGGTGCCTGGCGTGCTGGACCCTCTCGGTTTTGGTTTTGGTTCTTTTTCCAAAAGAACTCCCCCTGGGGCTTCGGCCCGTCCCGCCGGCCACCCGGAAGGATGCCGAAAATTTGCCCGGACCCGGTTGCGAAGGGTTTTTCCGTTCCAGACGGTCCCCAAGATCGTCCAAGATGGTCTCCAAGACGCCTCCAAGAGGGCCAAGATGGCCTCCAAGACGGCTAGGATGGCCCCAAGATGCCTCCAAGACGGCCCAAGGTGCACCCAAGACGCCCTAAAATGGCCTCAAGATGGCCCAAAACGGCCCAAGAGGATCCCAAGAGGCCTCCAAGACGGCCCAAGAGGCCTCCAAGAGGTCCTCCAGGAAGGCCCGAAGAGGCCCAAATCATTGAATTTCCTAGGCTTTTTGAAGGAGTTTGGTAATTGCGCCTTGTCGGCTTTCCGACGGCCCAAGACGGCACAAGAGGCCCCCGAGGTCGCCCCAAGATCGCCCAAGAGGCCTCCAAGATGGCCCCATGACGGCCCAAGAGGCCCCCAAGACGGCCCAAAGAGGGCCCCAAGACGGGCCAAGAGGCATCCAAGATGCCCAAGATGGCTTCTAAGACGGCCCCGAAGCGCCCCAAGAGGGCCCCGAGTCGGCCCAGAGGCCCCCCAAGACGGCTCCCGACGGCGTCAGACGTGCCAGGAACGGCCGAAGACGGCCGAAGATGCCTTAAGATGGCCCAAGACGGCCCAAGACGCCTCCAAGAGGGCCTCCAGGAAGGCCCGAAAAGGCCAAAAGCATTCATTTCCCTAGAGTTTTTGAAAGATTGTGGCATTTGCTTTTGTTTCGGCCTTCCGACGGCCCGAGACGGCCCAAGTGCCCACGAAGATCGCACAGGACGGCCCCAAGAGGCCCCCAAGACGGCCCAAGAGGCCTCCAAAACGCTCAAGATGGCCTCCAAGACGGCCCACGAGCCCTCCAAGACGTCCTCCAAGAAGGCCCGAAAGGGTCAAAATGGCATCCAAGCGGCCAAAATGACCTTCAAGATGCCCACGTGGTCCCCGAAGGCTTTCCAAATCGATTCGGGGGACACATGGTCCGATAGCTTGGCAGGTCTGGCCACGTTCGGCCACATAGGCGCTTCCACGAAGGCAGGGGGCGGCGGTGATTCGCCGTAGGCGTCTTCGATCCGCCGCCCCTTGGTCTTGCCACAAGGGTGCTGGGCGTGCTGGACACTAGACGGCTTGGTTTTGTTTTTTTTCCAAAAGAACTTTCCCTGGGGCTCCGGCCCGTCCCGCCGGTCCACCGCAAGGGAGTGCAATTTGCCGAACTCTCGGAAAAATATCCCAAGACAGCTCAAAACGGCTTTCAAGACCGCCAAGCTGGTCCAAGATGGCCGCCCATATGCCTCCAAGATGGCTTCCAAAACGGCTGAGATGGCTCCAGGACGCCTCCAAAACGGCCCAAGATGCACCTAAGACGGCCCAGTATGGCCTCCAGATGATTCAAAACGGCCCAAGAGGCCCCAAAAGGCTTCCAAGACGGCCCACGGGGCTCCAAAGAGGGCCTTCAGGAAGGCCCGACTAGGCTAAAGGAAGGATTTCCCAAGAGGCCTCCAAACTCGTCCCATAACGGCCCAAGAGGCCCCCAAGACCGCCCCGAGAAGCCCCCTAGACGCCCAAGATGGCCTCTAAGACGGCCCTGCAACACCTCAAGATGGCCCCAAATCGGCCCAGAGAGGCCGCCAAAACGGCTTCCGACGACGTCAGACGGACCAGGAGCCCACCAAGACGGCCCAAGATGGCTCCAAGATGGCCTAAGACGGCCCAAGAAGCTCCCAAGAGGTCTCCAAGGCGGCCCAAAAAGCTTCCAAGACCTCCAGGAAGGCCCGACGAGGCCCAAGTCATTGATTTCCAAATTTTTTTGAAGGGTTTTGGGGTTTACTCCTTTTCGGCGTTCCGACGGCCCGAGACGCCCCAAGAGCCCCCCAAGATCGCCCCAAGACGCCCCAGAGTTGGCCTCAGAATGGTCCAAGAGGCCCCAAAGAAGGCCCCAAGACGGAGCAAGAGGCCTCCAAGACGCCCAAGATGGCCGCCAAGACGGCCCTGGAGCACCCCAAGAGGGCGCCAAGTCAGCCCAGAAAGGCCCCCCAAACGGCCTCCGACGACGTCAGACGTAGGAGGAGTCGGCTTGCGGGGGGGGTCGGGCGCGCGGGAGGCGGGCGGAGGCGTCGCCGGCGCCCCGCGCCCCCGGGGGGCTCCATGTTGGATTTCCCAGGCTGCGCCAAGCGCGCACGCGTTACTTGCCCGCGCGCTCACATTCGCGCAAGCGCATCCTAAGAAACTATGATTTGGATCGGAACCGGGCGACAGAGGGCATGGTGCGCCTGTCGAGGCTGCTTCTGGGAGCGATTGCTGCTGGCTCGACACGCGCGATATGCATGTGACGACTTTTGGAGGACGGGCGCTGCGCCGTCCAATCCAACGCGGCAATGGCGCGGTCCGGGGCGCGCGGCCGTCGCGGCACACGGCGGTCGACGTGGCCGCACGGGGCGCGCGATCGGCCGCGCGGTATTTGCGGGCCCTTCGGCCGACGCTGCCGGGTCGCCCTCAAACAGCCCGCCAGGAATGCGCAAATGCGCAATGCGCCAGCGCGCCGCCAGGATATCTATCGCCCTGAAGAGAACCTGTTCACTCTGAACGCCGACTGCGCGCCTCGCTGAACCAGCGAAGTCGCGCGGCGCGCCCGCGCCGCGCACCCGCCGCAGTGAACTCGCGGGAAAAATGCCTCTCTGCATGAGTTCTGGCACCGATTCTGGCCTACTTCCCCGTTCTGGCCGATTCTGGTTCCATCGCCGATTCCACCTTTGATTCCGTGCTGATTCTTTTGATTCCGCTAGAATCAGGGGTCGCAGTTGTGCCGATTCTGTTTTGATTCTGCACTGATTCCGTACTGATTCCTTTGATTCCCCTGTGCCCCGGAGACCATCAGGCCGCGGCCCGAGCTCCCGCCGCGGCGGCATGGTTTTTCCAGGAGCGCGGAAGAGTTTTGAGGGGGAGGGGGGCGGGGGGGGGGGGCGGAGCGACTTCTGGGGCGCATCGGGCGGCCGAGCCGCAGATTCCCGGGTCCAGTGCGCGCGCCCAGCATGGCAGGCGCGGGCGCGCGCGCGAATCCTCGACCGTCGGCGCATCTGTAAGTTCATGCACCGCCCCGCGCGCGGGAATGGAAACTTGCGTTGCGGTTTCAAATTGAACGCGCGGCCGTCGCAACTGCATCGCATTGCTCAGCGCGCAAAGCGCGCGAGCAGCATGGGGGGCTTTGCGTTCTCGCATTAGAAGTGCGCGGGGCCGAACCGAACGGTCGGCGGCGCCCGCTCCTGCGCGCGCGCGAGGCCATCGCGTCAGCGCGGGAGGCTACAAGGGCCTGGGCCGTCGCCCTGGGGCGCGGGCGCAGCGCGAGGCCTGCGCGGGTCTCTCGCGCCAAACATGCGCAACAAGGTCGGCCCGCCCGCCGGCTGGCGCTCGCGGGCGACGACGCCAGCGCCGACTGCGAGGCCGACTGGGCCGAGAGGATTCCTGAGAGCCCCGGGAAGGGGCAGCGGGCCGCGATGGAATCGGCGCGGTCGTTGGCGCCCTCCCCGCGCCCGCCCCCCCCTGCAAGCCGACTCCTCCTAGTCAGACGGGCCAGGAAGCCCCAAAACGGCACAAAACGCCCACGGGCTGTGGGCTCAGTGTCTGGCCCAGGCGACGGCGCTCGCCACGCACGCCAACAACGAGGCTGCTTGGATCCAGCTGGCCATGCTGCCCAAGTGCGTGCTCTGGCCTCGCGCCCGCGGGGACCGCGGCAGCGCCGGGGCGCCGCTGAGGCGGAAACGAAGGAGCCTGGCAGGCGCTGGCTAGAGGGCGAACGGGCCTCTATGTGGGCCGAGACAGCAGAACGGCGCGACGAGAAGAAGCGGCGCTCCCAGGCCGCGCAACGCGCTCAACGGTGCTTGGAGCTCGCGGCCGACGCGCAGTATTCGAGAAACTGCGCCGCTCTCGTAAGCGAGCCGCCTGTCGACGTGAACCGTGAACCTGGCTGTCGTCGACCAGATGTGCCGCAAGCACCCTCGCGGCCATCAGCTGGTCGACTTCGCCGCCCTGCCCCCGGCACACGCTGCGGCGGCCCTGCAGGTGGACGCGGCCGCTGTGGAGCGGGAAGTGCGGGCCTTCCCCCGCGCGTCGGCGGCGAAACCGACGGGCCTGCGACCCCAGCGGCTCAAGGACGGCCTGCAGACGGCTACCCACAGGGGCGAACTTCTGCAGCAGCTACACAATCTGACCAACCTGCTCGCCCAGGGTCAGGCGCCCCCCGCCGCTGCGAAGCTCTTCGCGGGCGCCTCGCTGGCGGTCCTCCAACAAAAAAACAACGGTCTGCGGCCAGTCGCCGTTGGGGAGACGCTGCGCCGCCTGGTGGGCAAGTGCCTCTGTGGCGAGGCATCAGACGCAGCACGCGCGCGTCTAGCACTTCTGCAGCTCGGAGTAGCGGTGCCCGGGGGAACGGAGTCCGCGGCCCACGTGTCGCGGCAGTAGTGGACCAGGAACCAGGGGCCAGGGCGACCGCCAGAAGGTATTCGCGAAGCTGGGCTTGTCGAGCGCCTTCGACGCGCTGGACAGGCAGGCGGTCCTGCGAACCCTTCTCGAAGATTTCCGATTCCTTGCCCCCTTCGTAGACTGGTGTTACGGCGCCCCGAACGTAGTGCTCCTGGGGAAGAAGACCGTGCGCTCCGAGCGCGGTGTCCAGCAGGGGGGCCGCTCGGCCCGCTGCTCTTCGCACTCGCCTTGCAGCGCTGCGTGGACGAGGCGCGCGCTGAGCCAGCTGACCCGGCCGACGGCTCCCTGGATTAGTGTTTTCTACCTCGACGACGGCTGCCTGGCGGGGGGCGCGCCCCTGGTCGCCCGCCTCCTGCGCCGCCGGTGGGAGGCATAGCCGCGGTTGGCCTGGACCTCAGCACGAAGCCCAGCAAGTGCAAGGTGGTTGACATGGCCGTGTTGCCACAAGGCTTCCGCCCCAAGAAAAACAACTTCGATCTCTTAGGGGGCCCCGTGGGGAACGACCGCGTCTGCGCGGAACGCACCAGGGAAAGGGCGACCAAGGTCGTAGACCTGCTGGAAGCTGTTGGGGCCCTGGAGAACGCTCAAGTGGCCTTGCTCTTGCTCCGCAAGTGCGCCTCCTACTGCGAGCTGGGATACTCCGCGCGCGTCATGCCGCCGATGGCGCACGCCAGCGCGCCGCAGGCCATGGACACCGCCGTCCTGGCACGTTTGGCAACTCAGCGGGTCTACCCCTTCGGACGACGCCTGGAAGCAAGCGCAGCTCAAACTCAACGGAAGCGGGCCTGGGCTCCGCTCCGCCGAAAGGCACGCCGCGGCCGCCCACCAGGCCTCCCGCGCCCGCAGCGCGGAACTCGGCCGACAGGTTTACGGGGGCAGCTTGGCCGCGGCCGCGCAGGCCATCAACAACACACTCCTTCCAGCTGGCCGGATCGCTTTCGACCCTGCCGAGCACGGAGACCAACGGCTCTTCTCCGAGAAGGTTGACGACGCTGTCCGCGACGACCTGTGGCAGCGCGCTTCGCGGGCCACGAGAGCTTTCGTCAACCCCAGGCGCTGGCACCTACCTGCAGGCGCCGCCGTGCCCGGCACTCAGCACTGACTTTCCGCGCACCTTAATGCAAATGGCGCTGCCATGTCGCCTTCGACACCAGCTGCTCGAGGAGGAAGCTTTCTGCCCCGCGCGCGGGAAGGTAATGGACGCGTTTCCAAGCCACGCGCTCCCCTGCAGCTGCCACTGCGACCGCGCGAAGCGCCACAACTGCCTCCAAAACCAGGCCTGGCACGAGGCGCTGGCCGCTGGTTGCGCCGGGGCGGTACTCGATCGCCCGGGCTTGCTGCCGCCGCGCGAGCCCGGCGAGGGCCCCCCGGCCAGTGAGGCGGCGGCGACGACCTGGACGGCGACGGCGGGCGCCCCGCGGACGTTTTCGTTCCGCGGTGAAGCGGCACGCTGGTGGCGTGGGACTTCGCCGTGACCTCGGGCCTCCGCGCGGACCCACTCGCGACTTCGGCCGCGGAGGGTGGCGGCGACGAGGCGGCGACCCGCTACGAGGAGCAGAATCGCGCCTGCATCTGGACATAGCGCGCAGATGCTCGCAGGCCAGCCTGGCGTTCATACCGATGGTCTGCGAAGCCGACGGCGGCGGCTGGGGCCGCGAGGCGCGACGCACTTTCGCGGCGCTCGCCAAGCGAGCGGCCGAAGCTAGTGGACACGACGCCGCGCTCGCGGCCGACCAGCTTTCCCAGCGACTTTTTATTTCCCTGCACAGGAAAAATGCGCGGGCAATGCTGCGACGCCTCCAGCCGCCAGCGGGCGCTACGGCCGCGGCCACGGCAACCGCCACGGCGGATGCCGTATGAGCTGCCTCTGCAGAGCCCCATGGCGGCCCCCCCTCCACTCCCGGCCCGTCCCTGCCCCCGCCCCCGCTGGCGACCCCGCCCGCAACGCCTGACGCCCGGCGGGCCCTGCTATGACGGCCCTCTGATCTCCAGGCCCACGGCGACCACGACGATCCCTCCCCACCCAAGACGACCCCCGACGACCCCCCCGCTGCCGCCGACCTACGACGACCCCGCCGCTGCCGCCGACAACCCCCGCCCCCCCCCGCCCCCCGCCCGCCCCCAACGTGCGCGCTTGCCTGCTGCTCCCTTTGCCTCCCCCATCTCCTCCTGTTTGTTGGCGTTTGCTCGCCGTGTGTTCCCTCTTCCCCCTCCCCCGTCTGCCTCCTCCTGGCCTCCAACCGTGCTTGGTGCTGGCGCGCGCGCGCGCCTAACGGTGGGGTTTGGTGGCTCGCGCCCCGCGGCCGCGTCTTCGTTTGCTCTCGCCGCGCGTTGTGCGCAGAGGTGGTTTCCCCCTTCGTCCTCGTCCTCTTCCTACTCCTTCCCCTTTAAGCGCTGCCGCCCTGCGCGCGTCCGCCCGCGAAGGCGGCCGGGCGAAGACGGCCAGGAACGGCTGGCAGAGGTTCGTTCCCCGCCTGGTCTGGGTCAGGGGCTGCGCTGCGGCTTGCAGGCCGGGGGTGTTTGAATAGAGGCACAAGGACGCAGCACCCCAGCGACGGCGAGGTCAGATGGCTCCAAGATGACCCAAGACGGCCCAGAGGGTCCCAGGAGTTCTCCAAGACGGCCCAAGAGGCTTCCAAGAGGGGCTCCAGGAAGGCCTCCACGAAGGCCCGCAGAGGCAAACATCAGTGTTTTTTTGTTCCGTAGGTGTTTGAAGGATTGTTGCATTTGCTTCTTTTCGGCTTTGCGACAGCCCGAGACAGCCCGAGACGGCCCAAGAGTCCCGAAAGATTGAAGGATTGCGACAGCCCGAGACGGCCCAAGAGTCCCCCAAGATCGCCCCAAGATCGCCCAAGAGGCCTCCAAGATGGCCCCAGGACGGCCGAAGGGGCCCCCAAGACGGCCCCGAGAGTGCTTCAAGAGGCCTCCAAGACGCCCAAGATGTCCTCCAAGACGGCCCTGGAGCACCCCAAGAGTGCTCCAAGTCGGCCCAGAGAGGCCCCCAAGACGGCGTCCAACGGCGGCAGACGGGCCAGGCATGCCGTAAGACTGCCAAATGCCCCGAGAAGCCCATGAAGGCCCCCAAGAGGCCCAAGGAGGCACCCCCAGATGCCTCCATGAGGCCTCGAGGAAGCTTCCAGGAGGCCCCAAGCGTGCCCCTAGAGGCTCTCAAGATGCCCACCCCTCCTCCTCCTCCTCCTCCTTCTTCTCCTCCTGATCTTCCCCGCCATCCTCCCTCAAATGTTCCCCGAAGAGTGTCCACAACGGCTTGGGAGACACATGGTCCGATAGCTTGGCAGAGCTCTGGCCACAATGTTCGGCCACATCGGCGCTTCCAAAAGGGCAGGGGGCGGCGGTGATTCGGCGTAGGCGTTTTCGATCCGCCGCCCCCGTGTGGTCTTGCCACAAGGGTGCTTGGCGCGCTGAAAGGTTTTCGATTCTTTTAGGCTCCCCCTGGGGCTTCGGCCCAGCGTGCCGGCCACCTGGAAAATGTACATGTCGATGCCTTTCTCGCCCAAGAAGGCCCAAAATGGATTCCAAGATGCCTCCCAGACGGCCAAGATGGCCCACGATGTGGACTCTCAGACGGCCCAAGACGGCGCCAAGAGAGCCCAAGATGGCCCCCAGATGCACCCAAGACGACCCAAGATGGACGCAAGATTCCTCAAGAGAGGTCCTCCAGGAGGACCCGAAGAGGCCAACTGTTGCCGGCTTTCCGACGGCCCAAGACGGCCCAAAAGGGCCCCGAGATGGCCCTTCAAGTCTCCAAGATGACCCCAGGGCGGCCCAAGAAGCCGCCAAGACGGCCCCAAGAGGGGCCCAAGACGACCCAGGAGGCCTCCAAGACGCCCATGATGGCCTCCGAGATGGCCCTGAAGCGCCTCAAGAGGGCCCCAACTCGATCCAAAGGGGCCCCCAAGGCGGCTTCCGACAGCGTCAGACGGGCCAGGAACGTCCTAAGACGGCCAAAAAGGCTTCCAAGAAGCCCATAAAGGCCCCCAAGATGCCCAAGTAGGCTTCCAAGAGGCCACAAGAAACTCCCAGAGGGCCCCAAGAGTCCTCTTCCTCCTCCTTCTCCTCCTCCTCCTCCTCCTCCTCCTTCTCCTCCTCCTCCTCCCCCTCCTCCTCCTTCTCCTCCTCCTCCCCCTCCTCCTCCTTCTCCCCCTCATCCTCCTTTCTATGTGTCCACCCTCTCCTCCGCTTCTTCTTTCTCCCCGCGTGCTCCCCGAAGGTTTTCCACAACGGCTGGGGGAACACGTGGTCGGATAGCTTGGGCAGAGCTCTGGCCACCATGTTCGGCCACATGGGCAACTCCAAAAGGCAAGGGGCGGCAGTGATTCGCCGTAGGCGTTTTCGATACTCGTTCGCCAACAAAACCAATGTGGCCAAATAGCCAATTTGAACGGCACAACTACCCGCGAACATCCATCGGCCAAATCTTTCCCATTTCATATGCAGAATCTCCATTATTAGCGGATTCATTACAACATGTTCAGACCGCTGCATGAGAATGAGTTCGATGACGGAGCGGTATGTCTTGCCACTGTTAATGGAACTACTTGTTACTGGGCCTTGACATGCCATCGAGTCTAAATTTCTACCAGAGCTTTCATAAAGAGAGGCAGTTTCAACAGTCTCGATCTGTTCGAGCGGAAGTCTGAAGCATGTAACATGGCCGAAATTCCATTTGACCTGATACATATCACAGAGGACGTGCTCAAATGTGGCTGCATCGTTGACCACTGCGGCCAGCGAGATAGCAGTGAGCCCAAGGCAATTTTGCTGAGTGATGGCACCGATGTTTCCATGCTTCCTCAACCACGTGTACGTCCTCCTTCTCTTGTTCAACACCGCCAAATGAAGGGCCGTGTTACCCCAAGAATCCTCCAGACTCAAAATCTCAGAGAACCGTGTGCCGCCGTGTGCAGAATTCCCTGAATCAACGTATTCCTTAATGAGCTCGAGGCCCTCCAACCAGTCGGTAGCCACTGCGAACGAGATCACATATTCGCCGAAATACGTCTGTGCTCCTGGAGCGAAGAACGTCCCGTGTGCGCGGCCGTCTATACGAACGCCTTTTTTCTGGAACATCTTCTGGAGGGTAATCCGCCGACCCCTTTGGGTACCGGCGCGGGAGAGGTCCGTCGTCCCCTGCGGCCCTGCGGCGGTTGATGTTCGCGACTCGGGGAGGAAGGGGTCCGAGAGCGGCCGCAGTACGCGAGCAGCCCAGGAGGTCGCCTGAGTGGCCGCCTGGATGGCTCAAGAGCCGCCTGGATGACCTCACAAGACGGGTTCCATGAGGCCACTTGGATGGCTCAAGGTGCCTGCAAGACTGCGCAAGGGTGGCGTCAAGAAGCCATAAGCCTGAAGAGGGCCAACATGAGGCCTCAGACTGCTAGATTGATTGAATGATGAAACATGCGCGTGGGAACCCAGCCGTCAAGTATCAGGAAATTGAGTGCAACATGTGATGTGCAATCGGATGGTTTGTCCAGGCTTGTACGCACTAAGCAAGGGGATGTAACCAATAATGTTGGGAGTCTGTACGGCATGTGGGGCAATCGCCATGGGGCGTGGAATCTTATGCTTTCACATATGTGTTCGCCCATGCGTTCTGTAACTGTGTTGGACAAGCATGTCGGAGCATGGACAATCGAATGACAACGGTCTTAATGATAAAAGCATGCATGGGCCATTCAGAGAACACATTTGTTCTGACTACATATATATACACATATATATATATGTATATGTATGAAAACCACGTGCGCTACGCGCGCGTAGGTTCTAGCCGACTACGCAGTCGTTGTTAGTAGACCTTGCGCTGCTCCACGAACCCCAAGATACAAATGGAGACGTTCCCCAAGCAAGGGCCGCCCTTGGCGCGTGGAAGTGCTGGCCCTTTTGAGGGTTAGCTTCGGATGCGGTGGGCGGTCGCGGAGCCGTGTGAGACCAACGTGCGACGCGTCCAAAGGCTGGGAGAGAAGGGAAGAAAAGGGGAGAGGGAGAGAGAGAGAGAGAGAGAGAGATTGAGTTTTCTCCTTGCTTCCCCTCCTGTCTCCTCCTGTCTCCTTGAACCTCCTTTCTCCTTCCTTCTCCTTTCCCCTTTCTGCTTGCCATCCCCCTTCTCCGCCTTCCTGATCTTCCAGCCCCTTAATTACTCTGGAGAAGGAGGAGCAAGAAGAGGAGGAGAAGGAGGAGCAGGAGGAGTCGAGGGAGCCCGGGGAGGAGGGGGAGGAGGGGGGACGAGCAACGAACAACTCAGAATTTAAAGTGTATTGGCGAAGTTTTCGGTTCTCTAGGGGCCTTCCTGGCGCTCTAAGGTGCGCGCGAGCATGCGCACATGCGCACCCACTCGCGCGCGCAGCTTAAACATGCAACCACCCCTTCCTATGATATCGCATACCACCCTATCCAACCCCACCTCGGCGCCATCTCCCATACACACACGAGGACAGAGACACAATTTGACACCCACACGCAAGCACGCGCGCCCCTACCTTTAGGAGCAATTGCTTGGATTACGACTACGTCGGCCCTTTTGGGACCACCGGGAATCTCAAACCCCTCCTCCCCACATTTCCCCCTGATCGGATCAGGGACTTCCCATGTTATGGCCCACTGGCCGGGTGGTGCGAGCGCGCGCGCACACACACAGAGAGACACACATGCACAGAGAGACACACCGGCGCGCAGACACGCAGAGGCACGCGCGCACACGCCCAAACACACGATACTTATATCATGCAACCACCTGGTCATTGGATGTCGCTATCCCCTCCCGCCCCCGTCCCCTCGACGAAACCCAATTGCACACACACGCACGCACTCGCACTCGCACACACACAAACACACACACACAAACACACGCACACAGACACGCACGCGCGCGCACGCACGCACGCACGCACGCACCGACGCATGCACGCACCCACGCCCGCTCGCCCGCCCGACCGCCCCCCCCTAAACACACGCACACACACATGCACACACACACACCAACCACACACACACACATGCAAACACACATATGCACGCACACACACAACACACAACACACAACACACAACACACACACGCACACGCACACGCACAACACACAACACACAACACACAACACACAAAACACACATACACACACGAACACACAGACACAGACACAGACAAACACACACACACACACACTCGCACAAACACACACACAGGTATACAGGCACACAGACACACAGACACACAGACACACAGGCATACAGACTCACAGACTCACACAGACACACAGACATACAGACACGCAAACACACAGACACACAAACACAACCACACACACGCGCACACATGCAGACGCCCGCACACGCACACACGCGCACACTGGCACACGCGCGCAAACACACATAACACACACACGTACACACGCACACACACACACACGTTTTGGCGTCGCGGCCCTGCGCGCAGAGACAGGACGGAGAACATCGTAAAGCCGTCAAGCAGCAAATGCGCGCGCGACTAAGACACGCCCGAAACAAACACACGCACGCACACACAGACACACGGATACACAGACACAGTCACAGACACACACAGAGACACATATACAGACAAATACACAAACACACACAGACACACACACACACGCACACACACACAACACACGCACACGCGCAGACGTCTGCACACGCACACACGCGGACACGCGGACACGCGCACAGACACACACACACATATATATATATATATATAAACACATACACATCTACACACACGTACACACACACACACGTCTTTGTCGTCGCGGCCCTGCGCGCAGAGACAAGGCGTATAAGGTCAAACGCAACAATCGCGCGCGCGTCTAAGCCTGGAAAACACACACACGCACGCGCACACAGACACGCACACATAACACACACATACACACACGCTGTGGAGTCGCGCTCCCTGCGCGCAACGACAGGGCGGAGAAGCTCGTGAAGTAGCAAACGCGCGCGCGACTTGACACACCTGACAAACACACACGAGCACACAAGCACACGCATATACACACAGCACACACAACACACAAGACACACACACACACACACCCGCACACACAGTGAGACACACACACACACACACACACGCACAAACACACGTAGACACACGCACACAAACGCAGACACACAGACACACCGACACACAGACTCACATACTTACAGACACACACACAAACAACAAATACAAACAAACACACAAACACAAACACAGACACACAAACACGGACACACACACACACCCATACACGCAAACACACACACACACATGCAGACGCCGGAACATCCACACACGCGCACACGCGCACAGACACACATAAACACACACACACACACGTACACACAAAGGCCCCAAGAGGCCCCCAAGAGGCCTTCAAGGATCCCCAAGAAGCTCCCAGGAGGCCCCAGTAGTGCCCCAAGATGATGCCAAGAGGCCTCCTCTTCCTCCTCCTCCTCCCTCTCCTCCTCCTCTTCTTCCTCCCCCACGTGTTCACCACGGGTATCAAAAACGGCTGGGGGAACACACAGTCCGATAGCTTGGCCGAGCTCTGGCCGCAACCTTCGAACATTAAGGCTCCCTCAAAGAGGGAGGTATGATCGGATCGGACCCCTCGGAGGCAGCAATCCCACCAGCCCTTTGGGCGTGAGTGGTTTAGCGAGCTCTCTCTGTTCTCAACCCCCCTTCTTCCCCTTCGGGGAGGGGTTTACCCCTCCCCCTACCCCCTCCCCCTGGGCCTGGAGAGGTCCCTCCGCGGGTCGCCGGGGGGGTCTTTTTCGACCCCTGGGAGGGCAAAAAAACTACACCCCTCACGAGGATTCTGGCCCCGACGGGGGGGGGGAGAAAAGTGCTCCCCTCTTCTTTGAAGCACAAATCATTGATTTTACTACGGTTTTGGCCCCATTTTGGTCTTCTGAGGGGGCAGCGCTAATTAAAGCTCCCCTCTTCTTTCAAGCCAAAATCATTGATTTTACTAAGGTTTTGGCCCCATTTTGGCCTTCTGAGGGGGCAGCGCTAATTAAAGCTCCCCTCTTCTTTGATCGATTTCCTCTAAGATGGCCCCAAGAAGCGCCCAGGAGGCACCAAGAGGCCCCAAGATGGCCCCAAGAGGCCCCCAGGAGGCCCCCAAGAGGATCCCAAACGGCCCAAAGAGGCCCCCCCGAGGCACCCAAGACGCCGAAAAGCCCATCAGGACGACCCTCTACTCGCCTGGGCGTCGTTTCTGGACGGGCAGGAGGAGGGGCCCGAACGACTCACACCAGGACGAGGGGCCCGAACAACTCACACCACGAGAAGCCCGAACGACTCACACCAGGACGAAGAGCCCGAACGACTCACACCACGAAGAGCCCGAACGACTCACACCAGGAAGAAGGGCCCGAACGACTCACACCAGGACGAGAAACCCCAAACGACTCAAACCACGAGGAGCGCTTTCTCTCCCTCCTCCTCCGCCTCGTCCTTCTCCCGCTCCCACCACAAGGAGGATGTACAAGGAGGCGGGAGGAAGGAGGAACAGGGGAGATATGCGGGGGCAGGCGGAAACACGCCTGAAAAACACGACTGTCGGCATGCTTCGCAAGAGTTGCTGTTGTGAGATGGGCTGGTGGGGATACGCGAAGCGTAAAGAATTTGTGAAGTCGTCAATCACATAATGCCTCTAATATGGGGCTATACCCGAGTCAGCGCGTGCAGTCACACACTGACGGAAATCACACCGCAGGTCTTAACGCCTGCGCGATTCCAGAGTCTCAAAATGGCTCCCATCGTAGGCGTGTCAATCCCTGAACTTAGCCTGGAGACGGGTGACGGAAAAGAGGCGCCCAGATACGAATGAAGCTGGCGCTGAGGCTGGGGAGGGAGGAACAAGGGCCTACGGAGCCGCTTCGAAACACTTTCACTCCCCTGGAAGGTGTCCCTAGAAGCTCGAGGTGGAATGCCGGAACGGATCTGGACAGGCTTAGGGCTCTGAGGGGGGCGAGGGGGGAGGGTTGGGGCTCGGGAGAGGCCAGACACAGGAGGCACACTCACGCTTTGCTTGATTCAGCGATGTATAGATGCATATATCTATGTATATATATATATATATATACATATATATATATATATATATATATATATGTGTTTGTATACATATATATATACACACGTATGAACACGTAAGATGTGTGCGAATCGCACACTTTAGCATTTCACGTGATACACAAACGCGCCTGAAGGTATTTGAGCATGTGCTTGCATTCGAGGGAGTTGCATTTAACATCGTAAAACAAGCAATGCGAGTTGAACATGACGAACACTGTTTCGGAGCGTGACGTCGCGATGCGTCAGATTTCGATATTTTTGAGGAGTGCCCCAGCGAAACGCCATTCGGTTCTACACGTCCACGCCAGCTATCGCCTCCGCGCTCCCACGGAGAAGTGCGTGTATAAGTGTTGAAAATCAACCTCCACTATCCTACCACAGGCGTCGCGCCACATCCGCCGTCATCAAGTTTGCGAGCCCTCTTGGATCTAAAAATTGGCTAGAGCAAAATATTTCTTTCTAGTTTTCGCAAATTGTTTCTCTAGATGGTCCAAGAAGTCTCCGACATGGACCACGTGAGCCCCAAGACAGCCCAGGACGGTCTCAAGACGCCTCACGATAACCCCCGAAGAGGACCCTAAGCGAACCTCCAATGGCAACCATCAATGATTCCTATTCAGCTTTTGAGCGAGTTCTGCGTTCTCACCTTTTCGTGCGTCTCAACGGCCAAGACGGCCCAAGAGGCCTTCCATACTGACCCAAAATGCCGCCAAAGGAGAACCCCAAATAGGGACATCGAAAGTCCCAGGACTCCACCCCCAAAATGACCCCAGGGGCCCCCGAGCAGCCCCCCACGAGAACTCCCACAAGCCTCCTCCTCCCTCGCGACACCAAAAGAATTCACGCGTTCTGGACGTGCACCGCGCGAAGCGAGGAGGAGTCCACAGCCCGACTGCGATGGAGCAGGCCAAGGCACACTTTGTGGGTGACTCTTTAAATCATAGATATATAACCACTCTTACGTGGCACCCGTTGAGGACACATTTCGTGCTAATCTGTTGTCCGCCATCGTGCCGTGGGCAGTGTGCTGAGTATGGAAGTGCTCTTTCAAACTCCTGGAGCCCCGTGTCCCAAGCGTTCCTGGGCGCGCGGATCGCGCCAGGGGTGGCACCTGAGGCGCCAACTAGGTGGCCCAGCACCGCCCTACGAAATCCGAGCGGTCCTCCGGAAGTTTGTGTTTATGCAGCTTCTTATTATTCTTCCTCTTCTCCTTCTACTTGTTCGGCAGAGGCTTCCACGAGACCACCGAGAAACCCCCCCACCCCCCACCCACGAGGCGCGGTGGAAGGGATGGGCCAAACGCCGGTGATGAAACATCCTCTTTACCCTCCCAGGCGTGCCACGCCTACTCTGCCGGCCCCCGCAACCTTTTCTTCCTAGTATCCTGAGACGGAGGGCGTATCGTCACTCAGACCACTTCGTCTCTTCCTCCCAGCTCCGCTCCACCCTGCCTCCTTATCCTTTTCCCCACACTCACTCATACGCTCTCATCACACTCGGACTCGCTCATCGTCAAACCGGCTCACGCTAAGACTCACTCATACCTGGACTCGCTCATAAGCAGACCTTCTAACACTCAGACCTACTCATACCCAGACTCACTCATATTCAAACTCGCTCTTCATCACTCAAAATTAATCACACCACTTCCTCAATCATGCTCACGAGGATGTCAGCACCCCAAGGGGGAGCCGCCACGGGGTATTGCACGGGCCCGTTCACGCCCAGATTGTGGGGATGTCTCAGGCGGTTTGCCTATTTGGGTGCTCCATATCGTTTGCTTTCAGAGCTGATAGTGAGGATGTCTCAAGCGAAGCGTTAGTTTCAACACTCCAAGGGGGAGCTGGCAGGGGGTATTGCACGGGCGCGTACGCGCCCAGATTGTGGGGATGTCTTAAGCGGTTTGCTTGTTTGAGTGCTCAACACCCTTCGCTTTAATAATATGTTGTGAGGATGTCTCAGGCGAGGCGCTGGTTTCAGCCCTTCACGGGGGAGCTGCCAGAGGTGCGGGCCTGGACGCCCCGGTTGCGGCCCCCCTTTGGTGAGGACGCGCCCCGCGCGATTCAGCGTCGCGCGAGATATCAGAGGAGGCAGCAGTTGGCTGAGGAAGACCGCCTTGGAGGGAACCCGCGGATTCATGGGGCGCGGCGTCCCCGGGCTCAACAACCTGGCAATGTCCCTAAATCTTCGGAGAGAAACGTTTCTGATTTTTCTCTCTCTCGGCCAACCATCCCCTGGGAAATCGAAAATATTGATCGCGATGTTTCTGCCTGTCCTATCTCGCGCGGCAACGATTGACCGCCGTCGAGTTCATTCCAAGTGATGGCGCCGCCTTGCAAATCAATGGCCATGCCGAGCTGCCTGGGCATCCCCACTGAAAGCAGTAAGGGCGCATCGCAAGCCATCGGATGCACCGCGAGGGCGCCGCCATTCTTCGCCGCGGCGAACGGCGAAGTCCAGCCAGAGAGAAACTTGCTGGATCCTCCGGCGCCCGTGGTGTCCATGTCCAGTGTGGGTATATGTGCTGGCTTCAAAAAGTAGGCGTCTCCAAAATATCACCATTTTCTCAAACTGACCGTTGCAGCAGACTCCGTGCTGGGCTCGAGTTTCCACTAGGCCGTAACCCATCTGGGCCTGAAGTCCAATGAAAGTCTGCTCGCCAGTGTCAGCAGTTGCAAAAATGGGAACGGCAAAGAAACTGGCTCCAAACTGCGCCGTACGTTCCCGTTGACAAGCGTCGCGCAGATCGTCATCTGCTGCGAGAGGGGCAGCCTGGAAACAGCCGAAACCTGCCTGCCGTTTGCGCCCTCTCTCGTCTGGCTCATTCGCGCAATCCCGAACCGCGCCCCATCTCCCCGCGTCGGGCGCGTTCCGGGCGACTCGTCGGTTTGCTGTTGGTTCAACGCTTCGGTCGCGCATGTCCAGCCCGCCCCCCTTCGGCGGTTTCCGCCGCGCGAGCCTTTGGGCTTGCCTGTCGGGGGGGGGACCGTTAAAAGAAGCCTCGTCGGAGCTTCCGATTGTGTCAACGTCATCGTGCCTGACTGTTGTCGGGGTAGATGGCGACGGCCTCGTCTTCGTCCGAAATCGCATCCTCGGGCGTGTCCCCAGCTGCGAAAAATATGTCTTCGTCGTCGATGTACATTAGAAATCCAGTCAGGACGTCTTCTTCCTCGTAGGACTCGGGCAAGGTGAACAAAGATTGTTCCATGAGAAACCAATTAAATTCATCGCGGTCAGACTCCTGGTCATCGCGTCCGTCTTCGTCTCCTTGGCATCCGACAGAGTGCGAGGCGGAACTCATTCCATGAATACGATGGCCACCTTTACCTGAGGGCAGCGGTACTTCAAGCTTCCGAAGCTTCCCGCGTGCCCTGTCAAAGTCGTATGAAACCTCAGTCCAGTGCTCGACCAGCTCCCACATGGCTTTACTGTGCTTGGGTTCTCCGAGAAGCATGTGTCCTTTCAACTCCTCCGGTATCGTGCGGTCTTGGCATTCAGCGAAAGCCTTCTTATTATGTTTGACCACAACCTGCCCGCTTCCCTCCTGGGTGAATTCGTTGATGAATCTATTGAAATCGTCTCTGGCGTAGCGGTGAATGAAATATCCATGTTGTCCCTTCAGGGTGCTGGTAGTCGTGGGTCACATCTGCATCTCCTTCATGTAAGAGAGAACGCGTTTCACGGGCGCTTGCCTTGGGATTATTCGGCAGCGCGTTTCGAACAGGGGGGGTGGCTCCCCCCAACAATCGGCGCCGTCGATCAAAACCAGGGGGGCTCCCCTCCCCTCCAAACCCCCGAAAACCCCCCACCTCCCGAAACCCCTTCCCCCCTCCCAAGAGGGGACGGGCGAGGGGGGTTTAGACCCATGCCTCCCCTCGGCGCCGGCGCCGGCGCTGGCGGCCGCCAGCAGCGCCCGCAGCAAACCGACGATGACCAAAGGCAGTCCAGGGGGGGGGCGGTTCAAACCCCCCCCCCCCTCCCAAAAGGGGGGGTTCAAAACCCCCCCTCCCCCCCCATCGGCGCCGGCGCTGGCGGCAGCCAGCAGCGCCGGCGCTGGAGCCAACGACGGCGGGGACGCAGCGACGATTACCACCGCTTCCACCACGACCACCACTACCATCACCACCGCCACCGCCTCAATCCACCACCGTCACCATCACAAAAAACAACACCACACAACCACCACCACCACAGCCACCACCACCACCACAACCACCACCGCAACTCACCATCACCGCCACCACCACCACAAAAACCCACCACCACTACCACCACCACCACAATGTACCACACCACCACCACCACCACCGCAACAACCACCACCGCCACCGCCACCGCCACCACCACCACAACAAATGTCTACAAACAACCACCACCACCGCCACCACCACCACCACAACAAACGTCAACAAACCACCGCCACCACCACAACCCACCACCACCATCACCACCACAAACCACCACCACACCACCACAACCACCACCACCACAACTCACCATCACCACCACCACAACCACAAAAAACCCACCACCACTACCACCACCAACGCAATCTACCACACCACCACCACCACCACCGCCACAACCACCACCACCACCAGCACAACCCACCACCCCCACCACAAACCACCACGCCACCACCACCACAAACCACCACCACACTACCACCAAACCACCACCACCACTATACCCACACCACCACCACCACCACCACCACAAACCACCAGCACACCACCACCCAAACCACCTAAACCACCACCCACCCACCACCCCACCACCAC
The DNA here is from genome assembly GCA_963575745.1 of Prorocentrum cordatum. Classification (NCBI taxonomy): domain Eukaryota; class Dinophyceae; order Prorocentrales; family Prorocentraceae; genus Prorocentrum; species Prorocentrum cordatum. The sequence continues at coordinate 144,337 of CAUYUJ010020004.1, forward strand.
CACCACCGCCACCACCACCCACCACCACCACCACCACCACCACCCACCCACCCACCCACCCACCCACCCACCCACCCACCCACCCACCCACCCCCACCCACCCACCCACCCACCCACCCACCCACCCACCCACCCACCCACCACCACCCACCACCCACCCACCCACCCACCGCCACAACCGCCACCACCACAACAAACCACCGCACCGCCACCACAACCACCACCACCACCACAACAACCCACCACCACCACCACCACCACCGTCGTCCTCGTCGACGCTCCCCGCCACCGCCGCCCGCCGCCGCAGGCGCGGGCGCCGGCCAAGAAATTGAAATCGTCGTTCCCGCCGCCGTCGCCAGCCGCCGCCGACCGAAGCGCAGCGCTGGCCCAAGGAGAGGGGAAGCAAGGGAGGGGGGGGGGCTCGAAACCGCCCTCCCCCCCCTCTGTCACGCCCTCCAAACGACCACAGGACGCGCTCTTTCTCATGTGAGGACCTAGACGGGTATCACGACGTTTTCCATCCCAGGTGGGAGGTCGGTCGTTTGATATTTTTGGGGCCTCCGATTGTTGAGGAAATTGCCCCGTTTGGCGATCAGAAGATCTGGCAACTGCATCTTCCCATTACGTCGGAATGAACAACGTAGACTGTCCCCGCACAGGCGTGTTCAACCGAGCTGGCGCAGCCGGCGAACCACGGCCCCGCGCGTCCCAACTTGATGAGGAAGACTGCGAATTAGGCTGTGTCGCCGTCCAGGGCTGTGAGAACCAGCGAGCCCAATTTTGATCTGACCAGCCCACTTCGTCATCACCGTCCCAGGGAACGTCTTCTCGCCCTCCGCCTCCTGCCCAAAGATCCTGTCCTGGTTGTAGCCGAGGATCGTCCAGAAGTTCATCTTCGGGGGGCTGAACGTCGTCTGGGGGGTCCATGGCGGCGCTCGGCGCAAGAAGGTGGGAAGCGGGAGGAACAGGAGAATACTCGGACTCCCCTCGTGGATCGGAACCACAGGCTCCGCTACCACTGTGGAATGTACGGAGGTAACTGTATGGAATATAGAGAGACACGAAGTGCAAGTAGGGGGACCCGTGCTATAAGTCAGCACGTTAGCTTTTCTTTTACGGGGGTCAGGGCGCGCCCGTCGCCTGCGCGCCAGGTGACTCAAAGGCCCTTGAGAGCCACAACGGCGGCCCACAAGGGAGGTGGGACGGCAGCGAAAGGAGGGGAGGCCGACACACGCATGACAACACAGTGTCCCATGGTTTTCACAAAATTGGCATTCCCATTGCATGAGTCTGGCATCTGGCTACCTGCATTGGCGTCCGCTGTGGTCTTGCCTTCCACGGTCGAAATTGCCAGCGCAAGCTTTGCATCATCGTCCGCCTGTAAGTGGTTACGATGTTATGTGTACTTTGCCGCTGTTTGACGCCAAGCCTTACATCCCTAAAACAATGTGGCCGCGAAACGACGAAAAGGGAACCGACGGGACCGAGCAGGCATGAAGCCAACGAGGCGAGGGGCCAGACGGGGCGTATCCGACCGCGAAGCGAACGACCGACCACACAAGGACCCATACCTGGAGGGCCAACGCACTCACCAAGGGGAAACCAAATGGCCTGTATGATCGTTACGATTTGCAAAACCTGTCCTGCGAATGCTGTGACGGGCGGCGAGGGCGAACGCGAGGCGCACAGGTCGCACGACAAGGATATCACATAGCAGTCACCCTCCTTTAACTCATGATCCCTGGGCCCAGAAATCTCGTGTGCTGTGCCGGGGCCCCGCGCAACTTGTAATTTTGAATTTTGACTTTTCGGTTGCTGCGAACGATCACAAGCGTGCAGAGATGCAGGATGAGGAGGAGTAGGAGTAGGACAGACAGACACACCCACCCAAGAGGGAGCATGGAGAAGGACAAATCTAACCAGAATGCAGACAAACTGACCAGACTGACCAGACAGACCAGACGGACGAGACAGACCAGAACGGTACCATGCTGACTGACCGAAAAGACTGGGCGGACCCCCCAAAAAGCACGGAGGCCACCAGTGGCCCCGCCCGCCCCTGCCTGCGCGAAGCGCTTCGCACCTTGTCCCGCTTGATGACGCATATGTGCAGCAGCCCCTCCCCGTCGTAGGGGCCTCGCCTCTGAAACACAGCCTCCTTTCGGGGAACAACTGATGGCATAAACACAAGCCCTCGGATCGGCGCTGGGCCCCCTCCCTGGCGCGCCTCCGGCGCAAGGGGCGGCGCCAGAGGCGCCGCCAGCGAGGTCCCAGCGCCGATCCAAGAAATCCGCGCGGACCTCAGAAAAATGACGTTTGTCCTCGATCCTCGGCGTGTCTCGTCGCGTGAACGTCGTACACGCTGTTCAGGTACTCGACAGGCTGGGTGTCGACGAGCCACTGGAGGATGGCGGCCGCCTTGGCGCTCGTACCCCCCGCGCCGCCCGGTTCCCCGCCTCCCTCTGGGGCCAGCAGGGCGACCCAGTGCAGCAGCAGCTCGCCGACCAAGCCGCGCTGGTGCAGGAGCTGGGGTTCCGCCTCGACCTTCGCCTGACGACGACGGCCGCGACCGCGGCGACCACGACGACGGCGACGGCGGCGGCGAGGCGAGCCTTGACCGCTGCGAGGCACTCATCAGGTCGAAGAGCGTCATCGCCGAGGAACGAGGACCACCAGTCTTCTTCTCCTTGGCGAGCGACCGCTTGTTCGGCGACCGTGGCGCTTTGCTTCACCATCTCAAAAGAATCCTGGGGCACCGCGCAATCGGCTGAGATTAAACCGCAACGGCTACGGAGGAGGAGGAAGAAGAGGAGGACAAGGAGGAGGAGGAGGAAGAGGAGGAAGAAAGTAACCACCTCGAGAGCCAGAACACACAAGGTCGATCTTTACCGGCTTTCTCTTCGGCTATCATTCTCATGTAGACTTGTTTCTCGCTCTCGAGCCCAGCCTGGCGTTAGGTCCTCTCCGGGTCCAACCCCCAGAGCCAAGTCCTTACGAAGACCTTTCAAGACACCTCCCTCCTTGCAAAGCAGCCCCTGGAGGTAGCTCTGGCTGCCCTCAACAGGCCCACGTTCTTACTTCAAGGCTGTCTGCCAGGCGACGCCTCCAGCAATGCCCCCTGGAATACTCCGCACCCCAGCACTGGAGTGTCGACGACGCCCCGACTGTCCCGCGGGCCTGTTGAGGGCAGCTGGGACCACCTCGGGGGCCGTCTGTCTGTGGGCAGCCTCGGCCTTCCCAGCCCCTCCCCCTCCAAGCACTGGCTTAGACACACTCGTGGAGGTGCCCGAGGACCTGGGCGAGGTCTCCGAAAACGCCCGGAGACGATCGAAGACTCCCTTCTCCCTCCTGAGGGGGCCCAGGGACGCACCACAATAAATAGACACAAGTCCCATGATTCCCAATATTTTGAATCTCTTCTCGATATTCGTCTCCCCAGCCCACACTTTCCATATTTCCATCCTCTCCTCGGAATCGACTAGTATCAGTGTCTGTGTGCTTTTCTTCCTCTTGACCTCTCCACGTTCTATTCTTCCCACTGGGCTCTCCCGAGGCCTCCGCGAGCCTCTCGAGGACCCCCCAAAAGGTCCCTGCCCCGAGGACCACAGCAACAGGCCGAGAGCGTTTCACAAGAACTTCGTCCTCGATCCTCACCGCCCCTCCGGGCTGAGGCCCTTCCGCTTCATCTCGTCGAACAACTCCAACGCCCTCGGCAACTGCTGGCACTTCTCCCTCCCCCGCCGCGCCCTGTCCAGCAGCGCGCGCGGGATCTGGTCAGGGGGGAGAGGGGGAGAGAGACAGAGAGAGAGAGAGAGACAAGGATCGGGGTGTGTACCGAATCAGCTGGGGACTTGGGAGCACGACCCCACTCCCGAGGGAGAGTGAGAGAGAGAGAGAGAGAGAAAACAAAAACAAACAAGCAACAAAAAAGAGGGGAGGGATGTTTACACACATACGTGTATCAATCTACATACATACATGTAGGCATCGGTTCACTGGCATTTGCACATGCACACCTGCAGGCAGAAATACAGACATGTAGAGAAAGAGATAGAGAGAGAGAGAGAGACACAACAAAAGAGAAAGGAAGAGAGGGCAAGAGAGAGAGAGAGAGAGCAACACTAATATCACAACATCTACAGGGACTTGCACTGCGCTTGCATCGCCCCCCCTGCTTCCCCGCCCAGGAGAAGTACAGGGCAGAACCGCATATCTTCAGTTCGGCTTCGCCCAGCACGAGCAAAACGCGCGATGCATATTTTTGCCACGAGTCCCTCGAGCCATGGTATCGCTCTTCTGCCGGCAAGTCCCTACTTCTCGCTACCAAGAAGAATCGACATCAGACGTGAAGGAGATTTCTGCAACGCCCGCACAGGGGTCAGAGTTCGAACGGTGTCTGTAACCAACTGCAGCCCAGCAAGGAAATCCGACACTCCAGCGTCGATAGGACCCGCACGGGTACGGTTCGCAAATGGCTGCAAAGCATTGCCGCTGACGGTGCAGTGAGACTGGATCGTGGTTTCTCTTAAGAGACATTGGCGTGGGCCTCATTCGTCATTCTGCCTTTTGCCGTTTGCTGCCGCACCACTCCGCCGTTGCACTCGAAACCCCACGGGAGGTTGGTTGTGTCGATCCGATGAGGCATTGTTTGCGCTAAGATAAGGTTGGGTTGCTCATTGCTCGAGCTGCGCCTGGGTCGGAAAACCGCTCATTGAAACGTAGGGAAACTGCCGACACGAATCGGAGGGCAACGCCACCCGACCGGACAAACTGGGGCGAACGTGGCGCATGATGACGGGCGGCTGGTGAGGACCAGTGCTCCAACCAAATTTGCAAGTGCCCCTCCACTTTTCGGCGGCGTCCAAGAATGGGTTCGAAACTCATGGCCCGGGGAACGCATTGAAAGGCAACGAGGGGGCCATCAAATCCAAGCTGATATCATGGCCCCAGCCATGACATCCAACCCCCTAGGCCCTAATCAACACCCCCTTGTTGCCCACCCGAGCTTCCACTTCTTGGGCACATTGCCGGGCCTCCCTCCCCTCTCCACCCCACCAGACGCCGATGAGGGCGTTGTATGTGCAAACGTCCGGCGTCAGACCCTCCCGCTGCATCTCCTCGAACAAATCCGTGGCAAACTGGGACTGCTGGCCTGTCTGCAAGGGAAGGGGGGGCGCCGTTGTGATCCTTCTTCTCCTCCTTTCCTTGAAAGCGCTCCGATTTCGCCCAACAGTGGCCGTGGCGTCTGCGAGAAAAACACTGCAACACAGCATGCAACGATAGGAGCCGCAAAGTAATAGGAAGGCGGCAATAAAACACATAAGACTATAACCGTCCCGCGTTGCACGGAACGCCAACTGCAATCTCTACAAGCCCCCTGGTCGAACCTGGCGCCGGGGCACCTAACCTAACGCCGTCTCCTCCAGCAATGGACCAAGCGCTCTTGAACGCAACCAAGCGCCAATTGGCTAACCTGACGCCACCCAACCAGCACTCGCCAGGCACGTGCAGACGCAGCCCTGGATGTCAACTGCCTCGCGGACTCAGGCCGCGTCGGCACACGTGCGGGAGCTCCACTTCAAGTTTCAAGTTTCCATGCCCCAATCACTCACCAGAGCTGCGCATCACCACTGCTCCTGCGGCCACGGTGCCACCGGAGCACACGGGCAGCGGAACCGGCGTCAGGCTAGCTGCCCGGCGTCGAATTGGGGGGGTGCTTGTAGGCACTGCCTGCCTCCTCCTGTTCCTCCAACGCGTCCTGCCTATCCTGGTCCCCCTGCTTCTCCTGCCCTTTCCGATCCTGATCCTGTTCTGCCCCTGCTCCTACCCCTCCTCCAACAACTGCTGCTCTTCCACCCCCCCTCCTCCTCCTGTTCCCCCTCGCCCTCCTCCTTTCCCACCTCCTCCTCCAACCCCTTTGCCCCGAGAACCCATGAACCCCTGGAAACTCACAATAACGAACCAACTGCTTTCACCCCCCCCCCTTGCCCTCTCCTCATCTTCCCTACTCCTTCCCCCCAAACACGAGCTAGGCTACAACAGCAAAACATACACAGAAAAGGGCTATCCACTTCTTGCTCCTGCCACCTTCCGCACAACTGTGTAGCCACACTGGAGGAAGAACAACTGCGTGAACATGTTAGCCAGCTTGGACCCCAACCAGTAAGTTATTGCACTGTGAGTGTGTGAGCTATGTGGTGTAAGCATTGTGGTGCAAACCATGTGGTGTAAGTTCAGTACGTGGCGCGTAGTGCAAGACATGTGAAGCAAGCTGTGCAGTGTAAGTTATTATGTGCCGACTATGTGATGCAAGCTCTGTTGTTTAAGCTATGCTGTGGCGCGCCATCAAGGCGGCACCGTGCGGCAACGCGGCGATCCTCTGCGGACCCCCCAAGCGGCACCGAGGCGGCAATGGGCGGCGACGTGGCGAAGCCTTAGCGGACCCACCCCAACGGCGCCTGGGCGGCCTTGGGCGTCGACGTGGCGAAACCTTGCGGAACCCACCCAGCGCACGAGGCGGCCACGAGGCAGCCACGAGGCGGCACCGTGGCGAGACCTCGCTGGACCCACCATGTGCACGAGGCGTCCACGAGGCGGCCACGAACAGCAACGTGTCAAAACCTCGCCAGACACACCCAGCCAATTGGTCGTACGGTGTAAATTCTTGCACGGTGGATGTGTGAGCTATGTCGCGCAAAACATGTGTTGTAAGCCATGTGGTGCAATCTACGTGGTGCAAGCTACGCGGTGCAAGGTGTGTGCTGCAAGCCTGGAGGTGCAACCTGTGCAGTGCAAGTTCGGTGGGGCACATCGTGCGGTGTAAACTGTGCAGGGCAATGTCTGTGGTGCAAGCTGCGTTGGGCGGGCACGGGTGGCCACGGGGCGGCCACAAAGCAACCTCGGGGGGCCACGGGACGACCACCCCCAAAATCCTCGGGTTACCCACCCGTTTTTTGGTGTAAAACCAAAAGGAGCCCGTAAGTGCAAGCACTGTCTGGGGAATCGACTTTCGGAGTTCTGCGCGGATTTCTTGGATCGGCGCTGGAAACCCCCTCTCAGGCGCGCGGAGTGCGCCAAGCGCCGATCCAAGAACTCTGGCTCCGAAAGTTTATGTTTATGTTGCTCTTTCTTCTTCGACGCCCTGCCCTCTCCTCCCGAAGTTCCCCCCCCCCAGGGCGCAAACGCGTCGGAGTCTCCTCAGGCTCTCCCCATCGCCCCCTCTCCCTCTGGACCCCCCCAAAGCCTTCCGCGAGGCCATGCTTTCATGCCGAAAACACTTTGCGTGCAGGTGGTTTGGCGCATTACTTTTTCCAGCCTCCATCTGCCGTTTGGGGGGAGACTTCCCTCTGCCCCTGCCCCCTCTCCCTGCGAGCGGTCATCCAAGATAGTCCCATGTAGCCCAAGGTAGCCTCCGAGATCGCACAAGATAATGCAATCTTGCTCAATATGTCCTCCAACATGCCCCCCCAAACACCCGCGACGGGTCTAATTGGCCACGGAGCGTCTCCGGGACCCCACCGAGATGCCAAAGTGCTCCCCTGAGAGAGGGACAATCAGTGATGTGTGATCTCTCGCCTTCAGGGCAAATCGCCTGCTGAATGTTTTTGGACGGAATTGTGAGGATACGCGAACCGTAAAGATTTGTTTGATTGACGGTCCTGTGGCCAAGAAAGGCCCCGGAGACTAACTTTGTCGAGAAGTCTCGGAACACATGGCATCTGTCCACCAAGGGGAACTGTACGTCTAATGTTGCAGGGTAAAGCAAAGAGCGCGCACGGGATGTTCAACTTCATGGACACCATCAAGTGTACACCTCCTGGCCTTGACATCCCTGCGCTCGCGTGGAGGACCTCCGCGAATATGGCCATGTCTTTGTTTGCCTGTCTAGGATCCTGAGAACGTGTGTTAGCGCCGACGTGTTTATCAACCGGAGCCCTTCAGCACGACGCAGGTGGTTCAAGGAGGGCTGACACAGGCTGCGTGCTGCCCGTGGAGCTGAACGGGTACACGTACAGTGGGCTAACGCACGTCCTGGGGATCTTCCAGCCGTGGAGGCGGCCGAGGGGTCTGCACTGTAAGGCACCGCAGAAAATCCGTCAAGACGGGAGGGTAAGGGCAAATCCGCTCAACATCGGTCCCCTGACACCTCCCAAAGTCCATCTGGTGCACTTTTTCACGGCGGATCCGTTTTTGACGGTCCCGGGGCCCGAAAGACGGCCCCAGGAGACCGAACAAAGCAAAGACGCCTTCTCGAACCCAGAACCTGGAACTTCGCCCCCTCCTGCTGGACGGAGCCAGTGCTGGGCCAGCTCAGACCTCCAACTCTAAATCGAGCCTAGACGATTCCCCTCAGAACCCGTCCCCGGACCCTTCCTGGAGTCTATCCTGGCTGGCTTTTTCGTGCCTCGTCTGGCCGCCCACCTCTCGGCACGCCCCACCTCCCCGACGACGACGACGACGACGACGACGACGACGACGACGACGACGACGACGACGACGACGACGTTTTGATGGCACTCAACTTCTGCTGCCCATCATTGGGCAGGGATTGGCAGTGCGCACAAGGGGGCGGCGCGGGGGAGGGGGGGCCCTCTGCGAAGGTGGGCTTCTTAGAAGGCACCCCCAGCCCCCCCCTGTGCGCCGCCCCCTGTGCGCGCACCGCCGCAGGCAGCGGGGGCGGGCGTACCCTTCTGGCAGGTGCTGATGACGGCCGCGTAGGCCGTGGGGTCGGCGGGCAGGCCCAGGTCCCTGGTGGAGCGCAACAGCCGCCTGGCCTCCGGGGGGGGGGGCACTCTCCACCACCAACACCAGAGGTAGGAGGAGGAGGAGGAGGAGGAGGAGGAGGAGGAGGAGGAGGAGGAGGAGGAGGAGGAGGAGGAGGAGGAGGAGGAGGAGGAGGAGGAGGAGGAGGAGAGGAGGAGGAGGAGGAGGAGGAGCAGGAGGAGGAGGAGGAGGAGGAGGAGGAGGAGCAGGAGGAGGAGGAGGAGGAGGAGGAGGAGGAGGAGGAGGAGGAGGAGGAGGAGGAGGAGGAGGAGGAGGAGGAGGGAGGAGTGGGTGGGCGCAGCTTCCACGGTGACCCTGGCCCCCATGAGCAGGCTCACGGGGTCCAGGGCGCCAGAAGTCGGGGGGACGGGGCTGTCAACCTATACACCGCCCGGTACACACGGGCCGCGCGCCGCGCGCGCCTACTCCGGCGACGCCAATGGCATGTCCGCCCCCTCCGCGCCACCGCCAGCCCCCATGGGTGGGCAGCGGGGAACCCCTGGTGCGGCGGTGGCCCCGCGGGGCGCCGCACTGGCGGCACTTCCCCGCCCTCTCGGCGCCGCCTGCCACGAGCCGTGCAGCGAAGGCGGGGCGGCGGCGCTTAGGGCCGCGGCACGGCGGGGTCTTGCGGGAAAACCGCCGCCCGCGCGTCGGCGGCGCCGGTGTGGCGCGTCCGCTGGTACCCCTTTCCCTGCGGTGTGCCGAGACTGGTGCTGGTGGTCCGCGCTCCCGCCGCTTGCGCACCCCGCTGAGTCGGTGCTCCCCGGACTGCTGGCATCGGCCATCCCCGCGTCTGGGGCAGCAGCCGGGGGACGGCGATACCCTGGGTCAGAGATGCCCCCGCCAGGGCCCCAGCGCACTCCACTAACCGACTGGGCGGCATGCGCGTCGCAGGTCGGGCGAGGCCGAGCCTCGCGGTGCTCGGTCGGGTGGTGCTTGTCCGCGTGCCAGCTGCTAGCACACCCCGTCCAATTGGTGCTCCTCGCCCCGCTGGCATCGGCCACCCCCGCGTCTGGGGCTGCGGTCGAGGGGCGGAGATACCCTGGTACAGAGTTGCCCCCGTCGGGGTCCCAGCGCACTCCTCTATTCAACTGGGCGACATGCGCGCCGCAGGACGGGCGTGGCGTGGCCTCGTGGCCGTCGGTCGATTGGTGCTGCTGGTGGTGGTCCTCCGGCGGGCCCTGGCCCCTGGCCTGTGATCCGCCTCCTGGCCGCGCTTAAGAGGTCGGCGATCTTGGCGATCTTCTGGCCGAAGGTGCGCTCGTCTGCCCCCGAGGCCGCGGGGCCTCCCGCCAAGCGGCGGCGGGGCGATGTCGGTGCAGCGCGCTGCCGGTGGGTCTGGTTAGGGTCCAGCTCGGCTGGGTGGCTCGCCGCGCAGTGCTCCATGACCGCACCCGAGAGCGGGGGCGTGTAGTCGGGCAGCCAGAGGCGAGACCCGAGGGGACCGCCTGTCGCCTGCACGGTGGCCTCAGTCAGGCCATCACGGGTCGGCGTCGTCTGACACGGCTGGCTTCGGCGCCGCTGGCCCACCAGCGGCGCCCGAACCGCCGCCGGGGGCTCGCCAGGGCGCTGGGAGCGCCCTGGGGCCCCACGATCACAAACCGGCTGTTTGTGATCGTGAGCCTCCAGGGCCTTGCCGGGCCCGCCCGGACCGCCCGCTGGGGGCGCGCGGGGCGGCCGCCTCGCCGCCTCTGCTGCCCGGGGCAGGCCGCCGGGGCCGCCGCGCGGGCTGTTCCGCCACCTTCGTCGACTGCTGGGGCCGCCGGGGCCTCCGCCGGGGCCGCGCTGGCGGCCGCGGCCCCTCCAGTGGCCGCCGTGGCCGCCGCAATGGCCTTCCCCCCTCGCCCCGCTGCGGGGCCCGAGGGCGCGCGCCGCATCCGCCGAGCAGTCGGCTGGGGCCCGCCTGGCTCCCGAGCCTGCTTGCGGGAACGGGGCTGGGCCGCCTGGAGCGCCTGGCCATGGGGGATGCCGACGACCGCCTCGAGCTGGTGCTCCGCGGTGCCAGCCACAGAGAGGTTCTCGGGGGTCGCGGGGTCCGCGGGGGCCAGTCCGCCGCTCACCGCGTGGGCGATCGTGGCGGACATGGCCTTGGCCTCGATGACGGGCTTGGGCGGCCCCTGTTGCGACGGGTAGACGCCCTTGACGATCCTCCTGAGGGCCTCGTCCGTCTCGCGAGTGGTCTCGCTCTTGCACTCGTCTTGCAGCCCCATGCCCATCGTGGTGCCGTGAGCCCCGTAGTCGCCGCAGAAGAAGAGGCTGTGGGTTGGCCACTCGTAGAGGCGGTGGGAGGCGTGGACCACGCCCGTCCCCACGGCGATCTGCATGCCGGCAGGGACTTCGCGGACGTGGTCGAACGAGGCCCAGTCCGCTTCCGTGGCGGCGCAAGCGGAAGCAGCCGCCTCGCGAAGCGAGGCCGCGGGGAAAAGCTGCCGGCACAGCAGGCACTTGCACTTGCCCTGGCCCAAGGTGACGAGCTGGTGCGGCGAGTCGTCGATTGTGCTTGGCGACTTTAATGCCAGGCTGCACCGACGTTTCCCTAACGAGGAGAAGATCATTGGGCCGTACATGTTTGGCAACCCAGGGGCGGCATACAATGCTGCCTCAAACAGGAGTCTTCTGGCAGAGCTGTGCACGAAAGCGAAGTTGGCAATCGGCAGCACCTTTTTCGACATGCCGGTGGAGCACCAAGTCACGTGTTACGACATCGGGAAGTCACCAGGCGACCCTGTAAATCATGATAGCTTCGGACAGATTGATTTGGCGCTGATGTCCCAAGTTTGGTTGTTTCTGCTTCGACGCGTTCGCAGCGACCGTTCATGTGCAAAGGCCTTAGACCACTTCCTCGTCTACGCGGACCTCGACATGAAGGTGCCGAAGGAGAACGGCCACAGCGGCCCCCAGCCGCTCGATCTGCAGTCTGTTCGAACACCTGGAGTGGCAGCTCGGCTTGCAGCGGCTTTCTTAGATCATCTGGACGGGCTGGACGCGACGACGGCAACGGTGGACGACATCGGCCAGAGCATGTCGAAGGCATTCCACGCGGCAGCCGCCGATACATTGCCAGTGCTTCGGGCGAAGCCGCTCCACCGTGGATTTCGAGCCGAACGCTGCGTATTATTGACGACCGGGCTGCGGCGAGAAGGCAAGGCGACGCGGCGTCTGAGAGAAATGCTTCACCGCAAGGTCAAAGACTCAGTGGCAATCGGCAAGAACGAGTGGCTCAACGGCATGCTGGCCTCAGGAGATTGGACAGAAGTGCGACGTCTTCGGAGGGGCCGCCCTCGTAGGCAAGGCCGGTTGCGCGATTCAGCTGGTTGCGTCGTGGACTCCAGCGACCGCGCGGAGACTATGGCTGACTACTCCGAAAAGGTGCAGTGGGCTGTGAGGAACAGTACAGCAGTGGATACTACATCGCTGGGGCCAGACCTCTTAGTCGACCTTGGACCTGTCACGGACGAGGAAGTGAGCTCCGCGGCCTGGAAAATGAAATGGGGCAAAGCATGCGGGTCCGACGGCGTCCCTGGAGACCTTTGCAGAGCGGTCTGCACGCGCGGTTCGCCCGCGCGCAAGTGGGCAACTGTTCTCTGCCAGACGTGCTGGGCCGATGGGGTTGTGCCAGAGACGTGGCACGAGTCTCTAGTCACAGCTATCTTCAATGCGAAGAGTCCAAATGCGAGAATTACCGGCCATTCTGCTTGCTTCAAGCGGGCTACAAGCTCTATGCGTCTATTCTGTTGCAAAGGCTGAAGCAAGCAGGCGCAGAAGACCGCATCTGGCACACTCAGTTCGGCTTCAAATCAAAGCACGGCACGGCAGACGCCATCTTCCTGGCTCGCCGGCGCATCGAGGAGACCTGGGAGGCACGGATGGGCAGACCGTGCTCTTGGCTTTGCATTGGGCGAAGGCTTTTGACAGCGTGGCGCCGGACGCTTTCCTGCAGGCGCTCGGGCGTTTCGGCCTGCCACGGCCTATGCTGGCAGCCATCGAGGCGATCCACTCCAACATGCGGTTCGCAGTCAGGGAGGCCGGCGCCACCTCAGGCTCACGGCCGCAGCGCGCTGGCATTTGCCAGGGGTGCCCTCTCTCGCCCTTCCTATTCGCCATGGTCATGGCAGTACTGATATCGAACGTAAGGGCCGCGATTGGCCATGGCGCGGCAGAAGTGGAGGAGCTCATCTACGCGGACGACACGCTCATCCTGGCTGCGTCTGCGGACCGCGCAGCCGTGTACATGCAGGCAACAGAGAAGGCCGGGGCGAAGTACGGGCTCAAATGCAATTGGAAGAAATTGGAGGCCCTTCCGGTCAGGTGCGCAGCCAACACACTGCAGCCCGACGGGAAGCCCGTCGCCCAGAAAGACAGCCTTGTGTACCTCGGAGCCGTGCTCTCTGCGGACGGCGGCATGCAAGCCGAGCTGAGCAGACGCATCGGCGCGGCAGGGGCGGAATTCGAGACCCTGGCGCGCATGTGGTCCCACGCTGTGATATCTGTGCCCCGGAAGCTTCGCATATTTGAGGCGTGCGTCCTTAGCAAGTTGCTGTGCAGCATACACACGGCTTGGCTGAGAAGCGCCCAACGAGCCCGTCTTGACGGATTCCAAGCCCGGTGCGTCCGGAATATCCTGGGCATAGAGCACTCGTACATCAGCCGCGTCTCCAACGCAGATGTTCTCGAACAGGCACGGTGCGTAAAATTGAGCAGCCTTTTGGTGCAGCGGCAGCTTGTTCTTTTTGCTGAAATTGCACGCAGAAGCAACGACCACCCAATTCGCCAGGCAATTTTTCAACCATTTTCCGTTATCCCGAACCCCCCTCTCCAGTTGCGGAGGAGAGGCAGACCGCGTTGTGCATGGACCAGAAAAATTTTCAAGCACGCCTTAGCCACCTCCAATCAGAGCGGGTTGCACTGGAGTGGCATACTAGAGATCAAACCAGAACTTTGGAAGGGTGCTGCTCGAGAGTACAGCCGCTCGCAGTAGCAGACCATATTTTACTTATGTGCGCGTACGCGGCTCCTAATGATAATAATACTACGAGTAATAAAATCAATAATAATGCCAATGGTGATAGTAAAAACACTAATACTAATAATGATAATCTATATCGGGCCACGAAGTGCGTGAGGGGTGTGCCGACATGGACATGCGGTGGGCGGGGAGCCGCATGCGAACCCTCCCACTGGGGCCTTCGGTGGAACTTCTATGGGGCAACGAAACGTGTGAGAGGTGTTCTGAAATGGACATGCGGTGAGCGGGGAGCCGCATGTGACCCCTGCCACTGGGGCCTTCGGAGGAGCTCCCTATGGGGCCACGAAACGTGTGAGGGTGTGCGACATGTGAATACTGCCGCTGGGGCCTTTGGTGGAGCTCCCTGTGGGGCCACGAAACGTGTGAGGGGTGTGCTGAAAGGACATGCGGTGGGCGGGGAGCCGCATGTGACCCGTGCCACTGGGGCCTTCGGTGGAACTTCTATGGGGCAACGAAACGTATGAGGGGTGTGCCGAAATGGACATGCGGTGAGCGGGGAGCCGCATGTGATCCCTGCCACTGGGGCCTTCGGAGGAGCTCCCTATGGAGCCACGAAACGTGTGAAGGATGCGCTGAAATAGACATGCGGTGGGCGTGGAACCGCATGTGAACCCTCTCACTGGGGACGTCGGTGGAGATCCCTATGGGGCTACGAAACGTGTTAAGGGTGTGCCGAGAAGGACATGCGATGGGCAGGGAACCGCATGCGAACCCTCCCACTGGGGCCTTCGGTGTAGCTCCCTATGAGACCACGAAGCGCGCGAGGGGTGCGCTGAAACGGACATGCGGTGGGCTTGCAGCCGCATGTGACCCCTGCCACTGGGACATTCAATGGAACTCCCGATGGAGCCACGAACACGTGTGAGGGGTGTGCCGACACGGACATGCGGCGGGCGGAGAGGTGCATGCGAACCCTGTCACTTTGGCCTTCAATGGGGCTCCCTGTGGGGCCACGAAACGTGTGATGGGGTGTGCCGCAATGGGCACGCGTAGGCAGAGGCAGGGATTGGAGGTCAGGAAGGGGCCAGACGCGGGGAGCTATCTGTTCAAAACGCGGACCCGACACCAGAGGATGTCAAGACAAATGGACGAAAAACCATGCTCGGCCTTGCAGATGACCTCGCCGGGCCCCAGGACCGTCAAGAAACGGCTGGGGATGAAGAGCTGGCCCCTGGGAAAGCGGGCTGACCAACGTCGGAAGCCTGGGATAACGACGACCCGTGGACCCGTCCTGGGAGCCCCAACACCCAACCTGGGGCGCGCCCTGACCAGCATCTCGAGGGGCATCTGGCCGTGGCCACAAGGACGCCCCCAATTGACTGCCCTGCAGGCCACCCCAACTCAGTCCGAAATCGCCGCTGGGCCCACCAATTTCCCGCTGGGGGGCGGTCTGAAACATCGAGGAAGCACAGTGAAACACGCACGCCCCCCGACTCGAAATTGGGGGGGGGGTCTGGGACCTCCGGGTTGGATTGGGGTGGTTTGGGAACTAGCGACCAAAGGGCCAAACGTGAGCCAACGCTCCAGAAGCCTCGACCCTCGGACCTCTTGGGCATGGGTCGCACGACCCCCCCCCCGGCTTCAGCATGCTCGCGCCCCCGCTGCCCGGCGTGCTGCCTGCCCTCCCCTTGCCGCTCTCAGCGGAACGCAAAAGAAGCCCTGGGCAAGAGCGACCTCTGGTACGGAGTACGAAGGGGAGGAGGAGGAGGAGGAGGAGAAGGAGGAGGAGGAGGAGGAGGAGGAGGAGGAGGAGGAGGAGGAGGAGGAGGAGGAGGGGAGGAGGGAGGAGGAGGAGAGGAGGGAGGAGGAGGAGGAGGAGGAGGAGGAGGAGAAGGAGGAGGAGCGAGGAGGAGCAAGGAGGAGGAGCGAGGAGGAGGAGAGCGAGGAGGAGGAGCGAGGAGGAGGAGGAGGAGGAGGAGGAGGAGGAGGAGGAGGAGGAGGAGGAGCGAGGAGGAGGAGGAGGGAGGAGGAGCGAGGAGGAGAAGGAGGAGGAGGAGAGGAGGAGGAGGAGGAGGAGGAGGAGGAGGAGGGAGGAGGAGGAGGAGGAGGAGGAGGAGGAGGAGGAGGGAGGAGGAGGAGGAGGAGGAGGAGGAGGAGGAGCGAGGAGGAGCGAGGAGGAGGAGGAGCGAGGAGGAGGAGGAGGAACGAGGAGGAGGAGCGAGGAGGAGCAGCGAGGATAAACGAGGAGCGAGGAGGAGGAGGAAGAGGAGCGAGGAGGAGGAGGGGCAGGAGGGGGTCAAGACATAACGCAAAAGCCGCTGCTATCGAAACTCGTTCAGCGATCGGGGAGCCCCCGTGGGCCCGCACCAGAGGTCACTCGAGCGAAGGGCGAAGGGTCACTCTCACGCGTAGTCGACATTCACCCAGCTCGCAGGAAGCACCTGGCACACATCAGAATCTCAGTCCTCGAGCCTCGACGGGCGACGGCGGCGGAGGAAAGATAACGGCGCTCACGCGCTCCTGCTCGGGCTGGTCGGATTCCGGGGCGGCCCAGACGAGCGCGGTGTAGGTGACGAAGTCCTGGCACGGCTCGTCGACGTCGTCGTCGACGGCGTTGTCGTTACCGTCCTCCTCCTCTTCCCTTGAGAAATTAAATTGTGTTTGGACCTCATTGGCCTCCACGACTCAAGGCTGCCTCAGACGAGCGCGGTGTAACTGAGAAGCCGGGGGGTACGGCTCGTCGTCGACGTCTGCGGAGTCGTCGTCGCCGCCCTCCTCCTTCTGCTCCTCGATATCTTGTTTTTGTGTGCTGGCCCTCCTCGGGCATCCGATGGACACCCAGGGACAGATGGACACCTCCGGAGACCGTTCGGGACCTCCAGAGAGGGCTGAACCATCATTAAAGCTCGAACGGATCCTGACGGCTTCTTTGCAGGATTACCAGCCCTCCTGGCTGGGCCCTGGGGGCCGTAAAGACACTGTTCAGGATGAGAAACTGTCCCCGCGAAGGGGTCGAGGGGTGCGTGTTGAATCTGTAGGCTTCCAAGGTGTATATACAAGGAGGAGAAAGAAAGAGAGAGAGAGAGAGAGGGAGAGAGAGACATATCATCGCCGGGCGCAATATTCCCAGGATGATTCATCCTGAGCCCACTGTGCTGCTAGCAGGTCCCATGGCGGCCAGCCGCACGGATGGGCCTTCGCGAAGCCTGCGGGCTTCCCCTTGGGCATCGCGAGCCCCGGCTGAACCACCGCTGCTCGAACAAAGACGACTTACAGAGAGAAACCAGGAAAAAAACACGTACCATCTATCCCGCCACGCAGCCCACGCATTGTGGCCTGATTAGAAGGGCGAACCACTACATGACCATAAACTTTCGAAAGTTCGCGCGGGTTTCTTGGATCGGCGTTGGCCTCCCTCCCTGGCGCGCGGGGCGCGCCAGGGGCGGCGCCGGATGCGCCGTCATGGGAGGCAACACGGGCGCGTCGAATCCTCTTCCTCCTCGGTCACCGAAAGGGCCGTCGGCGAGTCCGTGCAGGCCGAGGTCTTTGCTGGAACCATGACCACCGTCGTCGTCATGTCGCCCTCGTCGTTTTCGTCGTCGTCGCCGACTCTTCGTCATGTTGCCGCAGGCTTCGTGCGGAGTGAATATAACAATCCTGGAATGTTTGCCAGCGCGGGCCCCGAACACTAGGCTGTAACACCATGATGTGTAACATATGCGTTGCAAGCTGTTTCGTGCGCCCTGTGTCTGATGCAATCGTTCTGTTGCAAGTTATGTGGCGCATGCGTTGTGGTGAAAATTATGTGGCGCCGTTGATTTTAGCAAATGAATTGACACACCCCTTGCTCCTGCAAACATCCCACCCACCC
Source organism: Prorocentrum cordatum (assembly GCA_963575745.1). Lineage (NCBI taxonomy): Eukaryota > Dinophyceae > Prorocentrales > Prorocentraceae > Prorocentrum > Prorocentrum cordatum. The sequence goes on from CAUYUJ010020004.1 coordinate 161,937, forward strand.
ACCCGCAAGTTGGTTTGTAAAACCAATGCGGTGGCGATTACGATGCGACGTTGGCGTTCGTTGGTGCATCTCTGCGGCCGCGACAACCCCAACACGCGCGCGCAACGGCCAGCTAGTTTGGCGCCGCCGACGCGGCCGGGGTGGCGCTGACCGCTGGGCACATCCCAGCGGGCACTTCACTGCGAGTCGGCGGCTTGGGCGGGCGCGGTATCATGGCAACGTCGACAACGGTAGACACGATGATGATAGTAGCAATGCTGGTGACGATGTTGACACCGACGAAGGCGCGGCCAGTGCGGGCGCCGATGCTGATCACGTCGACGGCGATGACGGCGTCCTCGCGTCGATGATGAAGGTTTTGGGAAGAATTCGACATGCACGCGCGTGCACGCGCGGCCGACTCGCGAGAATGGCCCGTATGGTTTTATTTGACACGGATCGTGCCCCCCCAGCACGCGCACAAGGGCGCGCGAATGATGTCGGCATGCGGCGCGAGAGGCCCGTTTGGCAGAATCCCATGAACATGCTTAACAAAACCCATGCATTTCTTAAGAATGCGCAAAAGCGCGAGCGCACGTTTCTCTCTCTCTCTCTCTCTCCTTTTTTTGTCTCTCTTTCTCTCTCTGTCTCAAAAAAAGGAACGGATGTTGCGACGCCATGTGTTTTAGTTTGTGTGTTTGACATCTGGTTTTGCAATCGTTGCGAAATCGCCAAATTTTGACAGATTTCGGCATGCACGCGCGACGACGCGCGCGCGCGTACTTCGTCCCATTTTTTGCGAAAAGGATCCTCGCGACGGCACGCGCGCAAAGGCGCCCGAACGATTTCGACATGCGCGCGCGAAGCCCGTTTGGTAGCATGTTCTGAAAACGTTGAAAAACCTAGGGCTTCCTTAAGAACTCGAAACAACGCGCGCACGCTTATTTTGTGAACATCCGTCTTGTGAAACCATGTGTTTTGAATATGATGTTTGGACGCTCGATTTTGAATTCGTCACGAAACCGAACGTTTTTGAAGGACTTCAGCATGCGCGCGACGACGCGCGCGTGTGCACTTCGTCTCATCTGTTGCAAGGCGTTCTCGAACACTTATGATTTGTGATAAACGACTGCGCGCGCAAAGTATGTTTTTGCAGAGGATGACGGGGGGGTCGATACTGGCCTGCCTGGGATGATATGAACTCAAATGTTGGATGGTCGATGTGTCAGAATCGCATGTAAATTGCAATACGAAAAGGGGGTCCATAATCCTGGGGGAGGGGTAGAATCTATATATTTTCTCTTAGAAAGGGGAATCAATGTGGTACAGGCTGCGTGGTGCGAGCTACGTGGTGTGAACTACGTGGCGAAAGCTGCGTGATACAAGCAATGTGATGCAATGGATGTAGTGCCATGTCTGATTTAACGACTGTGTGTGAGGAAGGCTACGTGTTACGATCTATGTGGGGCGAGCTACGTGGTGCAAGCTACGCGGTGTAAACAACGTATTGCGAGCTATGTGATGCACTCAGCGCGCGGGGCGCCCACGAGGCGCCCACGCGCGGGGACCAAACGAAGCACCGCCACACCCACCCAATGCACGGAAGCGACCAAAAAACGCCCACTGGCGGCCACCAGCCGGGCACCGGTTCAAAGAATCCTGCTCCCGCCTCGGCCTCCAAGGGCCGGCTTCGGGCCCTGAAAACTGCCCACCAAGGGAATGGGATTTGAAACATCTGGGTTTGGGTGTTTCTAGAAGTGGTCCCGGCGTTGCCAGCTGTTCGCGCCAGGTTGGTGCCTCTGGACCCGTCTGGGCCTCGTGAGGAGTGCTTCGGAAGCCATCTGCGGGGGACACAGTGCATCTGCGCCTCCCTGGGAAAACTGGGGCCACATTGGGCCAGAGTCAAGTAATTCTACCAGCACCCGATTGGAGCCCGCGGCCTGAATCAACAAAAAACCGTAGGAAGACTGGGGCGTCGTCGTCGTCGTCGTCGTCGTAGTCGTCGCCAACGTGGCCCCCATTCTGGGTAACTCAGGCGCCAGGGACGGTCCGGCTTCAACCCCTGCTTCCGCATCGCCAGGCACAGCTCCATGGCCTTCTCGGGGGCCTGCGCCCGCATGCACGCGCTGACGAGGGCGGTGTACGTGATCACCTCGCCGGGCCCGGCTTCCCCTCTTGCTCTCCTTTGGTGGCGGCCCAGGGCGGCCTTCTGAGAAGCACGGCTGGCTTCGTACAAGGCCAGGGGGCTTCGTGGAGGCTTCTCAAAGGCCTCTTTGGAAGCCTCCTGTGGGTCCTGCTAATGGGCCCCCCCCTTCGGAGAAGCCCCTCGCCCTCGCGGAAGCCCCCCCCCCGCGCCGCCCCCTCGTGCGCGTCGGCTGGTCAGGCTCCTCCGCCCGCTGCCTCCTCTGGCGGCGCGCACAAGAGGGTGCGCGAGGGGGGCCGCCTTCTCGGAAACCATCTCGGCTTCTCAGAAACCTCCCCGGGATCCTTCTAAGAAGGCCACTCCCTGCTAAGAAGCCACCAGCCCTCTTAGAAAGCCACCCCGTTCGCGTCGCCCCCTCGTGCGCGCCGTCGACTCTTCCCTCCCTGCCCCCGTAGTCCTTCCATCCTTACTGCTCCTTCTGTCACCCGTGCTCACTCCCCTGATCCCTCCTTCTCCCTCCTGCTTCCTGATCGGACAGAAACAATATGGAATACCATCCAACATAAATAAATCGGGAATCTCTGAAAGCCACTGGCCCGGGAGGACACGCAAGGTACCGCAACCATTCTGGAGCGCATCCGCCTCTGAGCGCTCAGAATGGACAATGTATCACGTATCCTTGTCCCAGACCTTCCGTATGGATGCCCGTGGAATATGGCCAGAAAACATAGGGTCAGGATCGCACCGCATTGCAGATGCACTGGCGATGCGGCACAATCCTACGACCTGTTAAAAGTCGCGCCCTTTGCTAATTCCTGCGGGTCCCTTCTGAAACGTCAGGTCTTCGAAACTACTGCGCTGGATAGCCCCGAAACGATCTCAAGCAATTCAGGCTCAACTTGTTTGGGCTTGCCTCTGGGCCTTCGCGAGGCGCTTGAGGTCTAGCCTCCCTACGGGAGGTGGCTGACACAGAGGCAATCTCCAGAACACATTTCAGAAGTGTCCAGCAGCGGCCATGGCAAACCACTACTGGGATCATCCTTGGCGCAGTTGCAAGGCTACTGGGACTCACGAGCACCGGTGGCGGTGTGGGTCCTGCGGCTGTGCGAAGGACCTCGCCAGGTCCTGGTTCTGCAGGCAATGCGGCGGACTCCGTTCTGACGTTATGGTTTCCCCCCGCGCTGCAGGTGAGGCCGAGGCTCTGCCTGCTGGGCCGCCTCTCCCTGTGGGCCCTCAGGGTGGCAACGAGGGTGCAGGCAGGGCACCTGCAAACTACGGCAAGGACGACTCCCTCTCTGACGCCGAGCTTGGCCGGCTCGTGGAGCTCGACCGCAAAATGGGGAATGAGGCCCAAGCTGCTGCTCTGCAAGGGCATCTCGACAAGCGACGCCAACAGGGCCAGACAGCTCCCCGGCAATTTCAAGTGAATGCCAGCGATCGCCAGATCAAGTCACTGGAAAAGAAGCTACGTCACCAGGACCTCAACGTCTGTCATCTCCTGCTCCGTTATCTTCAACGGCTGGAGGTAAGCGAGCCCGCCGACGGAACAGTGGCCAATTGAACTGTGTTCTCACAATTGGTCGCCATCATTGCAAACGGTAGGTGCGGTCACGGAGGGATCCTCTTGTGCGGCGACCATACCCGCATTCTTCTTTGCCGCGTAAAACCAAAGCTGGCCTCGGTCTCGGTGATAGGGAAACCCCGTGACCGTCTTGGATATATGTCAAAGGAGACCTTGCCAGGTCCACGTGCTCCTTCAGCGTAAAGACGGCAAATGCAGACCCCTGAACTGCATCCATCCATTTCTCACAGGCGGGCAGAATTATCTTTTTTTTCGTTTATCAACAAGCTCTATATTGCCTTTCGTTCGCTTAAATCAACCACGCGATGTGGCTCCCTGCCTGCAGGCAAGCTTTCCATGCCTCATCATTCCCGCATGCTTTTTCGCGAAGCTTCGTGGTGACGTGTAGCTCTTCCGAGGACTGTCCATGTGAACGACTCACTCGCTGCTGCTATTCCTCCCTCCTGAACGCATCCTTCTCCTCATCCTCCTCGTCCTCGCCACGCCCTGCCCCTCGTCCTCCTCCGCCTACTGATCACCATGAGCAAAACTGCCACGGTAACTATTCCGTTATTCCTCATCCTTGTCCTCCTCCCTCTTCCTTCTTGCTGTCCTGCTCCTGCATCGCCTTAAAGCTGGCTGCTGTCACGTTCCTCCTCCTCCCCCTCCTCCCTCTCCTCCCTGCCCCTTCTCTCTCGTTCCCCTCCTCCTCGTCCTCCTCCTCCTCCTCGTCCTCCTCATCCTCGTCCTCCTCCTCCTCCCCATGCTTTTCATCTTGTCTTCGTCTTAAACTTGCCCCTCCACACATTCGTCGTCAACACCACTCTACTTGGCCGCTAAGGGATGGACATTCGGAGTGATGCCCCGACCCTGCATCGACGTGAAAAGCTCAAGCGCGGGAGTGAGCTCCTGTGGATGGAAACGGATGGGAAGGAGGAGGGTAACGCAGATGGGAGGGCCAGGACGAAGTGGAGAGAAAGAGAGAGAGAGAGGAATAACAAAAAGAGGATGATGATGCGCCCACAAACAGCTGCCGACCAAGCGCCCGCAGGCGGTCACAGCCACTGGCAGGCGCCCACAGGCGGCCACCAGCGCGCACAGGCGCCAGCCGAGGCGCTCGCAGCTGACTGCCAGACGCTCACACCAACCCACAGCTGCTCAGAGCCCTCGGGCAGCGAAGCGGACACAGGCGCCCAGCGCTTGCACAACCTCAAATCCCAGACTCCCGACGTTGTATGTGTGTGTTTCTGTCTCAGAACGTCGACCCCAGAGGTCTCGACTCACTCCCTGGTACCGGTTTTTTATTCCGAATTATTCTGTTGACGGTCCCGAGGCCCAATAGAGGCCCCAAGCGGCAGGAAATAGCGAAACGCCTCCCGTCGTGACTTTTTCGTGACTCGACGGGGTCCGGATTGAGGGCCTTCCTGTCCTCCTCAATCCTGCCCGATTCGGACGCGTCCCCGAGGCGCTCAGTATACCGCTTCGTGTCCAGCCCCCTCTGCGCGGCCACCGCTGACGCCATGGCGCCGACAGGGGGCGCTCGGGAAAGCGCCGCGGCAAGGGTAGAACCAACACAAGCCGACCACACGAGCCTATCAAGTGCCCTTCATCGAAGAGAGAGAGAGAGAGAGAGAGAGAGAGAAAAGAGAGAGAGAGAGAGAGAAACAAAAGAAATAAATAAAGAAATAAACAAAACAGGAAAGCGAGAAACAACACATAGAGAGATATAATGAACGAGGATGACGAAAGAGAGGGGGGATGAGGAAGGGAAGAAGAACTAGGAGAGTGGCAGGGAAAACGGGAAAAAGATAAATAAAAAAAGATGGCGGATGGAGGCGGAGGGGAAATTTAGGAAATACGGAATACGGGGAATGGGGAGGCCGGATGGAGACGAAAGCCGAGAACACGGTGGATGAAGTGGGATGGAGGAGGGGCGGATGAGGATAAGGAGGAATGCACCGCAGCATGTGGATAACCACGACGGTTGCCACTGGCACACCCGTGCAGCTCTGCACACGATGTGGGGCCACTGCTGCTCCCAGTCCCCCTCCTTCGCAGGGCCTGAGCTGCATCGGATGGCGGAATCGGATCGGATCGGAGACGGATCGGATCGCCGACAGAGCGTCCCGAGTCGAATCGAAATCGGCCCGCCGCGCCCGGCTCGGGCCGGTCCTGGCCGATGAGGGTGCGCGCGCCACCGCGTGCAGAGGTGCACCCGAGCGGAAGCACCAAGCGGCGTCCGAAAACGGATGGACGCATCCGGCGAAGCGCACGTCGAATGCACGAAACCGACGGGGACTGCACCGATACGCTCAAATGCCAATGCCAATGCCGAATGAACCCGTACCAATTTCCTGAGTCGACATGTCCGGGGGGGGCAGGAGAGCCCAAAATCGAATTGAAAAATCGGATCGGCGAACGAAGTGAATCGGATCGTCGGAAATCGGCAGCCGAGTCGGGAGAAATCGAATCGAAAGAAATCGGCAGGCCAATTGGCCTCGATTTGAAAAGTCGGAATCCACATCGGAATTCGAAGTCGAATCGCAATCGGAATTGGAAGTCATCGAACTCGAATTCGCCGACGTCTTGGGGCTCATCGGTGTGTGAGATGTTTCCCCCTCCCCAAACCCCTACCCCGGGAGCCCGGCCCGGTCAATTTGGAGGGGGGGCGGTCCCCCGGGGCGGTGGGTGAACGCGTCGGGGGGGGGGGCAGAGGGCCCCAAAACAGGTCCAGAGGGCCCCAATTGGCCCTTGGGGCGGTCCGCGAGGGCCACGAATCGCTGAAAGATAGATTCCAAACGCCCACGCTGGCCTCCAAACGGCACAGGAGGTCCCCAGCGCGCCCCAAGAAGACTCCAAGAGGCGTCCCAAGAGGGCCTCCAGAAACAAAAGTCGTCCCATTCCCTATGCATTCGCCCCTTCGGCGTTCACAACGTCCCAGGCGGCCCAAGAGGCCTTCAAGTTCGCCCCAAGACGGGCCAAGAGGCCCCCAAGAGGGCTCCAAGTTCCAAGACGACCCAAGAGGGCCTCAAGACGGCCGAAGAAACCCCCAAGGCGGCCCAGGAGGGCCCCAAGATAGTCTTAAGAGGGGGCCCGGAACCCGAACGGATATTTCGACTCATCCACCCCAAGACGCCTCCGGGCTGCCCCAAGGAGCCTCCAACAGGCCCCCAGGGAGCCCCAATATGGCAGCAAAAAGCCCCCAAGATGCCCCCAACAACTGCCTTCAAGCCGCCCCCGAGACGCATCCCACGAGACCTCATCCGCCATCCGAGTGGCCTCAGACCCTTAACCCAGGTACGGTGGCGGGATGTGCCGAATGCCATTCGATAATCATTCGTCGGGTGTTCTGACAGATGCCCTCCGTCTGTACACGTGGCTTCTCGCCCGTTCCTCCACGCGTGCCCGTTACCCTTTGACGTGCCCAACCCATTTGAGCTTGCCAGGACAATGACAGTGCAGGCGGCGTTATATGTTGTGCAAGCTACATGGGATGCACTCACGTGGCACGATTCACAAGACAACAACAGAGGGACGAGGAGCGAGGGCCCAGGCTTGAGGAGGACCTGGGGGCAGGAACGAATGGCAGGAGAAGGCTGCGCGGGGGGCCGAATCGTCAGCGCGGCAGCAGCAGAGGGAAGGTGGCAGGGGGCAGGGGACGACGACGACGACAGTGACGGGAGGAAGCCGAAGAGTGTTGCCGTTGTCGGTCGTACGCTAAAGATGCAGCGCTGCCTGCGCCATGTCGCCGCGGCGCGCGAAACAATTATTGAACCTGCTTGGAGTTAGTGCAAGAACCGCGCTGGCGCCGCCGCGGCAGCACGTGCTGGACCTCCTCCCCTGGCTCCTCCTCCTCCTCCTCCTCCTCCTCTGACTCGTCTTCCTCCTCGTCCTCCTCCTCCTCCTCCTCCGTCTCCTCCGTCTCCTCCTCCTCCTCCTCCTCCTTCTCCTCCTCCTCCGCCTGTCCTCCTCCGCCGCCTCGGGACCCCTCACAAGCTATCCCTGCACACCTGCCGGGACTCTGACGACCCCAGAACTCGAAACAACCCCCAGGTAACAGAGCAAGGCGTTCGCTGGACCCCAGGGATGGAGAGCTCTCCTGGTGGTCTGGGTAAGACGTCACTCCGCTGCACCCCGCAGCAACCCTCTAACGTGGCGACAATTTCGCAGATCACAGCCCCACAGGTATGGCGGGGTCTCGTGCTGGTCCGCGTAAGACGTCACTCCGCTGCACCCCCCAGCAGCCCTCGAAAGTGGCGGCAGTTTCGCAAATCGCAGCCACACACGGATTGCGACGTCTCTGGTCTGGGTAAGACGTCACTCCGCTGCACCCCCCAGCAGCCCTCGAAAGTGGCGACAGTTTCGCAGATCGCAGCCACACACAGATGGCGAGGTCTCCTGGTGGTCTGGGTAACATGTCACTCCGCTGCCCCCCCCCCGGCAGCCCTCATTAGTGGCGACAGTTTCGCAGATCCCAGCCCCCCCAGGGATGACCAAGCAGGAGGCAAGCTGGCATGCAGGAAGGAACGAGGCGAGAAGCAGAAGAGAAGAGGAGAGGAGGGGGCGGGAGAAGGAGAAGACACGCAGGCAGTGTTCTATTCAAAAAAACGAGTACCCAACGCAAGAGGGTTAGGAAAAAACACCTCCAATACGTCCCCGAGACGCCTCCCATGACACCTCATCAGCCATCCGAGTGGTCTCAGACCCGTAACCCAAGCACGGTGGAGGCATGTGCCGAAGGCCATTCGATAATCAGTCGTCTGGTGTTTTGACAGATGCCCTCTGTCAGTGTACGGAGGTTCTCGCCCCATTCCCCATGCGTGCACAGCGAATGCTGAGAATGTCAGCCCAAGAGGTCCCGAAAAAGCCCCCAAGAGGCCCCCATGAACCCCCAAAAGAGGTCCACGAAGCCCCCTAAAGGCGCACCAAAGGCCCTCAGGAGCAACACGCAACAACCGCCAGTTCCCCCAAGGGGTCGGCGGTGTGGCGTAAGCCCAAGAATCGAATCAAATCGAGAAATCCGAGTCGAGCCCAATGGGGGGGACGCTCTGTCAATGCCCGATGTTCTTCATGGCCACCTGCGGCTGCCAGCCCTCCTCGCCCTCCCCCGGAGGCCGGTAGCGCCCACGAGGGGGGCGACGGGGGGCGAGGGCCTTCCAAGGAGGGGCAGGGGCTCCTCGGGAACCCTCCTCGGGCGGGCGTTAAAAAGGGGGCGGGCCGAACTGGGGGGTGAAGGAAGGGGCCAGAAGGTGTCCAACCGTGGCCTTTTTCTCACCTCCCATTTGGACCCCTATTGGGTCCTTTTCCTCCCCCATTGAGGTCACCCGCATTGCCACCCGCCCGAGCCTCTGGTCCCTTCCAGGAAGCCCCCCTGCCTCCGCACAGGGCCGCCCCCCCTTTCTGCCGACGGTGTCTGGCGCGGCGTCCTTGGCCTTCTCGCAGGCGCTGATGAGGGCGTTATATGTGATCACGTCGGGGACGACGCCCTGCTGCATCATCTCCTCCCGCTCGCAGGCGGCGTGAGGGGGTCCCCCCCTGCTCCATCTGGCCACCTTTGCCCTCCCCGTCCCCCCTTGGTGGAGCCATTGGGGGAAAGATGATGTCACCATCCTACCCAGATTTGGTTTGTCATGAACCTTGGGAGCTGAAATTCGCTTGCACGTTCGGTGGCGGCAGTGCCAATGGCTCCGATGTTTCCTTCTTGTTCGATCGCGAAAGACTCCAGAACACATATGGAACCAACGTGGATATTGGATCCAACCATCGTGCCGTGCACTGCCGTGTGCCCATCCCGACACCGACGAGCACCCGAGAAGGTGTACCCCTTCCACCGTCCCCGCACCCTTTAAAAGACGGGGCTCTTTCAGAAGGGCGTCCTGACTCTGCCCCCCAGTGATCGCTGCCAATGCTGGCAACTCTTCCGCCCGTTCGACGAGGAAGCCCTGTTTGGACTTGGCCATGCGACACTCGGCAGGCTGGCCGCGTCTCACGTGCCATACAACTACCCCGAGAGACACGATGATGCAAACAAAACGTGCGTACACACCGACCGCTACGAACCACGCATCCATTCACGACCTCCCCTCCCCACCCCTTCGCCTCACAACCCTGTCCCCACCTCGCCCTCTTCCTCGTCGTCTTCCTTCGCCTCCCCATCCGCCCACTCCTCCTCCTCCTCCTCCCTCCTCCTCCTCCTCCTCCTCCTCCTCCTCCTCCTCCTCCTCCTCCTCCTCCTCCCCTCCCCCTCCCCCTCCCCCTCCCCTCCCCCTCCCCCTCCCCCCCTCCCCCCCCCCCCCCCCCCCCTCCCCCCTCCCCCTCCCCCCCTCCCCCGCCCGCCCGTTCCTCCTATTCCTCCTCTTCCTTCTCCTCCTCCTTCTCCTCCTCCCTCCTCCTCCTCCTCCCCCTCCTCCTCCTCCTCCCCCTCCTCCTCCTCCTCCTCCTCCTCCTTTTCCGTTTCTCCTCTCTCCTCCTCCTCCTCCTCCTCCTCCTCCTCCTCCCCCTCCTCCTCCTCCCCTCCTCCTCCTAGTTATCCTCCTCGTCCTCCTCCTCGTTTTCCTCCTCGTTCTCTTCCCCCTCCCCCGTCCTCCTCCCTTTTCCTCCTCCTCCTCCTCCTCCTCCTCCTTCTCGCCCTCCTTCCTTGTTGTCGGTGTTGCTTAGTGCTATTGGCCGCGTCGCAGAGGGCTGGCGCGCGATCGCAAACTTGTCCTCGCGCTCGGCCCCCCGTGGGCAGGAAGGCGCTGAACGAGAGATTAAACAGGGGCGGGAGACGTCCCCCCTGCAGAGGCGCCTCGGACATCTCACGCAATGTTTCGTGCTTTTTCTCTGTATTTGCCCAGACAAAGTGGGGCAACCCATCGGGGCCGACGGCTGAGTTTTTCTTGCTTCCCCAACATCATCGCAAAACTATCGTAGGGCACGACGTAGGCGGGGCTGGGGATGGCGGTTTGGACGCGGGGCAGGCACTTCTGGGAGGCCTCTGGTGACATCTCGGCGCCCCCAAGAACCTCGGCCCAGTGCCCCCTGCGAACTTGCGCGCCAGCGCCAGGGTCAGCGATGGCAAGCCCCCGGGGGTCTCAATTTTGGAGAAGCCCGAGCCCCCGACGCATCGGCGGCCAACCGGCCCGGCGCCGCCGCAGCGCTTGTGCGCGAACAGCCCGGGAAGAAGTCGGACGGTCGTTGGCTTCATTCTCAGACGTGGGGCCGTCGATTTGCTGGGCGTTCTGCTCGGTTGCGTGAAATTTCTCTCAATCGGAGAACTTGCGCGCGTCGGTGTCAACAAACTCGTGCAATGCGGGAAACCCGCTGCGCGTTCGTCATGTTCCACGACCTTGACGAGAAACGACCCCCCGAGCAAACAGCGCCCCGGATATTGAATTGGCGATGGGGGGGTGTGATTCGGCAAATTCTTCACGCGCTGATTGCCCGGCTGCAGAAGCGGTCCACGGGGTCCACGGCGAGGTCGACTTGGCTGAAGATGCGCTCGACATGCCCAGGCGACCTTACGCATCGCAACCCGGCTCGAAACAGCAGCGCCGGAGCCCTTGCTCGGAGTCAGGCTGAAGGAGACACAAGCGTGATAGCCGACGTCGGCGGCGACGAAGACGCCGCCGTGCACTCCCGTCGTCGGGTGGAGGTCGCGCAGGGCGGAAGCTCTGGCGCAGGTTCGATCGAGACGACCGACCGATTCAAGAGCGCCGCGGTCATTGCGAAGGCGACCGGTCATTCTTGCTCCACTTCAATCAACAGTAGGAAGCGATCCTGCAATAACAAGTCGGGATGGCACGAGCTGGAAGAGTTGCCCGCGCTCGCTCGGCAGTCGATTGCTGTCTGACCTCGCCCGGAGCATAAAGGTTAAGGTCGTCACAACAGAAGCTCGCGCAAGACGAAGGCCTGGCAACGCCTGGGCGGCAACAGAGATGACGCAACGTTTCTGATGAACGGCCGCATCAGGACCGAGATGCAAGTTGAGGGCGCGAATGCACCCGTGGGGCCCAGAGAGGAGCACCCCGTGGACGCGACCAGCCCGGTGAGCCTTGCGCCTGGCAAATTTAAACTTATAGAGGGAGTCCTTTTGCACAGAAATCGCCACCTGCGGAAATTATAGAATGGTCAATACTCAACGCGCGATGCCGAATAAAAAAGGCGACTGGGCGTCTCGTCGCCGCCAATTGACCCGTGGGCCTCTTGCAAGAGTAGGATGGCATGTCTTTCGGCCGAATGACAGAGCCCCCCTTGGTTTCCCCCGCGGGGCCCACGGTTTCCCGCGACGCTTCCATGAAGAGCCTGGGAGCTCCAGGAACAGATGCTGAACGCAGTAAATATCGACGAACGCGCGGGAGGACCCCCCCCGCCAAGGAAAAAACTGCTGCTCGAAGAGGAGGAGGGGCCAGAGGGCAAGGAGGTGCCGGAAAATGGTCTGCCTGCCCGACAGTCGCCAGGGTTCCCCAGCAGACGCGCTCGCTTCTGAAGGGGAGAGAGAGACAGAGTGCCTGCTACTGATGGTGCACTCCGTCTGGCGGTGGCCGCTGCGCCGCGGGCGCTCCTCGTCGGAACTGACGGCGGCGGAGGTGGTAGAAACTCCACTCCATGTGCTGCCGCCGCAGCTTCTCGTCAGCGGAATACTGCCGTGCTCCCGACATCAAAACGAGCGCGTTCTGCGGTCGCTTCGAAAGGGGGGGGGCCCCCCCCCCGCCCCCCCCTCTCCCGTGACGGAGGGGGGGGGTTCCCCCCCCCCCCCGCCTCTCTCCCTCTCCTTGGCTGGCGGCGGAAGCGGCGGCGGGGACGACGATTTCTTTTTCTGGGCTGGCGCCGGCGCCTGGGGCGGCGGGCGGCGGCGGCGGGGAGCGTCGACGAGGACGACGGTGGTGGTGGTGGTGGTGGGTTGTGGTGGTGGCGGTTGTGGTGGTGGCGGTGGTGGTGGTTGTGGTGGTGGTGATGGTGTGGTTTGTTGTGGTGGTGGTGATTGTGGTGGTGGTTGGTGGTGGTGGCGGTGGTGGTGGTGGTATGGTGGTGGTGTGGTGATTGTTTGTGGTGGTGGTGGGTTGTGGTGGTGCTGGTGTTTTGGTGGTGGTGTGGTGGTGGTTTGTGGTGGTGGTGGTGGTGGGTTGTGTTGGTGGCGGTGGTTTGTGGAGGTGGCGCTGGTGGTGGTGGTGGCGGCGGTGGTGGTGGTGGTGTGGTGGTTTGTGATGGTGGGTTGTGCTGCTGGTAGTGGTGGTGGTTGTTTGCGGTGGTGGTGGTGGCGTGGTAGATTGTGGTGGTGGTGGTGGTAGTGGTGGGTGTTTGTGGTGGTGGTGGCGACGGTGAGTTGTGGTGGTGATGTTGGTGGTGGCTGTGGTGGTGGTGGTGGTTGTGTGGTGGGTTGGTGGTGGTGGTGGGTTGAGGCGGTTGTGGTGGTAGTGGTGGTGGTGGTGGTTGTTGCGTCCCCGCTGTCGCCGGCGCCAGCGCCGGCGCTGCTGGCCGCCGCCAGCGCCGGCGCCCGCGCCATGGGGGGGGGGTTGAACCCCCACTCCCCCCTGAGCATAAACAGGCATGACAAACGAAAAAAGAGAATAAGGAGCAGGAGGGGGAAGACCAGAAACACAAGACACTGATCAGGAGCTGCGGGAAGACAGCGAGCAAGAAGATGAACAAGAGGCGGAGAACGAGGAATAGAAGCCGGAAGTGTAGAAGCAGGGAAACAATCCCCCCCCATCATCCCGCTTATGGATTTCCTCCCCCTTTCACCATCCCACCTTGCACACAGGCACCCTCGCAAGCTCCCAAAAACACGCCGACGCAATTCCTCCCCCTCACCGCCGTCCTCCTATCCCTGGCTGACCCCCCGTCGTCATCCTTCTCGTCCCTCCCGTCTTCATCGACGTCCTGATTGTCGTCGTCATCGTCGTTGTCCCCCTACTCCTCAGGTGCCAATGGGATGGAGCGTCCAAAGGGTCGTTTCCATCGCCCTTGTAACAATCTCGGAGCGGAGGATTCCAAGAGTTGTGCACTCCCATGAAAGCCCATTTCAAGACAGGCCCCTGCAATAAACCCGCATAGTACGGATGAGCAACCAAGGTTACCCATCCACCCTTCCCCTTCGGCCCATCCTTGGCCGCGCCCCGCTCGCACAATGCCTGCATGGCCTTCCAACGCCCTTGCATCCTTCTCGCGCGTCCTTGGTAGACGGGTTGACTGGTTTACGGTCGAGGGTAGCCCAGGAATAAAGTTTCTCCCCCTCCTCCTCCTCCTTCCCCAACTGCAGAAAAAAAAAGCCCCCCCCCCCTCCTCCTCCTCCTCCTCCTCCTCCCCCTCCTCCTCCTCCTCCTCCTCCTCCTCCTCCTCCTCCTTCCCCTCCTCCTCCTCCTGGAGTAAAGTTTCTCCCCCTCCTCCTCCTCCTTCCCCTGCTGCAGAAAAAAAAAGGCCCCCCCTTCATGCTCGGCCGCGGCGGGGCGCCGCTCCCCCCCCTCCCCTTCCCCCCTCCTCGAAGAGGGCGAACGCCTTCTCGAGCTGCTTGCTGTTCTCGCAAGCACTGGCCGCGCGGCAGGAGGGGGGGGCTCCAGGCGTTTCGCTCCAGGGTTCCGATAGCGCTCGGGCATCGCGCGCCGGGTGCACTGAGATCCCCCAAGTATCCTCGCGCAACTCCACCGTCTCCAGATTCCCCCTCCAAGTCCCCCTCCCCCTTTTCCTCTTCGCCCCGTCTTCCTTCCTCTCTGCTGATTTCCTTGTTCCTTTTTCCCTTTCTTCCCCGTCCTCCCGCAACGCCTCCTCCTTCTCTTCCTCCTCCTCTTCTTCCTTCTTTCCTCCCTCGTCGTCGTCGTCGTCCTCCTCCTCCTCCTCCCCCTCCTCTTCCTCCTCTTCCTCCTCCTCCTCCTTGCTGCCCACTCATCCTTTCGCCCACATCCTCTTGCCATCGATCCCGGAGGAAAAAACGGCTGGCACTCGCCAATCCGCTGGCCGGGGGGGGAGGACCTGATGAGGGCGCTGTACGTGATGACGTTCGGCGTGACCCGCCGCGCCTTCATCTCATCGAAGACCTTGCGCTCAAACGGCGATGCCGGAAACGACGCCGACGACAACGACGAAAGACGACGGAAACGGAAACGGCGACGACGACGAGGACGACGGCGAGGACGACGAGGACGACGATTATGTCGGCGAATCGATGATGCGGCGGACCTCGCCCCTATTCGCGCCGCGCGTAATCCACGACATGCTGTAGTTGGCGCTGGGGGACGCGCTGTCTGACGACGACTTTCTGGCGCCCTCGAAGTCGGCGGTGCAGATGACGTCGAAGTCGTGATCTCCTAGTGCTAGTGATGTGTCCCATCTTCGTTCTGACGCGCAGGCGGGTCTCGCTGGCCCTGCTGCCCGCTTCTGCCCGTTTAGGTGTTCGGGGCCCCCAAGCGGGGCGGCGGCAGCGCCGCGCGGTGAGTCGGCGGGGATTCGGGGTCGCCGCGCGTTCTTGGAGCTCGGGTCATTCTCCGAGGACGTCTCGGGCATCCGAGGTCCCAAAACCGTGCGTAGATGGGCCGTGCGATGAGGTCTTGGAGGATTTCGAGGTCACCGCGCGGTCTGTCACCGCGCCACTTCGGGACTCCCAATAAGTCGACGGGGCCAGCCTGGCGGGCCGGCCCAGCAATTTCCTGGCGGGGCAGCAATTTGGGGCCGTCGGTGCCACAGGCATGAGAACAAGACCGGTCGAAACCACTTCGGACCGTCTAGGAAACGCTGCGGACCGATTACAACCACTGACTTCGGACTGATCGCAAAATGTAGCATTTCTTTTGTAGTCCTGGAAGGCGAGCGCCTGATTGCAACCGGGAGAGCTTGCTTCAGCTTCCCTGGACTTGAAGGTTTCTTAAGGGTTCCTGATGGATCCGTGGGGATTCCTGAATGATTCCTGTAGATTATTTGGCGTTTCTTGAAAACTTCGGCGCCGCCGTAGAAGGCCCCGGCGCGATTCTCAAGGATTTCTGCGCGTCTGGCGGATTCCTGCATGATTATTGACCATGTCTGCATGTTTCTGGAGGATTGTAGAGTGATTCTTGGAGGTTCCTGACGGATCCCTACAGGGTTCCTGGCGATGTTGGCCTCTTGAGGCCCTCCTGGAGCTCTCTCGTCGGCGCCCGCGGCATCTGCGCGGCCCCCGACTGATGCGCCGCTGTCAATGGTCGGCTACAACCGCGGCCGCAAGAAAGACAACAACTACGACTACTAGTACAACAACTACAACTACGACTACGACTACGACTACGACTACGACTACGACGACGACGACGACGACGACGACGACGACGACGACGACGACGACGACGACGACGACGACGACGACGACGACGACGACGACGACGACGACGACGACGACGACGACGACGACGACGACGACGACGACGACGACGACGACGACGACGACTACTACTACTACTAATACTACTACTGCTACTACTACTACTACTACTACTAGTACTACTACTACTACTACAACAACAACTACTACTACTACTACTACGACTATGGCTACTACTACTACTACTGCTGCTGCTACTACTACTACTAGTACTACGACTACTACTACTAACACGACTACTACTACAACGACTACGGCTACGACTACAACTACGACTCAACCTGCTACTACTCATATAACCACGACAACTACCACTACCACTACTACTACTACTACTACTACTACTACTACTACTACTTCTACTACTTCTACTACTACGACTAGAACTAGTACTCTGACTACGGGACGACGACGACGACGGCTACTACGACTACCAGAACTACTACGAGTGTTACTACTACTACTACTACTACTACTGCTACTACGACTACTACTACTACTACTACTACTACTTCTACTACTACTACTACTACTGGTACCACTACTACTACCACCACCACTACCACTACCACTACTACTACTACTACTACTACGACTACTACTACTACTACTACTACTACTACTACTACTTTCACTTTTACTACTACTACTGGTTTTACTACTACTTTTACTACTACTACTGCTACTACTACTACTACTACTACGACTACTACTACTACTGCTACTCTTACTACTAATACAACGACTACGACTACGACTACTGTTATCACTGCTAGTAGTACTACTACTCCTACGACCACGACTGCTGCGCCTTCTTCTCCTTGTTCTATTACTAGCACGCCTGCGTCGACGACGACTAAGACTACTACTATTACGACTACGACTACGACTACGACTACGACTACTGTTACTATTACTACTACTACTACTACTACTACTACTACTACTACTACTACTACTAGTGCTACTACTACTACTAGTGCTACTACTACTACTTCCACTACTACTACTACTACTACTACTACTTCTACTACTACTACTACTACGAATACGACTACTACTGCTACGACTACGACTACGACTACGACTACGACTACGACTACGACTACGACTACGACTACTACTACGACTACTACTACGACTACTACTACGACTACTACTACTACTACTACTACGACTACTTGTAAGACTACTACTACCACCACCACAACTGCTACCACGACCACTAGAGGTAAGTCTACGACGCCACTCCAGTCACCGCGACTGGCGGTTTGACGCAAGGCGCGTCGCAACCACTTATTTGAACTCCAAACGGGAAGCTCAAGGGAGCTCACTGCGTCCAGAAGCGCTCGCATGCTTTCTTCCGAAAACGCGACCTTATTGAAGCGCCCCGAAAATGTCGCAACAATTTCGGATCGATCGCAACTGGTTGTAATTCATCGGTCCGAAATGGTTCCTGATCGGTCCGAAGTGGTGGCGAAAGGTCGTGCTCCCCCACAGGCGCCGACAGGTCCCCCGGACGTCGCAATGCCCCGAGCCTCCAGATCCACGAGGCGACGGACGAAGGTCGGGAACGACCGAGACCTCGGCATCCTCGATGATGCACTCCAGGACGAGCCGGGCGATTTGGCGGCCCTGCTCGACCATGTGCGTCCGCGGGCCAGCTATCGCCATGATTGCTCTGATCTGGCCGCGGAAGCTGGGGTCCACCGCGCCGCGACGTCGGCCCCCTGGGGGGCGAGTCCGGATCGAGGGGCAATGCGAAAGCAGGTGCCTGGTGGCGCCAAGGCCGCCACGCCTGCCGACGGTAGTTTACGACAACAAAACGCAATGCTGACGTCCGCGCGGGCGTCGTAATTAGCCCGCGGCCCCTGGCGCGCCCCGTAACGGTGCCCATGCGTTGGGGCTGACGAGCTGGATCTTCGGCTTCTTGAACTCGAGGCCGTCGGCAGTGTCATCGCGGCTGTCGCTGCCCACCGCCAGCGCCGCAAGCTGCTTGGGCCGTAGGCCGTAGGCCCCCAGAGCGCGGCTGAAGCTCGCCGAAAACGTCGGTGGGGGCGCGCGCGCGGCCGCCCGGCGCAGACTCCGGATCGGGGCGGGCGGCGCTGGGGCCCAACGTGATCTCGCGACCGCCTGGCCCAGGGAAGGCGAGGCGCCCGTCGCGGGCGCCCGTCTCCGCCACTCTGTTGTTGGACTGCGCGGGCTGCAGACCTACCTGCAAAGGCAGGGAGGTCAGCGCCTGCG
This sequence comes from Prorocentrum cordatum, assembly GCA_963575745.1. Classification (NCBI taxonomy): domain Eukaryota; class Dinophyceae; order Prorocentrales; family Prorocentraceae; genus Prorocentrum; species Prorocentrum cordatum. The sequence goes on from CAUYUJ010020004.1 coordinate 180,189, forward strand.
CCCTCCACGGCTGGAGTGCGCGCGCAGTGCTGACTGGTCGCGCCGTCGCGGGAGGGTCGTCTCGGTGGAGCAGTGAACCTCGCAGCGCGCAGCCTGCGACCCATTGCCAAACCCTGCTACGTGCAGTGGGGCCAACAAATTTTCGGAGGGCCGCAGTCTCGCCGGCTGGGCTTCGTCGGCCAAACTCGTGGCGAGGCGCAATTCCTGGTGCTTCGCCCAAGCACCGGCGTCGACTGCGACGCCTAGGCAGCCACCCGGTAAAACCTACGCCCGCCAGGTAGCGCGGCGACTCGTTCGATGAATTCGAGCCTGTGCCCGACGAGGTCGTCCACCGCGGGGGCGTCGGCCTGCGTGGTGCCATGCGCAGGTCCAGATGGGCGTCGCAGGGCACCGCGGTGCCCTCTGCAGGCATGGGGCTGGGCGAACTGCCCCGCGACTGCGCGAGGTCTAGCCGCGGCGGCCTGGGGGCAGAGGCTGGTCCAGGAGGCTGCGAGAGGTCCCGCTGCGGCGCGGTCTCTTCTCGCGCGCCCTCGTCCGCTGCCGCGCGGGCCAGCGTTGCGGACGCGGGGCCCGCCAGTGCCCGACCTGCACCTACATGGCGCGGGAACAAGCATCGATGCCTGCGGGGCCGCGGCGTGCCGGACAGTGCCCCACGCGGGCGCTCGTGTTCTTCGTATGCTGCTGATGGCACGTCTCATGCAAGATGCGGCGGCGCTGCAGGCGCGCCACCCTCTCGCCATGAAGGAAGACCTCGAAGCAGATGGGGCACTCCCCATCGTCGCCGGTGAAGGTAGCAACTGGGGGAGGCTCAGTGGGCGCCGCGGCCGGCGCAGGTGGAGGATTGACGAGCGTTTCTGTCCACTGGGGACCGTTTGGAATGCTTTGGGGGCCTCTTTTTGGTCCTCTTTGGGGCCTCGTGGGGCCTCTAGGACTCTAGGGGGCGTCTTGGGCTCTCTTGGGGGCCTCTTGGGGGGCCTCTTGGGGCGGAAGGCTCGAATTGTCAGCTCGTGTTTCCCCTCTGAATCCCCTCTTGGGGCCATTTTGGGCGGCGCCTTTGGGGCCGTTTTGGGGCATTCTTGGGCCGTTTTGGGACTCTCTTGCGCCGTCGTGGCGCCCTCTTTGAGTGCCTCTTGGGCCATCTTGAACTGATTTCTGGTGTCTCGTGGGCTGACTGGGACCGCCAGAAGCACGAAACATCGAAAACACGAACAACCTTCAAAAACCAGAGAAAAACACATACTGGTTTCGCCTCCTGATGGCCTCCTGGGAGTTCTTTTGAAGGCATCTTGGCCGTCTTAAAGCCCATTTGGACTGTCTTGAAGCCATGTTGGACCAATTTTGAAACGCTCTTGTGCGGTCTTGGGCTCTCTTGGAGCGTTCTTGGGCCATCTTGGCGCCCTCTTGGACGTCTCTCGGGACCTCTCGTCGCCCTCTCGCGTTCAGGCGCCCCAGATAGGCCTGAAACGGCCGGACGATAAATAAGTGCGCTCCGGTGCCCCTGGGACCCCCTACCCAGTTTTTTTTTGAAACATGTTTTTCTTCTCTATATTTATATTTATATTTAAAATTCTATTTATATTTATATTTATATATACACATGAAGATATGTGGAGGTGGCGCCAACCTGTGGTAGTTTCGGGGAAACGCGCGAGTGCTGCGACACGCTGAACTATGGCGTAGGACACTTGTCATGTCACTGTGAACTAGTGGCGTCTCTATGACTCTTCGGGGCCATGGTGCGTCTCTAGGTCTCATTGGGGGTCTTGTGTGGGCCCGTCCGGTGCTGTTTTGGGGCAATGATGAACAGTCCTGGGGCCTTTCTGGCTCATCGTGGGGGCTCGGGGGAGGGCCAGGTGCACGGCCGGAGCGGGGGGGCACGGTCGGCCGGTCAGAATAAGCGAAGGAGGCCAACGGGGCGGATGGGGCGGGACAAGGGGGTGGCCGAAGAGAGGGGGGGGGCACGGTCTGTCGGCGGGGGCCACGGGGCGGAGGGGGGAGGCACGGTCGGTCGGTCGGCCGGTATAAGCAGACGGGGGCCACGGGGCGGAGGGGGGCACGTGGCACGGTCGGTCGGTCGGTCGGTCGGAGTAAGCAGCCGGGGGCCACGGGGCGGAGGGGCGCGGGGGGGAGGCAGAGGGGGCGGGACGGCACGGTCGGGCAGGGGGGGCACGGCCGGTCGGTCGGTCGGGAGAAGCAGACGGGGGCCACGGTCGGTCGGTCGGTCGGTCGGCGGGGCACGGTCGTGCAGGAGGGGGGGCACGGTCGGTCGGTCGGTCGGAAGAAGCAAACGTGGGCCACGGGGCGGAAAAAGGGGGGGGGCACGGTCGGTCGGTCGGTCGGAAAGGAGCAGACGGGGGCCACGGGGCGGTGAGGGGGAACACGGTCGGTCGGTCGGAAGAAACGGATTGGGGCCACGGGGCTGAAGGGTGCCTGGGGGAGCACGGGGGCGGGAGGGCACGGTCGGGCAAAGGGGGGGCACGGTCGTTCGGTCGGTCGAAAGAAGCAGACGGGTGCCACGGGGCGGGGGGAGGGGCACGGTCGGTCGGTCGGTCGGTCGGTCGGAATAAGCGAGGGAGGCCAACGGGGCGGAGGGGCGCGAGGGGGAGCAGGGGGCGGGACGGCGGGGGACACGGTCGGTCGGTTGGTCGGAAGAAGCAGACGGGGCCACGGGGAGGAGGGGGGGCACGGTCGGTCGGTTGGAATAAGCATGCGGGGGCCACGGGGCGGAGGGGCGCGGGGGGGAGCAAGGGGTTGGGAGGGCACGGCCGGGCAAAAAGAGGGGAACGGTCGGTTGGTCGGTCGGAAGAAGCAGACGGAGGCCCCGGGGCGGAGGGGTGCGGGGGGGCAGGCAGAGCACACGGGGGCGGCACGCACCCAGGCCACACCCTAGCACGTATCTCAGCATACGAAGCGAGGGGGGAGGGAAAGGAAAAGAGAGACGGGCGGAAGACAAGGGAGGGAGGGGGCACGGCCGGTCGGAATCGTGACAAGGAGAAGGAAACACGGTCGGTCGGAATAAGGAGAAGGGGAACGTGGGGGAGAGAAAGAGGAGGAGAAGGGGGAAGAAGGCAAGGAGACGAGGAAAGGGCACGGTCGGCCGGAATAAGACAGGGGGGCACGGGAAGGGCAAGAAGGAAGAAACATGATCAGACAGAAGGGCGGGGGCACGGTCGGTCGGAATAGGCCAAGGGGGGCTCTTGGGGGGGATGGCAAAAAGGCCACGGGACGGGGACAAGGCACGGGACAGGGAAAGGGGAAGGGGCACGGTCGGTCGGAAGAAGCCAGGGGGGGCGAAGGGGGGAGGGAAATGAAGAAAGGACACAGGCGGAAGACAGGGAGAGGAGGGGGCACGGCCAGTCGGAATAAACCAGGGCGGGGCACGGGACAAGGAGAAAGGAGGGAAACACGGCCGGTCGGTCGGAATAAGGAGAGGGGGAACGAGGGGGGAGGGAAAGGGGAGGAGAAGGGGGGCGCAAGGCAGGGAGAGGAGGAAGGGCCGGTCGGAATAAGACAGAGGGGGCACGGGACGGGCAGAGGAGGGACGGGAGGGGGCATGGCCGGTCGGAATAAGCCAGGGGAGGCGAGGGGCAGGGAAATGGGGAAGGGAAAGGGAGCGGAAAGCAGGGAGAGAAAGGGGGCACGGTTGGTCGGAATAAGACGGGGGGGGGGGGCAAGGAACGGGCAGGGGGCACGGTCGGTCGGAATAAACCAGACGGGGGGGGGCACAGAGGACAGGGGTGCGGGGGCGCAGTCGGTCGGAATAATCAGGGGGGGCTCGTGGGGGGAGGACAAAAAAGGCCACGGGACGGGGATAGCCTTTGACATATCGACACGCCTGCCAACACAGATGGTCGGAGCAGCGCGCAGACAGCAGACATCCCAGCTCGCAGGCCAGCAGACGGGGAGAGGACACACCCCTGCGTTCACAATCCAGGACACGTGCTTTCGCACATCCGAGGGCACGTCGAGCACATTCCATGCACGCATGCCCGCAGACGGAAACGTCGGAACAAGGCGCAGACAGCAGACATCCCAGCACGCAGTCCAGCAGACGGAGACAGGACACACCCCGACGTTCACATTCCAGGACACATATCTTCGCTCGTCCCAGGGCACGTCCAGCACATTTCAGGCACGCATTCTAGTCCAGCGCAATGCCAGCACTCATTCCAGCAAGCGGAGACAGGACACACCACGGCGTTCACAGTCCAGGACACATCCCAAGGCACGTCCAACACATTCCTGGCACGCATTCAAGTCCATCACATTCCAGACACTCATTCCAGCAGACGGAGACAGGACACACCCCGGCGTTCACAGTCCAGGACACATCTCTTCGCACATCCCAGGGCACGTCCACCGCATTCCAGGCACGGTTGGTCGAAATAGTGCAGTGCGAGATCACAATTGTATGTATACATATTTGTATATAGATCACACACACACACACACACACATATATATATATATATATCGATGGACCGTGTCATCGGTCAATGTTGGGGCCCATAGAAGGGCTGCCCCGATGGTTGTCCCTAAATGTGTCACGATGGTGAAATACTTGATTGGTAAAAAAAGGGGTCGGCCAGTAGATGGATACTGAAGCGGGCATGCGCAAACAATGGGCACTTCGTATGTACACACACACATCTCTCTCTCTCTCTATATATATATATATGTGTGTGTACATACATAATCCCATATATATATATATATATACATGTACATGAATAAAATTAGTGGGGTCGCCATGTAAATAGTGGTGTCGGGCTATATGCCGTGGTAACGATATACAATCATGTGTCCGTGAAATACAAACATACGTGTGTATGTGTATATGTGTGTATATATATATATACACATCGATACTTGTATACATGCATACATATGTTACTATATATACACCGATTTGGTCTGTTCGAAGGATGGAACCGTTTGTCCCGACAGTTGCCCAATCGTTGGGTATACCCAACACAACCTGCTCATCGGCCTTCGGCCTTATTTCGAACACATCTACAACTACACGCAACAAAACTGCGCCTTGTTGCGGGGACCAGGAGTGGCAATCATAATCAGTTTTGGCGCGTCGGTCGGTCTGGGTGGATAGACACCGCCTCGCGACCTACGATGGAAGGCGATGGTCGCGCCGACGACGTTGCGTGCCAAGCGTGGAAGCGATCACCATGTTTCACGGCGAGGCTTGGCGGCAAGCGCAAGAAAAATCATAACACGAACAAGCGTTTCACCCTCGGACGGGGAATCTGGCACGAAGAAAAACTCGAAAGCGCGGGGGATCGGATCGCGGATTTGCTGCTGGGCGCAGGCGGGGGAGGGAAGCGGGCTGCGCGAGGTCGAGGCCCCCAGACATACGGCTGGCTTCGCTGAGCCAGGGGATCCGGGATGTCGGTGGGGAGCGGCCCAGGGGGCAGAGCCTCGGCGATGGGCAGCGCGGGCAGCCGATGCTTCGCGAAAAAGGGACACGTGCAGAACGGCACTTAGCGGCCGGGGCGCGGTACACGTTGGGAGCGCGAGTGGCGGCACCCGACATGCACCCCGCCCCGCTGGCTAGGTGTAGTTCTATACGTGCTTCGTTGTGTGAGGATGTCTCTGGCGAAACCAGCACGTACAAAACTACACCTAGTGCCTGGCTAAGTGTAGTTCTGAACGTGCTTGATGTCTCGCGCGGGGCGAGCACGTGCAGACCGGCACCTAGCGAAAGGGACGGGGTACAAGTCGGGTGCGTCGTCGCGCCCCGCCCGCAGAGTCAGGAAGGCAAGGGCCGCTAAACCCCCTGCCGGCCTCTAGGCGGACGTGCCTGAACGTCCCAAGGTTATTTGAAGGAGTTCCAACTGCGGCTTCCGCCCACATCGTTCCCCCTATCAGAGCATCTCGCCTGGTCACTGTGTTCCCCATTCCCGCCCGCTGCTTTGCCCTCCCCCTCCCCCGTTCTTCCTCGACCTGCCGCCCTCCATTTCCCTGAACGTTTCCGAATTGCCCCCGGCCGCTGCGTGGCGGCAAACGCCCGCGCCCCCCCGCAGCTGAAAAACTCACCTTGCGCTCATTCTCCAATCCACTCGTGAGGCGCAATTCTGGATTCCACACTGACACTGGCAAGCGACGTCGAGGCCCTGGCAAATCCGAAAGGCGCGATCGGCCCCCTCGAATGGCGGGCGAACCAATACGTAAGACGATGTCGCAGAAGTAAGTTTGGAATTTGGGGATCCGCGCCAGAAGCTAATCCACTCGCTCAAAGTGTAGTTGTGTGCCTGTCCGATTATTGAATACCCCTCTTCGTTGGTGGAGAAACACCCCCAGAGACTCCACGAGGCATCCAGGAGGTCAGTGGCCTTTTCTGCTCGCCGTTTTCCGAATCGTTTTCTATTTTCCCATCCACCCATTCCTCCTCCCCCCCTCGCGCCCCCCATCGCCCTCCTCCTCCTCCGATTTCTCCTCTATCCTCCCCCACTTTGGGTATGACCGTTTCCTCGGCCTACTATTCAACTGTATGCTCCTCCACATCACTGAACCGGGCTACTCGCAAGGGCATTGTTTCTGGATGCGTTGATGGGCTTACTTTTTGGTACTCGGGCGCGCGAAGAGTCGAACGCCGAGCAAGCTAGGGCGGGCCGGGCTGAAGCAAACGAAAAAACAGCGAAGCGAACGGCAAACGTCACAGAGCGGAACAGAGCATGACACAGCCAAAATGGCGCGGGAGGCGTTACAAAGCAGAACCGAAAATTCGTCCACGAAGGTGCCGATTAGGACGCATGTGCAGTGTGGAAGAGCGTCTGATGGGTTTACTTGTCGGTCGCGTCCGCTAGCGAAGGCACTAGCGGAGTCAGAAGCGCTACGGGTCACGACAGCGGCCTGATTTAGCAGCTAAGCGCGCCGCGAACCGGCCGGCCCGCTCACCCAGCAGCGGCTGACTGTGCGGGGAAGCGGCAAGCTGAGGGCGTCCAGGGTGCTCGAGCACGTGCAACACGGCAAAATGCGGGTGAATTCAAGAAGAGCCATGGCATAACCCAAACGGAGCGGGAGGACAACAGCTGTGGGCCGCGTGCCCAACATGCCGCCTGAGTGCCCAAACGTGGTAGGCGATGGGCCGTCGCCAGGGGGGGCGCCAGGCCCAGGCCGCGCCAACGGCGTGCGCGAGCCAGCTGAGCTGCTCCGCCGAAGACTGCTGAATACCAGGCCTGATGGGTTTACTTGTTTTTGTTTTTTACAGCCGCAGGCGAAGGCGCCGACGGCGAGCGGTCACGGTCGGGCTGCGGCCGCGACTAAATTGCGGGCGCGCGCGGAGCCGCGGATCAGGCGGCGAACAGCGGCAACCCAGGGTGTCTGAGAGGCCAGCGGGCGTGCAATCCCAGGGGATCTGCAAGGACAGCCCAGAAACGCGCAAACGGCAAACCCAGGGAGTCTGAGGGATCAGCCACCGAGGGGAGCCACCGCAGCCAAAATGGCGCGTGGGCGTTCCCACCGTGATCGTAACAAGACGACAGTAAGGTAGGGAACGATCTCCAAGCAGGAAAGTCAGTCCAGGGAGTCTGGCGGGTATGAGCAGAAAGAGCTGGTGACGCGGTCCTGCAGGAAAGTACTCTGACAGCGCCAGCGAACCGTCGCAGCATCAGAACAAGCATCCGTGAGGTGGAAACTGAAGCCCCGCGGGCGCAGGTACGGGTCTTCCACTGCGGAGATGCGCCTGAGCCCAATGGTCCAACGGTCTGGACTGGACCCAGCGGAGGTAACGGCCACTCGATGAGAACGTGAAGTCGCCTGATGGGTTTACGCGAAGCGTCTAGAATTTTCCGGCCAGAGACAGTCAAATCAACAGACTGATTGAAACTGAGCCTGGCATGATACTAAAACTGGCAAGTAACCAATCCCGTGAATGTCTCATGGCTGCTTCGTGGTTGTCCCGTGGTTGTCCCATGGTTGTCCGTGGTTGTCGCGTGATTGTCACATGGCTGTCCCGTGGTTGCCCACGGTTGTCTCGCAATTGTGGCGTGGCTGTCGTGCGAATGTCCCGTCATGAAAAGTACATAGTGGGACCAGTACACGCATATATAATATGTATATATATACTATGTATGTATGTATATATATAACATAAAATATGTAGACATGTCAAACTGTGAGGTGAACAAGTATATGGGTAGTGAGACCAGATGACGGTGAGGCATAGTGGCTTGTTCATAGTGGGACCGATGTATGCATATGTAGATACACGGTTGCAAAGACCAGTAGAAAGGTATACACATAATCATAATGCTCCATGCGCATCTACGTATATGATAAAGTAATGCGATCATTCTATAGATCGCGAACATGAGCCGAAGCCACTTGCAGGCCGAAACCTGCTATCATCTCCCCCCAAAACTCCTTATCACCACAACTGTGGTCTTGTACGTATACAGAAGTAGGGACAAGAGAGCGAGATGACGAGAAAGAGAGAGAGAGAGAGAGAGTTAGCGAGAGAGACTATGGATGGCGAAGGGGGAGGAGGAAGGAACGGAGAGGAGTAGGGGGAGGAGGAGCGAAGAGGAGCGACTCAAAGGACGAAGAGGTGCAGAAGAAGACGGATGGCGGGGGACAGGAGCCGGCCTCCAGCGCCTGCTTGAGGCAACAGCACTTCTCGCAGGCGGAGATGAGCGCGTTGTAGGTCACGATGTCCGGGGCCACGCCCCGAAGCCTCATCTCGTGGAAGACCTGCCCGGGCCGTCGCCGCGCGTCGCCGCCCGCGGGAGGGCGTGATAGGGGGAGCGCCGTCGGCCCCCTCTCCGGGTGTGTGTTTCGCATGCTGTTCGACGCACGACGTGCGGGGGCGGGGAGGGCTCGGCGTCGTCTGCATGATTTTTCCGCGGAAGTTTGAAACGTCTCGGGAGAGGATGAGAAGGAGGAGGAGGAGGACGAGGGCGGGGAGAATGAGCCGGCTTTTCCGCACCTCCACAGAACGCCGACGGTACCAGCTGTCGGTGGGAATGGTGTTTAGGGCGGCCATCGGGCTTTTGGACAATTTCTCGAGGTCCACGGAGGGGTTTGGTGGCTTTCGAACCTCCTGTTATTCTCTGAGATTTTCGGGGGTGTCCTCGGCGATGCATGTCGCCAGTCTGGCATCGCAAAAAAATTGGGACCCACCAGATGATGTTCTTACCATGAACGAACAATCTATGCGCAGCAGCCTCCGATGCAGTAAAGCAGCCTCCTATCGCCATTCGGGCCGGAATCTGGACTGGACTCTGCGCTGGGGGGTCGAAAGCGCCAGCGCCTCATGCCAGCAAGAGGCAGCAGGAGGAAGAAGCGAAGATAAGCGAAACGCACATTGGAATCGCGCGCACTCCGCTTACGTACCGTGCCCATTAAGGCATTGCGCGAAAACCGTGGACGTGTACACATAACACGTTCGCGGATTCACGTGATAGCCGTAGTCCGGAACAAATCGTTGATGCCGATCTTGTTTGCGTTCTGACTTACTCTGAAGAATGGTTGGGTCTTTCCCGGAGAAAGGGAAAAGGAGGAGGAGGAAGAAGAGGAGGAGAGCGGGGCAAGGGGGAGGCGGAGTTGACCGGAGCAGATTCGCATGGAGTCCCTGTCTAGGCAGATAGCTGACTACCAAAAAGATCGACTGCTCTCTGAGGTGGTTCCTCCGGACCCACACGACTTTCAACGCGGGCCCCCCCACGGCTCACGGCCAGCACTGCGCTGGCCGACTGGCGCCCTAAGAGCGTGCAGCCCCCAGCGGGGGCCAGTGCGCCAGGCGCGGAGACCCGTTCCCGTCCCCCGCCCGTCAAAGCCGCTAACGTTGGCCTGGGGCCCCTGCAAAACCACTCGCAAGATCTCGGGCCCAGGGCTGCCCTGCTGTTCGCTAAATCTCCGCGGTAATATTTGGCGCGAAGAAGCGCCTGCGGCGCCGCGACCCCCTGCGCGGGGTCGGGCCAGGGGGGGGCACTCCAACGCCAACGCCAAAACATATTAAAACAAACGCATGCATTACTACGCAGATGTGCGCGAAGTGCCTGATCCGATTCGCGGGATTGAAGTTGCGCGCTTGTACCCTGCTGGTTCCATCGGGAACTGCGGTGGGCGTTGGGCATGTCCTTCGCCGCCGCGGCGCGCGCGGTGCCCTGCGCTCTGAGACGCCGCGACGCGGCCATCCTTCCCGTCGGCCGCATCCGCGGCCCTGCAAAGACAGCGGCGGCATGACAAGCGAAGAAGTCGAATGCCTTCCCGTTGCCGCCGCCGCGGGGGCAGCGGCGCTCGGGGGCCAGCCAAAAATAAACTTACGAAGCCCAGCCCCGTCGCTATAGGGGGCTTGGGCGATGCATTCGCTACTATGCAATCCCCCTTCCCTGACCAGATCCTCGCGCATGCTGCCCGCCTAGCGAGGATAAGTGCCCGCGCTGGTTCAGACTTTCACCGGCTATCCGATGCGTCCGAAAGGAGTTGTGGCTGTAGGGCGCACGCAACCTTTCGTCTGACAGCTCGCTGGACTCGGGGGGCCCCCTTCAGCTCGTCCTCAATCTCCTGAGGTCAACTAAAGCTGTCAAATATATTACATTCTCTGGTATCGGCCAGCCATGAAGGAGTCGCCGTCTTTCTTCGCACTGCCCCTGCCTGCGCCGCCGTCGCACGTGCCCATGCTAAATTGCCGCTGCGCAGCTGCTATGACGCCCCACCCTAACGCGTCGAATGTCTCATCGGGGGGGGGGGGGGCGAACTCCGCCGCGTAGGTGTTGGCCCCTCTTTCATCGAATAGTTATTGTACCGATGTTAAGGCATCTGCCTTGCCAACACCTTTTCCGCAACAAAAAAAAGCCATCGCGACCCGCTCGCATCTCAGCATCCTGTCGCAGCTGGGTCAACGTTATGTTGTGAATATGTCGACGCGCACTCGATCGCGAGATGGCTTTCTGGGCCGGGGCCACCAGGCGCCTGTAGACGAGCACCGCGCGCATGCAATGCGCCAGCATGCAAAGTCAACGACGACAAAGACTTCAAACTTATGAATAATGGATTCGTGATGTGCCGCCACCCTGTCATAAGAAATGTGCGCGCGTGTGTTCTGCGAACCTCTCGCGTCGGTTGTAATCGCGTCGTGAGGTTCAAGGACGTCGCGAAAATGTTCACCGACGCCCCTCTTGAGCCTGTCCCGGAAGGGTCATTGGACAACGCATGTATCGATCGATGCTGCGCCGTTTGCAAAATGCCGATGTCGCCGTTCGCACCGCAGAAAGAACCCTTGTAGATCTGCGCGGCAACGACGCCAAGATATCTCGAAGACAATCAACAATAATACGAAGGATGCGAAGGTCGCGTGGTCTCTGCTGCACTCGGCTCTCTGCGCTCGTCGAAGGTCGCGTGGCCATGTTACCCCGCCCTCTTTTGATGCGACCCCGAAACATCGGCCCCTGACTTCTCCAGGGGAAGGCCGCGTCTGCATAGTCGGTTCTTTTCGAAAACCCTCCCCAAGGGTCGCCGAATACCAAGCACTGGAATGCCCTAGCGGCGACGGCGGACTGAATGGAGGCCTCCAGAATGCACCGCCCCTGGACGAATCGACGAGAAACTGCGCTGCTACATGAAGGCTGCCCGCGAGCAACTGTTTGGGTTCCAGATGACAAGGTAAGATCAACAGTAGACGTCTCCACCAAAACCTCCTCGGGCCTCTCTCTCGTGCAGGATTGGGGATTCCACCCCTGTAGTCGAGGTTGCCGCTGTGTCATGCCCGCCCTCGGAGGGGCCTCCGCAGCTGGATCGTGCGCGACCCCTTTCACGATGTAATGTGTGCGTGCCTGGCTGCCCCTGAAATTAGTGGAGTCGATATAGAAGAGTTAGGTGCAGGAGGAGGCGGAGGAGCAGGATGAGGAGGAGAATCTACTAGCTGAGCCCCTGGTCGCCGCACAGGTCTTGGGGATCGCATTCGGGGGGCTCAGGGTAAGGGACCAAGTGTGCCCGACGGTGACGGACGAGAACTAGCAGCAAGGGAACCCGTGGGCCCGTCAGTGGCTCTCAGATGTTCTGGCGCTGGACACTTTCGAGCACGGTGAATTGTTTTTCCAGCCCAGTACGAGTTCCAACCGATGACGGCGATCACCGAGAGAAGGGGCGATTTCTTGAGGCTTGACTTGGCCATGTTTCGGGCCCATGTTCGGCGTCGCGCACAATATGAGCCCGGCAAGCGCGATCAGGACGAGGGAGGAATCTATCAATGTTGGGCGGGGGACGACGAAAGCAGCCCATGTCAGATTATACCCTCGGACAAAATCAAGCTCGCGTCGCACTTCGTGGTGGTACGCACGGACGGCAAGTATTATTCAGAGCGTGCTGTTTCAGCGACCAATATACGATTTGCGGAGCAGCGTTCGGTTCGAACGCGCAGGCGCAGAAGCACATGAGCGCTGCAGTCTCTCGAGGGATGTGTGCGTTGGTCGGTCCCGCTCGTCGGCGACCACACTTATGCAGACGACGCAGCGCAGATTGTGCCATTTTGCCGCCGGCGGGCCTCAAGTCTTGAGACAGCATGTTCTTGACTCTCACTTATCCGAGTATCTGGGACGGCGCGCTCTGGAGCTAGATGCCTTGGTTGATGGGGGCGCAGCAGAAGACCACAGGCCAGAGCGACTCAAAGAAGAGCAAGACGAAGGAGAGCGACGACGCGGTGCCCAAGAAGATGCTGGTCCAGCTAGAGGCGCGCATGAGGGCGCAAGAAACCTTCACCCAAACACAAGTGCACGTGCCCTCGGACCACCCGCTCGTGACGTGTGCCAGGCCCGGTACCAGTCCTACCTGGAGCTGGGTAAGAAAGAGGACCCGCAGCACCATCGCGCGGGCCGCCAGAGCTCCAGCCTTTTTTTGTTTCTAAAACTCTGACAGATATCTGGAGTTGGTTGAGCGGGGATGCTTTGCCAGATCAGAGCCTCAAGAAGTACATCGGCCTGCCGACGAGGGTGACGAGCATGCTCGGGCATGGCAGCAGCGAGGATGCGAGCGAGTGGGTCAAGGACTTTACGTTCTCACATATGTACGACACGAAGAAGGTGCGATTGACGATGAGCATTCGGGGACTAGTGCTGGTGCCGACGTCGTTAAAGTGTGCCGAAGCGTTCCACAAGTGCCAGGCCAAGGCGTGGGGCGAGGCAGCCACCGACGAGAGCCACGAGACAGTGATCCAGAGATCGCCGCTCGAGGTTCCAGCCATCGGGAAAGGGCCAACGCCGTCGAGCTCCAGCACGTGCTGAGCATGATACGCAGAGGCTGGAACGGCTCCAAGGATGTCGGGCGCGTCCCGAGGGGGCCCACGGCGAAGCAGTTGCTGGGCAAGAAGTAGGAGGGAGAGGCGACTCGAGGCCCGCGCGGGCCGCCAGCGGGCGGGGGGTCGGGCGTTCGCAAAGAGGTGCTTCAGCGTCGTGCCTCGATCCCCGCCGTGGGCCCTCCCGAGGGCCCGTGGCCGCCTTCTGGCGGCGTTCCGCTCTCGTGCGTTCGGCCCCTGGGGGGCCATCTTCGAAGCTGACCCCCCCCCCCTTGTGGGAAAGCTAAGCTCCGTGGCTAGGGCTGCCCAGCGCCGAACGCAGATCGAACTTCATGTGGCGCGAATGGAGTAGTAGTAGTCGTAGTCGTAGTAGTAGTAGTAGTAGTAGTAGTAGTAGTAGTAGTAGTAGTAGTAGTAGTAGTAGTAGTAGTAGAAGTAGTAGTAGTAGTAGTAGTAGTAGTAGTAGTAGTAGTAGTAGTAGTAGTAGTAGTAGTAGTAGTAGTAGTAGTAGTAGTAGTAGTAGTAGTAGTAGTAGTAGTAGTAGTAGTAGTAGTAGTGGTAGTAGTAGTAGTAGTAGTAGAAGAAGAAGAAGTAGTAGAGCGAGAGGCAAGGCGGACGAGTCGATCAGCTGCTTGCAGCTGTATTTTAAGTACGAGGGGCTGGGGAGGAGGGACACAGAAGACAACACACATAGAAATTTAAGAACACATCGGGACTGCATGTTTGACTTTGGCGCGTCTGCATTAAGCTGGATTTGGGGGACGATCGAACACGACTCTGGATGAATACATTGTTCCCAGGGAAGACTCGAGAGGTCTGTGGGCCCATGCCGCCAGGCGCCTAGGGAGGAGGGAATGATAACGAAGGGAGGATGGCTTTTGCTGGGTGCCTTCGCCGCTTTCGAGACCCGTGGGAGGAGGACGAGGAAAACCACCTCCTCACGTCACAACGTTTCGAACTTGACCAAGCTCCTCTGGCAGTGGCCAAACAGCCAAGATTTGGGGAACCCTGCCCATCCACGTTGTTACAGGGGCTCGGGATCTCATGCCTGCTAGCTCACCGATGCCTCACTTCGCGCATCGCGCCCACCGATGCGCGGCCATCTTCGCGCCCTCGCGACGCCCCCGGGAGAAGGGCGCGAAGCGCACTCACCCGCGCGTCCCTGGAGGTGACACCTGGCCCGGGGGGGTGCGGGCGAGCGCGATGATCTGTCTCTCAAGCTTCCCAGTGGATCTGTGACGGCAGCGGCCGGGGGCCTCGAGGGCCTTGTCCACCTGCTTCCCCTTCTCGCACGCGCTTATCAGGGCGCTGTAGGTGATCACGTTCGGGGCCAGCCCCTGGTCGCACGAGGAGGAAAGGGAGGAAGAGGAGGAGAAGGAGAAGGTGAAGAGGAGGATGGGGGGAGGATCAGGAGGACGAGGAGGATCAGGAGAGATGGAGGAGGATGAGGAGGAGAAGGAGGACGAGGAGGATCAAGAGGAGGACGAGGAGGATCAGGAGGACGAGGAGGATCAAGAGGAGGAGAAGGAGAAGGTGAAGAGGAGGATGAGGACGAGGAGCATCGGGGCGCGGAGGCACAGGGCCTCCCCCTCCTCCACTCTCCTCGTGCCGCCACTCCGCCCGCACCACCAGCCTGCCGGATGACACCGGGGAAGCTCAGACGAGCCCTGCGGGTCCCGCCTCCTCTACATGGCTCGGAGAGAGAGAGAGAGAGAGAGAGAGAGAGCAAAACACAGAGAGAGAGAGAGAGAGAGAGAGAGAGAGAGAGATCGGAGGAAGAACTGCGGTTTCGAGCACATGCGATTGTTGCCCGAGGGTCGAGACGACGAGCTGCAGGATGAGGGAGACAGGGAAAGAGCGAGAGAGAGAGAGAGAACGACAGACAGGCAGACATGCAGAGAGAGAGAGAGAGTGATGGACAGACAGAAAGAGAACGATATAGAGCAGGAGCAAGCGAGGATGTGATAAAAGAGAGGGGGAGAGAGAGAGAGAGAGAGAGAGACAGAGAACGACAGTGATAGCGAGGGCCCATGTTTACACACTTGAACGACAGTGATAGCGAGACAGAGACCGACATTGATAGCGACAGAGAACGACAGTGATAACGACTTGTGCGGCCGCTGGCGGGTCCGCCTGCTGACGCCGCGGGTACTCGCGTGCCCCAGTGGCCCGACGAAGACAGGGCGGGGGGGCAGCCTGCTCCTTCATCTCGTCCCACAGCGCCAGTGCGCGGTTCGTCAGCCTGCCTCGGGGCCAGGGCAGTCCTCGCCTCCTACCCCCTCGGGGGGCCGCGATGTGGGCACTCGTGCTGCTGTTGGTGCTGCTGCTTCTCCTCCTCCTGCTCGCTCCTCCCTCCCGGGCAAGTGGAGGGGGCGCAGGACGATGCGTGGGAGATCGGACGAGGAAGCTGGGCGAATAACGGATCGTGAGCAGCCTTGAGGTCTCCGAGGAATGTCGGGGGGACGGAGGAGGAGGAGGAGGAGGAGGAGGAGGAGGAGGAGGAGGAGGAGGAGGAGGAGGATGCGGAGAACGAGGAAGAGGAGAAGGGCGACGGGAACGGGGAGGAACCAGTGCCGTGGGGGCGAGGGGCAGGGCGAGGACGACAACGACGACGACCACGAGGATCTAGGGCGAGGACATCAAGGGGAGGAGGCGGAGGAGGGGGGCAGTGGGCCGGAGGAGAAGGAAGAGAGGGCGGCCTGCCTCTCTCATCGTCCTTGTCCACTTCCCCCCTGATCCTCCTGAGCCTCGTCCATGGGTTGGGGACGGGAAGCGAGGGGGAAGAAACGGATGAGGGGGGCAACGGGGATGATGAGGAGGGAAGAGAAAGAAGAGGGCGGCATTCCTCTCTCCTCGTCCTCGTCCTTCCTTCTTCTGATCCTCCTGGGCCTCGTCCCTTTCATCCTGCGCCCCTCGCTCCTCCCTCCTCGTCCTCGTCATCGTCCTTCTCCCCGCCGTTGCCGCGACCCCCCTCCTCTCCCTCCTCTTCCTCTTTCCATCGATACTGGGGGGACAGACAGATACAGCCGGGTTTGATTGGGGGAGGACACGCGAGAGGCCACAAGACCTTTCCGAGGGCTACACTGCCGCAGGAACGCAGAAGGCATGGACCGCGAAACACATAACACAAAAAACCCTTTGTTTGGCAACATCGACCTACTAATAAACCTCGGCTGCACTGATACCGCTACTCCCTGGACCTCTCCCAGTGCGTGCTCGTGCAAGGGTCTTGAGGCGAATCCAGCCGTAGCGAAGAGGACCTCCCAGGAGGCCCCAAGGGCGAAAACGAGACGAAGGCAGCTCCCCCCCTCCCCTCCCCGTGCGCACCCCCTCTCCTCCGAACTCCGCCGCGCCGCTCCGGGGCGCAGCCGCGGCCCCCGGCGCCGCCTTTCTCGCACGCGCTGATCAGGGCGCTGTAGGTGACCACGCTGGGCGTCACGCCCTCCCCCCTCATCCGCTCGAAGAGCACCAGCGCCTCCCCGGCGAGGAGAGACCCAGGCCTCCGACGCCGGGGCTGCTCGCCCCCCCTGCCGGCGCCTCCGCCTCGCAGCTCCGGCCTTCCCGGAGGGCCGTCCCTGCGCCCGTGGCCATCCCGAGCCTCCACTCCGCGCGGAGACTCGGGGGACCCGCGACGCAAACCCGGCCCTGGGGGACCAGGTCGAGGGCTCGCGGAGGCCTCCGAGGGCCCCGCGGAGATTCCCGCGGAGGTCCCTCGTCCGGGGCGGCCTCCGGAAGCTGAGGACATGCAGAAGGGACAGAAGGGGCAGCAGCTATGAGACCGAGATCTGTCGCTCCATTTCGACTGACGATCGCCGTTCTGTCTCTCACCAGGGGATCAAAACGTCGGCGTGCAGACTGGAGGGGCAGGCCAGGTAGGCGTTCATTTTCATTCTGGGTATCGATACCTGGCCGAATGGGGGGAGAGGGGGGCAGTCTGGGTCTGGCCCGGTGCTTCGCCGATCTGCTTCTGCCAGTCGCGCAGGCAGACAGGGGGGGGAGGGGGGCCCTCACCTGTCGCCAGAAGCAGCCGCCCAGAGCAGCCGAGAGATCTGGTCTCGGGGATGGACAGACCCCCCTTTAGTAAAACGTGGTTTAGTGAAAACGACCTCAGGCCCAAACTTGGCGGGCGCAAACCTGGAAAATGACGGCCGCGGCGCCCTCTCGAGAATCGAAAACGGACAACTCACTAATCGACGTGTCACTGTCGGGGATTCTGTCCACCCCCGAGCCGAGAGATCTGGTCCATCGGGGGGACAGGGGGCGGAGGGGGGGGCGGGGGCCCGCGCCTGTCAGCGAAAGGAGGTGGACAAAAACGCATCCCAGGGCGCGCAGGCGATGGCCCGCTTCGCAGCGGCCGTGCCCCCGTCCGCCCACTGCGCGGCGGCCCCTCCGGGTGGCGTTGGGCACGCACGCAGGGGGCACAGCAGCGAGGGGCGCGGCGCGAGGGGCGTGGCCTTCCGAGGGGCCCGCCCCCCTCGCGCCGACCCCTGCTGGGCGCCGCCAACGGGAAACCTTCTCCAGACAAAGTGCCTAAGAGCGGGGTCGAGCGGTCCATGGGCCAGGTGTTGAACAAACCACGACATCGGACGACTGGGTACGGCAACGTTCACGTCGCGATGTCGTCGGGCGTTGGTCGATGCCACACCGTAGATCGCTCTAACTGGACCGATCGCGGCTTTCCGACAGCGCGGATCGTTCAACATGGGCTGATGCTGGGTCACCGGCGGCGTTCAACCTTGAACGCCCGCGATGAAGTCGCCGCCGCGTTGACGCGGCACGAACCTACCGTGCGCCTACACATCACTAGGGTCCCCTAATGGTGTCTACTGTTGCGAACTGTAAAAAGAAAACCTCCATGCTACCCCGCCCGACGGCGCGATCCGGCCCTCCCGCGCTCACGGAACCCATCCCCTCAAACGATTCAATCCCCGCAAGCCCCGCGAAAGGACAACGGACTCCTACACCCCCAGGCGATTCACCCCACACGCTCATCAAACAACTCGGAATAAACGTTCTCATCTGCCGCGCTCACTCTGAAGGAGTGGGACGGCAGATGAGTGCTCAAACCCCTTGGACGTTCCAATTCCGAACGTTGCAGCGGCGGCAGGCAAGAACACAGGGCCGAACAGACTAAGGAAACGCCACCCTTAATGAAACACTGCCTTTCGTGCTACTGCGCTTGAAAGCACTAAAGGCCACTTCGAGTGAGATGGTCTTTCATTGAGGAGGTGATTTCCCCGGAGGCATTTGCAGCGAGGTGCACGACCGCGCGCAGGCCGCCAAACCTGACGTCGTACGTAACAAACCAAGGGCGCTGGGTGTATGAATATGAAGTGGCCATATTCCCTTCCCCCCCCCCCCATTTGCACTGCACGTCCGAAAGGAGTGAACTGCCTGGGACGACAAAGTTGGGTCGGCCTCCCTCCTGCCTAGGGGCCAAGGCAAGAGCATCCCTCCTGCCTATCCATCCTGCCAAGGGACGACAACGTTGGGCCAGCCTCCTTCCTGCCTAGGGGCAAAGGCAGGAGTACCACTGGCAGGCGTTGTGAGGCATCTGGTAGAATCCCCCCTTCGACCTTCGACCTCCCCCCCTTGCTCTCTCGTATGGCATTGCTTTGCACGGCAGCGACGAGGAGGATGTGAATGGATTCGGGGCGGTGGAGGGTGTGGGGAAGCTGGAAGCTGGCGTGCCTCATTCCAATGTTGCGGCTTGCAGCTTGCAGCTTGTAGCTGGCGCGCTGCCGATTGTTCCGTATCCTCTACGTTCTGCCCACGGCGATGTGGAATCGTAGCTCGCGATGCGAGGTGGCAGCAAGGAGCGGCGCCCAACGGCGGCCAGGGGGAAGGGGAGGGGGCGAGCCAGGCCTTTCGGAGTCGGCCCCCGGTGCCAATCCTCGGGTGCGCGCTGTCCAGAACTTCGAGGCCGATCCAGCCGTGGCCTCGAGAGCGCCCCCGCGGGCCCAGCCCTTGGCCCGGCGACGGGCCCGACCTGCAGCCGCCGGGTGCTCTCTCCTCATCTGCTGCGCGCCGCGGTGCGGTCTGCATGCCAACTCCTGGCCCCGGGGCGGTCCCCTCAGGGGAAGACGCGATCATGCTTCGGAAGGGAAATAAGGCGCATGGGAACCGGTTGGAATAACCCACCGCGGGCGATAATACCCCCCCGGAGATAATAAAGTTCGGGGTTCTGGCGGGGAAAATATTTTTCCAGGGAAGGTAAGTTATGATGATGATGACGGTGGCGATGATGATGATGATGATGATGATGATGATGATGCTGATGATGCTGATGATGATGATGGCTACTTGCCAGCAGGCGCACGGCACAATGCTGACTCGAGAGATCTCGAGGCTTGTGGCTAAGCAGGCGCCACACGTTCCTGACTCGGGAACGGCTAAGAAAATGATAATCCCATGGCCCTGCCGCACGTTCGTGACGTGGGCAAACTGAACTGGTGAGAATCCCACAGCCCTGCCACACGCTCGTGATTTGGGAAGCTGGTGTGATGAGACCACCATGGCCATGCTCAACGTTTTTGATGCTATTGCTAGTCAACATGACATGAGAGCAACTTCGATTCGCAACTTTCCCGTGGATTATAAAGTTCGGCCTCCGCGCGCCTCTCCACAATTTAATCATGTTGAACGGAGATAAGAAAAAATAGGAGGGGGAAAAGGGGGGGTACTTTATTATCGCCCGCGTTCGGTTAATCAGCATGGGGGCAACGTGTCCTGAGGGGAACGGGTCCTGGACCCTGGGGCCTTTCCCCAGGACGAGTTCTTCATCCCGAATCGTTACCTGACAGTCCTGGGGCCCGTGGAGGGCCCCGGGAGCCCGAACACGGAAGAGAACCTCAGGACCCGTTTCCCTCAGGACCCGTCTCCATCAGGACCCGCTTCCCCCTTGGCGACATGAACATGTCAATGCACCACCTGGGCAGAGACTCGCCCCGTCTCAGGGCAAGCCTGCCACTTGGCCTCCGGGGCTGCGGAGCAGGCGCGCACTGGGCGCGCCGAGCTTCCCGCGAGGCATGGCCCGCGTGAAGAGTGTGCCGAGATGGGCGGGGCAACGCTGTGCGGGCGCTCTCGCAGGTGCCGAGAGTGGGGCTCCCTGAGGGGGGCACGGTCCGCGCGAGGGGGGTGCCGAAGAGGGCGGGGTGACGGAATGGCGAGGTCCCTCGCTCTGCCGGCATGGGCGCGGCAGGTCGATGCGCAAGGCGGCTTTCAAGAAAGAGTGGATGGAGGGGGGGGGGGGTCGGCAAGAGGCGAGAAGGAGGCTGGTGACTGGCGCACCGGGAAGGAAACGAGGACCCGACAGCACAATATGGTCGGAACATTGCAAGAAGCCTAAGAACTAGACCCTCTGACCTCGAGGTCTGGAGAAGGAGGGAGGAGAAAGAGGGACCTCTCGGGCCAACGCAACCCGTGTGGGAGCGGCCTGTTCCGCACGCTTGCCCTTCTCGCAAGCGCTGATGAGCGCGTTGTACGTGATGACGTCTGGCCTGAGGCCTTTTCGGGGCGGCGTCTCGGCGTCATCGCTCTCCTCCTCATCCTGCTCCTGCTCCTGCTCCTGCTCTTCCTCCTCCTCTTCATCCTGCTCCTCTCCGTCCTACACGAGGTCAGGATATTCAGCAGTATGTTTGGATGGGTTTGACTCCTTTCGTTCCTCTTGAAGCCTCCCGAGAGCTCCAACGACGATGATCTTCCTCCTCCCCCTTTTTCTCTTCCACCTACTCCTGTTTCTTCTCCCTTTGTCCATCGTCCTGCTCATTCCTCCTGCTCCTCCTCTTCCTCCTCTTCGCTACATCCTTCAATTCATCTTCTTCGTCCACACACCTCCTCGCGGAGAATAGAGACGAGGGGCATCGGGTGAGGAGGATGAAGAGATGAAATGAGGAGGGGGAAGGAGAGGAGTGAGGGGATTGGAAGTCCCTTCGAGGATGAATGGGGGGAGAGGGAGGATGACGATTAGTTGGGATTCGGACGAAGATGGGTCACGCAAGCAAGATTCAACGAGCCAAAGGTCCCCGCACCCTCCCTGTGTCCCAGGGGCGCGCGAGAGGATCGGAAGGTGAGAAAGAGAGAGAGAAAGCGAGAGAGAGAGTTATACATTAGGAAAAACAAGAGGATATACATACATAGAGAGATAAAACTGCTGGAAGTGAAAGAGAGAGAGAGAGAGAGAGATGGAGATTGAGAGAGGGAGAAAGAGAGAGACAGAGAGAACGTGTGACAAAGATGCCGTCTATACACGTGCAGCGACCGTCTGCGGAAAAGCGTCGTGAGCAGAGGATGTGCGCACGACAGCGCCAGCGCAGTGCACCGCCGTGCGTGCGCGCGGCAGGCGAGCGCTCCTGGGAAGCTGCGCCAGACACACGCGAGCCCCCGCTGGGCGCCCAGGGGCCCCGTGCAGCGCCCCAGGCCACGCCAGCGGCGTGACGGGGCGCAGCTGCCTTGGGGCTACAGCGCCAGGCCCCTGAATAGTTTCAGAATCGCCAAAACAGAGTATGCTCGGGAGGCGCCACCTGCGTGTATCGTTTCATGCACGGGGGGGGGGGCATCTCAGCACCGTGGCCTCGACCCGTTGTTTTTTCAGATCGGGCCTGCAAATCATCTGCCAGAGCGCTTCCTCCTGTGTCTTTGACTTGGGAAGCTTGTTCAGGTCGATTTGAACATCTTCATTTGCAAGCGAAGTTGTCATCGGACACCGCTACCAAGGTATGGAAGTCCAAAAGAAACTCCATTGTCGTCGCCACGGAAGTGACTAAGCCGACCGCGACACACGTTCGTAAACGCGACGCGTATATGATCCAGGGTCGAGGGCCCACAGGCCCGCCCCCCCCCAGATGGTATGGTGCCAGGATTCCTCGGCCCCCCCCCCCCCAGATGGTATGGTCCCAGAGACGACGACGACGACGACGACGACGACGACGACGACGACGACGACGACGACGACGGCGACTACGACGACAGCGACGACGACGACGACGACGACCACGACGACGTCGACGGCTGCGGCGGCGAAGACGCCGGCGGCGGCAGCGACGACGACGATGACGACGATGACGACGGCGACGACGACGATGACGACGACGACGACGACGAGGACGACGAGGACGACGAGGACGACGACGACGATGACGACGACCTCTGAACCACCACAGCACCACACCACATCCACAGGGGGGGGGGCACCGCAGCGCAGCACCACGCCACGCCCACCTCTGAACCACCACAGCACCACACCACATCCACAGGGGGGAGGGGGGCACCGCAGCGCAGCACCACGCCACGCCCACAGGGGGGGGCGGGGGGGACCATCTCGCGGGAGGGGGGGGGGGCCCAATGGCATCAGCATTGGACGGGGGGGGGGGGGGCCCAAGCCCTGGACCATATATAGTCAACGACCACCCTTCGGGTGATAAGGACGTTGGGGGACAAGGAAAAGAACCAACATGTGGCAATCTTTGTGGTTGCGATGAGGACTATGCCGGTGATGCGACCTCGAGTTGGCCTCGATCGATCTCCCAACAGATCGCGCTATCGATCTCCCAATCGATCTCACCGTCGATCTGACAATCGAACTCACCACCGATCTCACATTCGAACGCACTATCGATCTCACAGCAATTCTCACTATCAGTCTCACATTCGACATCCTACTCGGTCTCTCTCATGATCGATCTCACCGTCGATCCCACTATAAATCTCTATTACCACCGACCTCACAACGAATCTTACCATCGATCTAACAAACGATCTCGCTATCGATCTCCCAAACGATCTCACTATCGATCTCGCCGCCTTGCTCCGGGACACTGACTGGCGCCGCCTTACTCCGGGACACGGAACACAGACGGGACATCCACGGGACACCGACGGGACTCCGACAGGACGCCGACGTGCCACCGACGGGACACCCCCGACCACCACGCGCCGGGGGGCGGGGAGGGGCGGGCAACCGGCTCCACAGCCCCTGGCCTGGCCACGCCGGCGACATCGACGGGACACCGACGCGCCACCCCCAGCCACCGCGCGGGGGGGGGGGGGAGGAACGGACAACCGGCTCCTAGCCACGGCGGCATCATTCCTCTCGCGCGCCCACGCAGCTTCCCCTCGCCTGCACGCACGACACGAACACGAAACCGAAGCCGATGTCCCAGTGGGGGGTTCTCCGTTCCACTGCGAGCTCAGCCCCCAACCTCCGATACACAGAGAGAGGGCGAGAGAGATAGAGAGGGAGAGCGATAGGTTATGTACCTGAGAGCATCTGTAGTTGTACACATACATAGATGCATACCCAGGGATAGATAGGCAGAGAGGGAAACATAGATAATTAGAGACGTAGAGAGATAACACACACATATATATATATAGAGAGAGAGAAATAGAGAGAGAGAACGAGAGAGAAATAGTGAGATAAACATATATTCGGTATGTATATATATATATATACTCATGTACATGCTGAAACAAAAGGATGTACACACATGCATATATATACACATATATGTATACATACACATATGTAACAAGACGGTGAAGGGAGAAACCGAGAGAGAGAGAGAGAGAGAGAGAGAGAGAGACACACACATTACACGGGATGAGCAGAAAGAGAAAGAGAGAGAGTCAGAGAGAGAGAGAGGAGAGAGAGGCAGAGAGAGAGGTGTATGTATGTATATTTGCATAGGTATTCAGAACACAAAACTAAGCAGGGACAGGGAGAGACACGGAGGAAAGTATAAATGAGGAGATCATGAAAGAGGTGTTGAACGACGAGGGAGGACAGACCAGAAGGAGGGAGGGTTGTAATCCAGCGCTGGTGCCCTTTAGAGAAGGCATCACCTTGTCGATGTTGGGTAGGGCTCATCTTGCCATCGCTCGGACGTCCATTCCCCGGTCATTGTTCGGCTTCAAGCGTTAATTTCTCCTACGCAGGATGATCCACAATTATCCTCGATGGTGCTCGCAGAGAAAAAGTGCACACGTCCGAGCGATACAAAGTCATGGGCTGTCTCATCCTTGTAGGTCGCTCCCGGTGAAGGTTGGGCAGGCCCACACTCTGATGATGAGTCTGGCACACGGACATCACTTCGCGCGTCGGGGTGGTGACACTTTGAACACCTTGTGACAACCACCCCTGCAAATGACATACGTACGGATGTGTGGTACATGTGCGTGACCTTTGGCACTGCCGCTGGGCTGTCCTTCAGGTCCATGCCTCGCGGGAAAACCTCGTGCCGCCTTTACGTTTCATGTCGCATCAACGTGGGTACCAATTGGAGACCAACAACTGCCGTGCGGTAGCAACGACACATGATTGCAGTAGCGCTGAAGTAGCCGCCAGGATGTGATCTGAAGGTCCGTGCGTCGTGAGGAAACCTGGAGCCGCTTCGATGTTGCATCTCGGACCAGCGTGGACATGCTGACCACCAAATGGGTGACAACAAAACTTGTAGACGTACGAATGCAAAATAACTGCGGGGCCGCTGGCATTTCCAACAGGCTGCGTCCTGGCAGTCACCTCAAGAGAAAACCTCGTATCGCCTCCAAATTGGATTTCGGATCAACGAGGACGTGCAAGCGCAATCAACTGGAGTGAATACAGCTGATTGAAATACCAATGCCGAACAACTGGAAGCTGCCAGCATTCACCCGCTGGGCTGTGTTCCAGAGGTCTGTACCCCGTGATAAAGCTGGTGATGAAGCTGGGTGTGTGCAGGTGATGAAGCTGCAGGGAGACAGCCCACCCAGCGCCGTCTTCGCCCCGACCCGAACTGGAGGCCTCCAAAATAGGGTCCGAGTAGAATCGGTCGGAAGATTGCACCGTATCGCCGATGTCGGAAGTTGGGGAGTGAGATCGCAGTGAAACGGAGACCCCCCACCAGGAAAACGGTTTCGGTTTCGTGTTCGTGTCGTGCGTGCGGGCGAGGCGACGCTGCGCGTGATCCTCCTGTAGCTAGGCCGAAGTAGGAGAACAAAAATCCGCTCCCGTCCGCCAGTGGCTGGGAGGTGTCCCAATTGGGCCGGGCGGTGTCCCGGGTGTCTCGGGTGTCCGTAGGAGCGAAAGTCCGTTTCCCGTTCGCCGGTGGCCGGGAGGTGTCCCAATTGGGCCGGGCAGTGTCCCAGGTGTCCCGCCAGTGTCCCGGTGTCCCGCTGGTGTGAAAACGATAGTGACACCGATGACGAAATCGATTGTGCGATCGATGGTGAGATCGATACTGAAACCGATCGTGGGATCGATCGTGAAATCGATAGTGAGATCGATCGTGAGATGAACAGTGATATCGATTGTGAGCTCGAGTGACATCGACTGGGAGATCGATCGTGGGATCGATAGCGAGATCCAGAGAGAAATCGAGTGAAATCGATCGAATAAAATCGATACTGAGATCGGTCGAGTGAAACCGATAGTGGGATCGATGGTCCCAAGAGCGAGCGGCAACGCAACAATCACCACTGCTGCCCATTGCTAGCCCGCCTCCCCCCCAAACCTCCTTATCACCCGCAGGGTGGTCGTGCAGGTATTTCCGACGCGTCGGCGCCATCGGCGTAGAAAAATCGTGCTCGACATCAAGCCGCATCGGCGATGCATCGGCGATGCAGCGCCATCCTCCGACCCTTTCTGCTATGGTCCCATCTGCGAGGCCTAGACCAGCTCCTTTGCCCTCGTGGTTGGGGCGCTCTCCGGACCCTTGCACGCGTCCATTTGAAGGCTGCCCCTTGCGCCCCCCACCACATCGACAACGCAGGGGAGGCCGTGGGCGCCATTGGCACGGGGCTGGAAGAAAGCAGGACAAGAGGGAACGGACGAGGAGGAAGAGGAGAAGAGGGAGGGGGAGGAGGAGGATGAGGAGGAGGAGGATTTTTTGACCTCGACGCTATCACCTCTGACCACTCCGGCGAACACGAACTCCAGAAAGACCAGGCCGAACGGCACGACGAGCGGGTACGGCATCACGACAGCGAGGGGCCTGCCGTGACCATTCTCTGCAGTGACTGCTAAAATCCGAAGCCGTCCAGGTCGAACTCGTCGAGCGAATCTGTGCTGGAGTCGTCGGACCACGCCACCGCGAACCGAAAGAACAACGCTCCAGCATCCGCCACTCCTGTTTTGGGCTGGCTCCCACTTGCATATTCACTGCAGCCGAACAAGCGGCCTTCACCAGGATCGACGGGGAGTCCCCGCGGGATTCACGACGGGGCGGCGAGAGAGGGCAAGGGGTCCTCCCTCTGCGGCACCGAGCTGCTCGCCTGCACGTGCTCTTCCCCTCCCCCAGAGCCTTCATCCGCAGGGGGGAGGGCCCGCACGGCTGGTAGCGGGGCAGCCTCCTCCTTCTCGAAGTCCGCTTGGGCCTCCGTCTCATCCTCGGGCTCCGCGTCCGCGCGGAGGCGGCGGCGGACGAAAGGCTGCAGGCGAGCGACCGAGTGGCACCGCCCTGGCGGCACCATCCTTGGCCACCGCACCGTGCTCCTCGATCGAGGCCGCCAGCCGCGCCAAGCGCTGGACGAACGGCTGGGCGACACGACCAGGGCGCTCCCGCGCCCACAGTTGTCGCTGCTCCTCGATCTCCATACTGGACTTGCTCGTCGGCGAGAGCACCACATAATCCACGCCGGCGATGTGTGGTTCCAGCTTAGCTTCCCGCATCTCGCTCTCCACGCACGTGCTGATCCCGACGTTGTGGCTGATGACGTTGGGGGTCTAGCACCGCCTCCCACTTCTCGCATGGCGGCGGCACGGCCGCGCGGCAGGACGAAAAGACAGTAGCGCCGCACGTGCACCTGGCGCCTGCAGCGTCCAGCCTCGCCCAGCTGCCCGCACCAGGAACGAAGGCAGGAGCTTCAGAGCGAAATTGACAACCTCCACGGCCGTCAAACCCAGGAACAGCATGAGCGGCCAAAACATCAGCTCCAGGGTTCCCGAAGCTCGGCTCCACGCCAGTTGGGACTTGCTCAGGAGGCTCCAGTTGCCGATCTGCGAGCGCGCGAGAAGGTGCCAGGCGCGCGGACTTCTGGAGGCTCCTCAGCTCCTGGCAGCGGGCCTCGGGGCCTGGCTCCTGCGCCGAATGCTCGGCGACGCTGCGGAGAAGGATGTCGGCGTCGGTCAGAGGAGCCTCCAGTACTCCATCTCGGGCTTGCAGCTGTGCCCGAAGGACTGGTTCGATGCTCCTCCACCGTCGGCGAAGCTCGTCTCCTCGCGGGTCACCAGACTCCCCGCCGAATAGCACCCTGCACAACCTGTCGTTCTCGCGAACTTGCATCGCGAGCCGCTCCTCGAGGTCACGGAGCTTGTGATGGGCCGCCGCCAGCCCAGCGTCTGCCGCCGCCAGCGCCCGCTGCCTGGCCGCCGTACGGGCGGCACGTGACCTCCGATACCACCCAGAATCACCGTCAGGCGACTCCGCCCGCACCATCTCAAACTCTCGAGTCCCCTGCAGCGCCACACTCCGGGCCGGCCATGCGCGGGGGACAATGGCGACCAGGGGGCTTGAGGCTGGCTTGAGCCAAAATGGCTTGAGCCAAAATGGCTACGGAAAAAGGAGGGGGAGATCAGAGGATGCGGGAGAGAAGGCGGAAGGATGAGGGAGGAGGAGGAGGGATATAAAACTATGCGACGGCTCTAGCAAGCCAACGTTTGTACAACGTAAAGAAGAGGGATATACTCCCCCTGGATCCTCGTCGGAAAGGGGGGCGCCAAACCGAGGCATAGGCAAGGGGCCTTCCAGCTGCATGCGCTGGAACAAGGAGAACGCCTGAGGAGTCTTTCTGCACTGCCGCGGCCGCCGGGCGCTTTCTGACGGACGTAGACGCAGGAGGAGGACAATACAGATGCAGGGGCGAGCGATGGGATCTGCACATACGTGGGTTAAGGTATGCAAGCCGTCGCCCGAAGCATCGTGTGCGCATTTTGCTGAACGTCACACGCTCGTGATCCCATCCCGAAGAGTGTCAACTATGCTGTGCGCGGTCCCAGAACATACGTAGGCGGAGCAAGGGGGGGTATCAGATTGAGGAGCAAGTGGTGCTTGAATGAGGCGGAGCAGGGGGAGAGCGCCGCAAGACCAGACTGCGGAATGTTCCGAAATGGCGGGAGCCACTGCCCCGGCTGGTCGGCCCGCCAGAGCAGGAGGAGCCTGCGGAAGCCAAACATCAGCAAGGAGGCTGCAAGCTGCAAGACAGCAGCAAAATATGGGCGGGCCGACAACAGCATCGAGATATCATTCCGCTCAAAGCGGGGAGCTCCGTCCGATCGGAACGAACGTCAACGTCGGGTGAAGACACATGGGAGATCTCGTGCCTTACGTCCACCGAGGGCCCCCCCGCGGAATCTCCCCTCCCTCTCCTCCCTTCCTCCATCCACTCTGACGCGTGGGAGTACCTTGGCGTGCGCAAAGTGGTGCCACTTCCGGGCGGGCCCGAAAGCGGGGCCGCTTTCCTCCACGAACGCGCTGCCTTGCCCGAGCTTCCCACAACAGCGGGCTGGAGGCAGCGGATGGAGATAGTGAAGGGAAACCTGCACAGACATAAACCTTCGGAGCTCCGCGCGGGTTTCTTGGATGAGAGCTGGGACTCCCCTCCCTAGCACGCGGAACGCGTCATGGGCGGCGCAGGAGGCGCCACCAGGGGACCCAGCGCAGATCTACGAGATCCGTGCGGAGCTCCGACAGTGGATGCTTATATTGTTTGTTTCTCTTTCGAAATAAGGGGAAGTGGCAGGAAATGGTGGAGGCGAGGAGAGGGGACTGAGCGACGGAGGAGGAGAAATGAGCCGCTCTCCTGTGCTGTCTGCTTCCCCTTCTCGCAGGCGCTGATGAGGGTGTTGTAGGTGATCACGTTCGGCGAGAGGCCCTAGGCCGCGCCCTCACGACCCCCAAACCACCCTGTGGAGAACGAGGACGAAAATAAGGAGGTAGGGGTAGGGAGAAGGTAGAGAGGTCCCAAGAGGCCCCCCAAGAGGCCCTTAAAGGCCCCAAAGAGTCCCCCAGGAAGACCCAAGAGGCCCTCAGGAGGCTACCAAGATACCCTCAAGAGGCTCTGGAATACCCAAGCCCCACTACCTCCTCGTCCACCTGTTACACATCCCTGTCCTCCTCGCGCACTGGCCGTAAGGCCATCGTAAAAGGGAGGTAGCAGAAGATGAGGAGGGAGAAGGTCGTTGCACATGAGCAAGAGGAGCAGGAGGGATGAGGATGAGTGGCAATCGTACCCCTACTGGGTCGGCGGCACCGGCCGTAAGGCCTTCGCAAACAGGAACTAGCAGAGGAGGAGGAGGAGGAGGAGGAGGAGGAGGAGGAGGAGGAGGAGGAGGGGGACGGTAGTTGCACAGGAGCAGGAAGAGCAGGAGGGAGGAGGATGAGGGGCAAGAAAGCGAGGACCTCATGACGATCCCCCTGCCCCCTGCCCCTCCTCCCTCAACCCCCCTTGGGCGCCCACCCGCATTCCCCTGGGCCCCCCTCTTGTCCCCTACCGTCCCATCGCTCCGCTCCTCCATCTCAATCACGTCCCCCGCGTCCCCCTCCTCCTCCTCCTCCTCCTCCTCCTCATCCTCCTCCTCCTCCGCCTCCTCCCCCCTCCCTTCCCACCCGCTCCATTTTCATGTCAACTGCCAGAACCATTGCGATGGTTGGCAAGCGGGCGCGGTGCTGGAACTTGCTGAAAGCAGCTGGGCAGTCAAGACGAGCGAGCCAGCGCAATGGGCACGGTACAGTCTGCTGCACCGAGACCAATCTACATGAGAGAACAAGGTTGACTCTCGCACTGGATCTCAGTGATTGGACAACGAGTGGAGACCATGACATCGGAAAGTGACCTTCACAAGGAGGCGGCGGGGGAGAAAGGAGGGGGGGATTGGAGCGAACAGAGGCCTGCAGTAGTTGGCGTACCACATAGGAACACGCCATGATGACAACGGAACGAGGTGGAACGAGAAAGGATCTTCTGTGGATGTCGTGAGGATATCACGAAGTCGTGAAAAACATAACGTCGGATTCTCTCACCTTGTGTGCGTTTTTCCGACCTGGATCGGTCCGCGGGGCTGTGTACAGTGACCCGAAGCGGGGAGAAAACAAACGGGAGATTTTTGTCCACGACGGCAAGATGTCAAGGCCTGCCACACCCTTGGCCTGGGACATCTCCAAGGGCGCGTCCTGACCATGATCTCGAAACGGGTCCAGCCGTGGAGATGGAGTCCCCCGCAAGAGATACCCGGGGACGTACCCGCCCCACCCAAGACGCATGGCAAGGCCGTCTGGTGCGTACGTGCGCGGGTGTTCTCATTCCGCTGGGCTGCTGCGCGGTTGGCTGCGCCGAGGGAGGCGAAACCTTGCATCTGCGAACATCGCCACTCCGTTTGGCCTCCCGCGGGCTCACGGAGGTGGCCACCGCTGCGCAGCTGGCATCGCCCAGTGAGGAGAGGTGTCCGGTGATCTGCGTCAGACACCGCCCCGCTGGACCTCCCCGAACACGCACGAAAGCGGCGACAGCTGCGCAGTTTCTCCGCTGGACCTCCGAAGGGCTCACGAAAGCGGCGAAGGTTGAGTACTTGGCAGCGGCCCAAGATGCGACATTTTTTCTTGATCAGCGAAATACACCGCTCCGCTGGACCACTCATGGACCCACGAACGTGGCAACAGTTGAGCAGTTAGTAGCGCCCAGGGAGGCGAGGTCTTGTTGATTTGGGTAGCTCGCCACTCCGCTGGACCTATCAGGAGCGCAGCACTGTGGCGACGGTTGAGCGCCTGGCAACACTCAGGGAGAACGATATGAAGAGGCGAGGGGGGCGGAAGAGGAGAGGAGGGAGGAGGAGAGGAAGGGGCAGGAGAGGAGGAGCAACAAATGATCTGACCCAAAATAAATAGCAACACGTGATGGGTTGGAAACAACTGAGAAACTTTCAACACTTCCCTCCTCTGCTTGTCCTCAGAGTCTTCTCCTTTGCAAACGTTCGACGTCCCAATCGTTGGTGAGGTACGGCCCCCGGGGGGCCTCTCGTCTCTAAACCGGGACTGGCATGTAATCCTGAATTGTTTCCTGACCTCCCCGGGCCCCGGATCTCCAACGGCCGAGATGCCAGACAAAACAGGCCGTTGCGATCTTTTGCGTGACGTATCGCTGCCACAGAGAAGGAAACAAAAACAAGGACTAGCGTGATGGCCTCCATTCCCCCTGGGGCCGACCGGCCTGCTTCTGCATCTGCTCGAATAGCTGCCAAGCCCTGGTCGACTGCCGGCCCTTCTCGCATGCCGAGATCGCCGTGTTGTACCTCCCCTCCCCCACGATCGCTTCTCTTCGATCGAATATCGGGTCGGGCGAAAGGGGGGGATAGCAAAGGGGGGGTTTGAGAATCAGCTCACGTAGCTGATTTTCCCGGCGCCTCCCGGCGCCCGAGGCGGCTATGTATCGAGGAATGGGCCCCTTGGCGAGGCCGAAACCAGCTGCATGCAGCAAATTTCGTAACCCCCCCTTTCCCAATCCCCCCCTTTCGCCCGACCCGAGAATAATACCTGGTGCCACTGGCCACTCACTGCTGGCCCCGCCTCGGGCGGACAAGTCCTGCCCCCCAAGAACAAGCATGCCTCCCTTCCCTTCGCCCACCAGGAAGAGGGCCGATGTTTATACGGTAGGTTCGCGCGGCGTCGGCGTGCGGAAAAGTTTTGGACATCGCGTCAATCGTTGAACCTTGAATCGATCGCGGCAACGATCGTTCAAAATTGAATCCCGTCGAATCCAATGACATCACCGTGTCCCTTGGTGCTTCCGCGTCGCAGAATTCAACCTGGAACGCATTCGCTGGCGTCGCTGGCGCACCAACGCCGCACGAACCTACGGTAGAAGAGGGCAACAAGAAGGTTTAAACAAATCTTCGACTAATCTGGCCCTCCCAACTGTTGAGTGTCCGTGTCTGCCACGGCTCCTGACTGAATCTGAATTAATCCATACCCAACTGCCCGATATCCGCTGCTCGTTGCAATTATGTTTGTATCCTCGTCGTGGGCAAGTGACCTCTGGCATATTGACAGGGTCTCCACAATTCTATGACAAATCTACTCGCAAAACTCTCTGAATCATACCACATCCACCATAAACGGCCCGATTCCCGTGTTTAGTCGCAGTGATGTTCTTTGTCCTCAACGTGACGCTCACTGGCAAATGACTTCCTCACGTGTCACACTGGCAAAGCATTCATCACTCCGTGCAAGGCCTAGCCGCAGGGCTCTGCGAGCCCTGTCGAACCGAAGGCGCGTACGAAAGCAACGCGGAAAACTGATGTCGCATCGAGGCCTACCACACTACGCACGGATGCTCTGATGCAATTCCCTCCCCCACGTCTGTGAAGGAAGAACTGTGGATTACCAAAGATGGCAATCATGTGTTCGCAGCTGCCGGACACCAAACGAGTTCACGAGGAGTTGCACTTTTGATTCATAACCACCACGCTCACTACATCACGCGTTTTACGCCAATCAACGAGAGGATTGCTTACATCGATTTAGACTTACCCGAAAAGCCTCGGCGAATTGTAACTCCGTACTTCCCACATGGAGAATGCAGCGACAATCACGTACAGCACCTTTACGACATACTCAGTATTTACATTGCACAAAGACGCAGCGCAACAGGGAATGCTGACAGTACTGACTGGCGACTTCAATGCGCAGGTTGGGATTCAGGAGAAACATGACGACGATACATGTGACGATGGTGCTCGCGACAGATCTCGCAGTATATTTGAGAAGTTCGGGATGGGCAAATGCAACACCAGGGGGGTTTGGTTACGAGCTTGGGCAATCAAGGAGAAGCTGGTGATCGCGAACACTCAGTTTTACAAGCGACCACATCACGTTTTTACATATAGTAACAACGATTCGGACAAGATGCGCTCACAGATCGACTACATCCTGATCGACCGGGCGTGCCGCAACATTGTCTTAGACGGTCATGCGTCCGCGTGCCCGGACCTGGGATCCGACCACCAAGCTGTTTATGTACGACTCGATTTGTCTACCATTGCGAGAAGGCGACGACGAAGACGTAAGAAAGCACGACCAGCAACAGCCGGGCGACCACCAACAAACGACCCAGCTTTCCAGCAACATCTCGAAGAGGTATTGCAGACGCACTCACACGCGTCGACAATCAGCGAAAAGTGCACAGACACGGAACGAGCACTGAAGACTGCAACAAAAGCTTACGAGACCCAAGCCGCCCACCCCAACGACTCCCAACGAGCGACCGACCAAGAGCAAACCAAACAGCTACGCGACCTCATCGCACAACGGAGCAAAACACCACACGAGGACACTGCGACCCGCAAAACTATCAGCAAGAAGATCTTCAAATAATTGCGGTCTCTAAACCGGGCTCGACGGCAAGACAAAATCAGGGACATCATCGTCAATTTCACAGGCCTTAGGAAGACAGCGGGGATCAAAACAACGAAGCACAAAGACATGATAGCATCAAACAGGGCAAGACGGCAACGACGAGACCGACCGACAAAACATTGCTGATATGTGTTCAACGTTCTACGCACAACTTTACCGACAAACCGACTCCAACAACGGACGTTCGACGCACGGCTGCCGCCCCCCTGTCCCTTGCCGCGAAGACCTGGAGGCCGAAGTGAGGCCGAACCAAATACCACCTTTTACTCAGGAAGAAACACACCAAACAATCAAAGAGCTCAAAAACGGAAAATGCAAAGACACAGCGGGAATCACTGCAGAAATATTGAAAGCATGCGGGCCGTGCATAGAACAGCACCTACAATGCTTGTTCAACAACATCATTCACCCAGAACAGTTACCGCCAGAACAGTGGAGGCGCACCACCATCATTGTGATTTTCAGATCAGGAGACGCAGAACTACAACAAAACTACAGACCAATTGCAAATATCCCTATCCTGTACAAGCTTATGTCTCGACTCCTGTAAAATCGACTGGGTCCACTGTTAGACAAGCAACAACACGTAGACCAAGCAGGCTTCAGACACGGCTACAGCACCGACGACCACTTATTCACGACGGCCCTCCTGCACAACCAGTCAGAAGAATGGCAACCTACCACTCTGGGTAGCAGCGGTTGACTTTAAGAAAACATTCGACTGTGTCAACCACAACGCACTATGGGACTCACTCAGAGAGCAGCAGGTGCCGACATCCTACATACACTTCCTCAAACAGTTCTACACCGACCAGACCGCTACAGTACGGACGGACAGCACGAGCAGACAGTTCAACATCCAGCGAGGTGTGAAACAGGGAGACC
Organism: Prorocentrum cordatum; assembly: GCA_963575745.1. NCBI lineage: Eukaryota > Dinophyceae > Prorocentrales > Prorocentraceae > Prorocentrum > Prorocentrum cordatum. Next base: position 214,704 of record CAUYUJ010020004.1, read on the forward strand.
AACTGCTCTCCCTACTTTTCAACGCACTACTTGAAAGCATTTTCCGACGCATGGAGGACACATGGCGCAACAAACGGTTGGCATACAGATGGGTTTCACCAAAAACACCCTCCTCACCAACCTCCGTTTTGCAGACGATGTTTTTATTGTGTGCGCCACATTTGCGTCAGCTGAAATGTATACTGCTCGACCTCAAGCTCCACTCGACACAATGCGGCCTTGAGTTACACTCAGGCAGGACGAAAATACTGACCAACGTCGACCTGCGACAAGGCAGAACTATCAAGGCCACTCACATCGAAGGTGATAGTGTCGAGATTTTGGACGCAACGCAGAGCACGAAGTATTTCGGCAGGAAACTTACATACCATGACTTCCACATCACGGAGCTCGACAACAGGATCGCGTGGACACGAATTGACATGCAAACACTACCCTCTCGCAAATTGCCTACGCCTCTCCAATGGGACCGTAACGCCCAGTGTCATGCACGGATGCAGCTCGTGGGCCCTAACCAAAGACATGCTTACATTACTGCAGCGTACACAGCGGAAGAGGATCCGGATCATCGTGGGCACTGGCAGACGGCGCACGCGAGGGAATCACTGGAACGACGACGAGAAAGACCTCCAACGTAGCAGCGACCAACAGGAGGAGGGAGATGGAGCAGAGCGCGCAGAGCTTGACGGAGACTTCGCCGAGAGCAACCCAGACAATGACGACAACACTAACAACGACGACTTTGGCAACGACGGAAGCACTAAAAGCAGCGACAGCGACTACGACGACGACGGCAGTACCAGCAGCAACGACGGCGACACCAACAGCAACGACGGATTAGAGCCATGGGTGGACTTCACCCGACGAGCGACGTACACAGCCGATGCCCATGCCAGACGCGCGAATGTAGACGATTGGGCTTCGCACTACTTTGAAGCAAAGTGGAGATGGGCCAAGCGGGCTGCCAATTTACCCACCGACCGCTGGGCGCGACGCGCCGCCGCTTGGCAACCTCCGCTGCACGACAGAAGACCCGCACAACGAAAACAAGGCGGACAGCGGAAGCGTTGGGACCACGAGATCGTCAAATTTTTGGGCACCATGGATATGATTGACCACAACAAGAGACTCCCCGATGATACTGGCTGCGAATGTTGGTTTGCGTTGGCGCACGATAGCTGCACTCGGCAGGGCTTAGAGGACGAGCTTGTACGATAAACCATTGACCAGCAAGGCACGGACGACACGAATTGAGACACCCGGCCCGTCCGCCAAGACGTGAGATCGAACCAGAGCGAGCTGGACATGCACACCAATTCCAAGCTTTTGACCTCCACCTTCCGACCCCCAACTCTCACGTCCACATCCCGACTTCCAGCATGCGACATCCGATGTTTCACTTCCACCTCCACCTATCGACCTCCAGCTTCTGCCAGCTCACCACTCCCACCTCCAGCATCCAGCATTCCGACTTTCACTTCCACATCCACCCGTCGACCTCCAGCGTCCAGCAGCGCAGCACTCCGACCTCCACCCTCCAGCAGCATGTGACTTTCCACCTCCATCTCCACCCATCGACCCCCAGCGTCCAGCAGCTCAGCACTCCGACCTCCACCCTCCAGCGTCCGACTTTTCACCTCCACTTCCACCTGCCGACCACCCAGCACTCCGACTCCAGCATCCGGCTTCCGACTCTCCACTTCCACCTGCACCACTTGACTTCCAGCGTCCACTAGTTCATAACTCAGCACCCAGACTTCGGCAAACAAGGACTAGGAGCACTGAGGGCCCCTGCCCCCCCACGCAGGCCCTAAAGGGCCCCGCTCCCGGCGGAACCGAGCGCTCGCCTCGCCTCGCCTCGCCCCCCTCCCTCCTCCACAGTGGGGCGAACCAAGCAGGCCGCCTCCTCCACCTTTTCCGACTCGTCGTCGTTCTTCCCTCCCTCCCTCCGTCCCGTCTCACTCCTCCGCGCTCCCCAGACCGCGACTCTCTCGTAACAAATTGGCGCTTACGAGGCCAAGGTCCAACCGCAACAAAAAACATATCACTCACCCCACAGCTGAACGGCCCCCGGAAAATAACAATGGATCCGCGCCCCCGAAGTCGAGACACTGCGCTAACGGCAATGAAAACGCACTCCCGAAGCCACGATCCCCTGAAACACCTGCGGATCCGCGTTGCGAATCCGCCCTACAACTGGCCAGCCAGCCAACCAGCCATCCAGCCAATCGATCAGTCTCAGTTCGTACTGCTGTTCCTCCTCTCCCTAATCGCAAGAATGCCACGAGCTTGTCGCAAGCTCGCCTGCGCCAACTGTCGTGGAATGGCCAACAAGATGGCGACGCGGGGATGGTAATGTATCGACCGCACCGCTCCAAGCGTTATCGTTTCTCTCAGCGATGCCGTTTCCGTCGCTCGACTCTGTTCTCCCTCATGTCCTATCCTCGTCCATGGCCGTTTTCAACAGTTCCCGCCCGTGGCTTGACAGCCACTGATTGGAACCAGTGCAAAAAAACAGTGCATCAGCTGGCACGGCTTCCTCTCCTGAAACATCAGTGGCGCGCAACAGCCAACCCGCCAATCAGCCATCCAAATAATCAACCAACCAAGCTAGCAAATTCAGCCATGCAGTCACTAGAACGGAATGGGGCGGTGGTAACGGCGAAGCCCTTCGACATTATCGAGAAACTATGTACATATGAACAGAACTCTGAACGCAGACAATAATGTTGCCCATGGTGCACCATTGCACTCGCACAGGCTGTTTGTCAGCAAGATAATGCAAGCGGACGACGACTTTGCGAAGCACAACTGGACGACGCTGTGCTCCCACAACTTGCGCACATTGCCGCGCAGTCTTCTTGAAGCCTCGAACCTGCGGGTGGTTCTGAGAAAAGCCCTGGCGCCCTCGACGGCATCCTTTTGCTCTCCCGTCCCGCCTTTCTCGGGGAGAAGGCAAGGGAGATGGAAACGCGGGGGGGAAAGGCACAGGATGGGCGGATGGGGAGGGGAGGGGCGCAGGGGGGTGAGGAAAGGAACAAATAAAAATCTCTTGGCATGTGCCTGCTGTGTCCGGTAGCGCGCCGGAATTGAGACGACCCCCCCCCCGAGACGGGGCCCAGGGCCCAATCCCAAACCCGAGCCTGCGCCCGAGCCCGAGCTTGCGCCCGAGCCCGAACCCGATCTCGACCCCGAGCCCCCCCGCCCCCCGACGGGCACCACCTTGGAAAGCCCCCCAAAAAAACCGACACCGCCACTCCCCAGACCTCTCCCGGGGTGCGTTCTGGGGGGGATGTCGAGGCGAGTCCAGCGGTGGCGACGAAGGCCTCCCAGGGAGCCCACAAAGGGGACAGCGAGGGAGGGGCTCCAGCCCCCATGACCGGGGAGGGAGAATGAGGAGAGCAGGGGAAGGAGGCGGGGGAGCGACAGGGGAGGGGGAGGGAGAGCGACGAGGAGTGAGGAGGCAGGTGAGGGGAGGGAAAGGAGGAGCACGTACAAATGGACAGACGGGTGCCTGTGCCCCCTCTGACCTCCGCCCCCTCGGGTGTATACGGGCCACCGTCGGCTGCGGCGTCGGGCCGGGGCGGGCTTCCCCCGACCCCGCGGGGCGCCCAAGGGTCTCGGGGCGCGGCGGCCCTCCCAGTGCGGAGAGGAAGGCAGGAGGAGTGACTACCTACCAGACCACCCCAACCCAGCCCGAAGGCCCGAATTTCGGGTTGGGGGGGGCAAGGGTTCCATACGTGTTTTTTCGATGTTCCGCGACCCCCCCCACTGGAAATGGAGGGCAAATCTGAGCCTTCGGGTTGGGTTGGGGTGGTTTGGTGGGTGGTGAGGAGGAGGGAGGGCCGCGAGTGAGGGGAGCGTTGTCTCCCCCCCCGCGAGGATTCACCACAGGGCGGGTGCGGCCGACAGCGCCTCCCCGAAGAAGAGCACGAGCAACGCAAGGAAGACACGCAGGACAATCCAGTGGAACAAAAAAAAACGACGAACCACTTCCATGACAACGTCAAATACGTGGGAACAACATGACGAGGCCCATCCCGAGCAGCACGGGAACACATGTCGGCCAACCACGGCGCGAGGGAGGGGAGCGGAGGAGATGGGGGGGCGGAGAAGGAACGAGTCACGACCACAGTCACAGTCGACGTACTACCAGAAGGAACGCTAACTGAGGAACGAAGCCCCTTTGGGCGGTAACAGCGCCTGGGTGCACGAGGAGGGCTGGAGGGACAGCCACGGAATGACCTAAGGAACAGCGAACCCCTTCTAAACCCAAGGCGGTCCTTATTTCAGCGTCTTCACTGTATGGGGGGGCAACTGGTCGAGGAGAGGAGCAGGGGGGCAGGAAGGAAGAGGAAGGAAACGTTGTGGCGATCCTGGTCACCATCCATCTTGGTCAGCGTCAATTCGTGCAGCATCCTCGCGAGTCGGCGACACAAGGCATAGACCATGGCCAAGATCGGCGTCGACAAGATCCCGCGACATCTTGGTCGCGGTCAGTGCGCTGTCTCCCCCGGCAGGCGGCAGGAAGGAAGAGGGAGGAAGGGGATCCCGGCACGTGATGACGTCCGGCACGATGCCCTCCGTCTGCATCTGCTCGAAGAGCTCCAGCGCGCGTCCCTGAGCCGCGGCGCGCCCGCGCTCCGCGGAGGGCCGGGGCCATACGTTTCCGTCTCTGCTTCTCTTCTGGGTGGCGACGTCCGAACCCCGGCCCCAACCGACCATCCATCCTCCTGAACCGACCGGGGGCTGGGGCAGGGCTTGGACCTCGCCGCGTGTTCGCTGGAAACCGAGCCCTACCCCCGCCGCCCATCGGGTTGCCTGAATCGCTGATCGGCGAGGACAGGGTGCGGATTTCGCCGCCGATGTCTCTCTCTTTCTCCCTCTCTCATTCCCCCTCTCCCTTCGGTAGTTCAAAGATAGGTGTCCTGAAGGATGGGGTCCTAAGGACGAGGTGCCTCAAACAACGTAAATTCAACCTTGGATCACTTCATGTCCTGAGGACCCCGTCCCTCAGGACCCCATCTTTGAACCATCGACTTGTTTATCGTTTGTTTATTTTGTGTTTTTCTTTCTTTCTTTCTTTCTCTCTCTCTCTCTCTCTCTCGCTCTCCATATCTATATCTCTCCACCCCAACACATGTTTAAACATATATATGTATAATATATATATATATATATATATATATATGGTAAAAGAAGCACTCGCTCTCGGGGACGCACTGACCCAGGTCAATGCAGCCCGGGCCAGTCTGGATCCTGCAAGATCTTGCAGGATCCTGCGTACCAGTCCGGGACAGTGCAACCCTTGCTCTGCAGGATCCTGCAAGATCCGACGCTCTGGCTGACCCCCGTTTGCACTGACCCCCATCTCAAGGCTCCCGGGAGGTTGGTCATGGGGGGTGACCTACGTGGTGGGTGAAGAAAAGGGGCCCTAAAGGGGCCCGTTAGGACCCTTTTGGAGCCAGCTGGGGCCCTCAAGGGGCCTTGAAGGGCCACGCTAGTTTCTGCCCCCCCAAATTAAGGTCACCTCCGACGACCGCCCGCCCGATTTGCACTGACCAAAGACGACGCCAGAACGAGGACAACATCGGGTCAGGACAAATCGAGAATCTCTGAGATCCGGCGGCTCTGGAGGATGCCTCGGGCGCAGCGGCCATCTCAGAGCATTCCAGAACTATAGGCCTCCTAGGTGGGGTCCGAGTAGATGGGGTCGGAGGATCGCGCCGCATCGCCGATGCATCGGCGATGCGACTCGATGTGGGGCCCAATTTTCTCCACGCCGACGTCGCGAATGCATCGCCGACGTCGCCAGTGCATGGCCGATGCATCGGCGATGCATCGCCGATGTATCGGCGATGCGGCGAGATCCTCCGACCCCATCTACCCGGACCCCATCCAGGAGGCCTCGAAGAACGCTCTGCGAGCGTTCCGGAACGCTCTGGAGCAGACCCATACTCGTCCGAACTCGCTCCTCTGGCCGACGGCCTGTGGCCTCCCGCCCCTCCGCTCCCGCCCACGGCCTCCCGCCTCCACGTCTTCTCCCTCCCCCTCTCTCCGCTCCTCCTCCTCCTCCTCCTCCTCCTCCTCCTCCTCCGGGGGCGACGTGCGAAGGGGCGGGCCTTCTCAGGAGGCTCGGACGTCCCCTGGCCTCCTTCTCCTCAGGCGAGGTGAACCCCACCCTCCCCCTCAGAAATCGTGGGGGGTAGGGGTAGGGTTCGCGCGTGGCCCCCTACTCCTGAAAAAGTCCTGGGCCTCCCCCGAAGACACGGGAAACATCTCGGAAGGCGTGGGGACTTCCAAACTCCTGAGAAGTCCCGCCGCCTTCTGAGAAGGCCTCCTCCTTCTCCTCGCTCGCCGCCGATCACGGGGGGGGAGACATCGAGCTGAAATCGGCGATACCCGCCAGTCAAAAGAAATACGTGGAAACATTATCCCAGTGCGACCCTACCTAGGAGTTGGAGCCCATAGGAAAGCAGTAGTAGTAGTAACAGTAAAGCAAAGCTAAAGCAAAGCTAAAGCTAAGCTAAAGCTAAGCTAAAGCTAAGCTAAAGCTAAGCTAAAGCTCAGCTAAAGCTCAGCTAAATCTAAGCTCCAGCTGAGCTGAAGCTAAGCTGAAGCTAAGCTGCAGCTAAGCTGCATCTAAGCTACAGCTAAGCTACGGCTAAGCTACAGCTGAGCTAAAGCTAAGCTAAAGCGAAACAAAGCGAAGCTAAAGCGAAGCTAAAGCGAAGCTAAAGCTAAGCTAAAGCTAAGCTAAAGCTAAGCTACAGCTAAGGCAACACTAAGGTACATCCAAGGTACAGCTCAGCTGAAGCTAAGCTAAAGCTAAGCTACAGCTAAGCTAAAGCTAAGCTAACGCTAAGCTAAATCTAAGCTAAAACTAAGCTAACGCTAAGCTAAAGCTAAGCTAAAGCTTAGGCTAAAGCTAAAGCTAACGCTAAAGCTCCCAGGGGACTGGGGGAACCGCGGGGCGGATCCTGGGGGAACCGCCCGGGGAGGGGAGCACTGCCCGGCCCTTTAAGCATACAGGGTAAGAACCCTTCTAGGCAGAGCCTAGGTAGGGAATAAAGGAGGAAGACGGGTCAAGTAGCTTGGCGGGACCGCCCAAATAATAACAAGACGCTGTAAAAGCACATCGATTCTTGAAGTAGGAAGGCGCTTGACGTGCACAACCCCGATAGCGATTCCGAACGGACTTGGGCGGGATGGACAATCGGGCCCCTGTCAGCGATGAATGGGCGATTGGGGATCGATCCGTTCTCCCCTGAGACTTCCCCCCAAAAAACGTTTCCCCTGACGAGGAAGAAAGAGGGGCAGCAGAAAGCTGCGGCGGGTCCGTCTGCTTGCCCTTCTCGCACGCGCTGATGAGGGTGCTGTAGGTGATGACGTCAGGCGGGATGCCTTTGGCCTGCGCCGAAGACCTCTTCTTGCCTCTCCGTTCCTGTTCCTCCCTGTCGCAGGGCTGAACGCGCGCCTCCCAGTGCAGTCCTGAAGGGTGGTCATGAGGCTCCCTCAGGCTTCGCTTACTTTTCTGAGATGCCTTCTGTTGCACCTCCTCTGCCTCCTCCTCCTCCATCCCCTCATTCCCTTCTCCCTCCTCTTTCTCCTCCTCCTCCTCCTCCTCGCGTGCTTGAATTGCTACGCATCGCCAATGTGTCGTTTCACGCCCAAGAGACGCGCAATCCACCCGTGCATCTCTCTGTTGTGACCAGCTTGGCCTAGGAATCCTTCCTCCTCCTACTTCTGCTGCCCCCTCGAAGAGCCGAAGAAAGGGGGGGGGGCAGCTCTTCCGCTCCACCCCAGGAAGAGCTGAAGAGGGAGGGGGACAGGGCAGGCGAGGGAACTGGAGGGGAGAGACGGACGAATACTGTTGGTTGCGAGCTCCACTGGTCCATTGCCGCACGATCCCCTCGCTCCGTACTCTGGGCCCTGGCGACTTCGCTTCGCGAGGCCGACCCCCCTCTCGCGGAAAGGGGCACACCAACGTTCCGCACGCTCTAAGCCGCGCCACACTTGCGTTTGTCAGCGGCCACCTGGATCAACGCAGCCGCGAGGCGACGACGGGGCGCAGCGTAGCAGATAGAAGCGCAGACAGAACAGGGAAAGACCGAAGCGGCGACAGCAGAGGAGGGAGCGAGAGGGGAGGGAGGGGAGGGGAACGGAGGAGGAGGAGGAGGAGGAGGAGGAGGAGGAGGAGGAGAAGGTGGAGCAGGAGGAGGAGGAGGAGGAGGAGGAGGAGGAGGAGGAGGAGGAGGAGAAGTAGGAGAAGTAGGAGGAGGAGGAGGAGGAGGAGGGAGGAGGGCCCTCCGAGCGCGAAACTCTTCGGGAGGCGCGGGGGCGGCCGTGAAGACGAGTCGGGCACCAGCACAGCAAGGACGAGCCTGGGAGGGGGACTGCATCGCGCTGGAGGGGAGGGGGACGGAGGGTGACTACCTACCAGACCACCCCAACCCAACCCGAAGACCCCAATTTCGGGTTGGGGGGGGTAAGGGTTCCACACGTGTTTTTTCGACGTTTCCCGACCCCCCCCCACTGGAAATCGAGGGTAAATCTGGGCCTTCGGGTTGGGTTGGGGTGGTTTGGTGGGTGGTGGGGAGGTGCCAGCAGGAATCCAGGGTCACCGACCGTCGCACCTTGCGGCTCGCGATGCGCGTCCTCTTCGCACCCTCGCATCGCAGCTCTTTGGTCGTGAACGCGGCGCCAGAGGCGAACGTATCGTCGCGCCCCTGGGTAAGACGGGGAAAAGGCCGAGACAACATATACTCCCTAACGGTCACATGGCGTTTGCGAAAGAGCCGTGCAGCGTGTGCTATCTGCCTGGCCCGCGTGTTTGGGCGAAACGCCATGTTCGCAGTGCTATCTGTCTGGCCCGCTTCCAACTTGTCTTAGAATGTGTGCCCCCCCTCGAGGCGTGTGCTATCTGCCTGGTGCGCCCGTGGGAAAGGGGAGCCTGCCCACCCCGCTCTCCCCTACCTCATCTGGCCACGCCCCCTGGCCTCGCTGCCCCCCCGGCCACCCCCGGGGCAGTGTGCTATCTGCCTGGTGCGCCCGTGGGTAGGGGAGGGCTTCTTAGGAGGAGGAGGTGGAGGAGGAGGAGGAGGGTGATGTTCACGAGGAGCACGAGAGCAGCATGAGGAGGACGAGGATACTTCGAGCGGCGGCGCCGCGGTTGTGAGGATGTCTCGAGCGGCGGCGCCGCAGTTGCGAGGATGTGTCGAGCGGCGGCGCCGCGGTCGTGAGGATGTCTCGAGCGGCGGCGCCGCGGTTGCGAGGATGCCCCGAGCGGCGGCGCCGCGGTTGCGAGGATGCCCCGAGCGGCGGCGCCATCCCGCCCCCCCGCCTCCCCCCCCCAGGGCAGTGTGCTATCTGCCTGGTGCGCGCCCCTGGGGAGGCCGCGGCGCCGCGGTTGCGAGGATGCCCCGAGCGGCGGCGCCGCGGTTGCGAGGATGTCCCGAGCGGCGGCTCCGCGATTGCGAAGATGTTTCGAGCGGCGGCGCCGCGGTTGCGAGGATGCATCGAGCGGCGGCGCCGCGGCTGCGAGGATGTCTCGAGCGGCGGCGCCGCGATTGTGAGGATGTCTCGAGCGGCGGCGCCGCGGTTGCGAGGATGTCTCGAGCGGCGGCGCCATGCCTTCCCCCCGCCTTGCCTCCTCTTGAGCGCGTGCCATCTGAAGTTTCCTCTCTGTGCTGTCCCTCTGGACTGTCCGCGGGTGAGGACACGCGCTCTATCTGATATGCACAGGTTCGGGGGTCTGGGGGTCATGCGGTGCCATGTGTTCTGGCTGCTTCTGCGCTCTATCTGATCGTTAGGGAATATAGAACGTGGATGAATCGGATCTCTGAGATCCGGCAGTTCCAGAGGTTGTATTGGGCGCCGCGGTCAATCTAGAGTACCACGCAATAAGTAGAGAGCGTTCGAGAACGCTCTCCAGCCTGGTCCTAGCCCCGCCTGGCTGGGTTGGCCTGGGGACGGCATCCGACATCACGACTTTTTGGCGGCGTGACCCCCCCACCCTTTTTTCAATGGCATGGCCCCTCGGACCGCAGCTCAGTAACCGGCTCTTTAGAGCCGGGGGGGAGGAGAGCCGGCGATACGTAAGAGCGACCCTTGGGGCCGCGGGGGGGAAATCCAAGCGCGCAAGCCAAAACTATCCCTGTGGGCCCGCCCCAGAGGCCACTCCAGGGAGGGTTCGCTCTCACGTGTAGCCGAGGGGAGAAGATCGGGCGGACGGAGAAAGCCACCGGCGAGTGGCCCCGACCCCGCCTTGGCGGCGCGGCGCACAAGGGGGTACGGGGGAGGGGGGAAGGCCTCCTGGGAGGCTGCTTCTTAGACGGCGCCAGCTCTACATCTATAATTAGGCAAGGCCAACGCCTTCCAAGAAGCAGGGGTGTTTCTAAGAAGGCTTAACCCCCTCCCCCTATCGTTGCGGGCTGAACGACTTCTGCCGTCCCTCAGCTCCCGCTGCCCCAACTTTCCCTGGAACTCTCTGGACGCACCTGGATGTACCAAGGCTTACCTGGATGTGCCAGGACAAATCGGCATCTGCCTTGATTCATCCGGCCTGTCCCCACAAGTCGATTGGCGAAAAAAGTCGCTACGCCCCTGGGCACCCCTGCCCCCCTGCGGCAGTGGCCAGCCGCCCTCGGCCCAGCCGCCTGCCTGGACCGCGGCCGCTACAGGGCCCGCCCTCCGCGCCCCTCCCCCCGGGGCTGCCCCCCCCCCCGGGGCTGCCCCCCTCGGCGCGCCGCCGC
>CAUYUJ010020004.1:230457-247957 GCA_963575745.1 Prorocentrum cordatum
CCAGCCCCGTAGCCCCAAAAACACGGACCTGGGTATGCATGACTTTTGCCACGCCCTGCCCGCCGCTCGCGGGGCCCAAGAGCCGCTCCAAGAGGGCCCCACGAGAGGCCTCGGACAGGGAGAACTTCTGAGCGTCCACAAACCCGCCGAACAACGCCCGCATAATCCGCACACTCCGCCCCGGGCCCGAGAGATCCCCCCGAACACCCCACGCCCTGGGATGGCTCGAGCCAGCCACCGCCCAGAACGGGCGCTCTGCCGGACTTGGGGGTCCGCGGGACCCTCCTGCCTCGAGGTGGCTTGAGCCCATGAGGATGGGATGAGAGCAGGAAGGCAGCAGGCAGTGGGAAGAAGTGGAAGGGGGGAGGAAGGCAGGAGCGGGGAGGGTGGAAGGGACGGATGACGATCACGACGGAGAGGAGGAGGACGAGAAACTTCAGACCAAAGGCTCCACGAGGAAAATGGCGCCTGCATGCGCTTGGTGTACCAGCGGGTGTCGCACACCTTGTCGCGCGCCTGCTCGGGGGGATCGGCTTCGAACGCGGCTGGCGGCTCTTCAGAGACAAATCGAGAATCGAGGAGCGATGCAGAGGGAGGGAGGCGGCAGAGAGAAGGGTGACCCTGGACAGGCGAACGAGGCAAGCTCGTGTTCCTCAGGACCTCTGGATCGGAACAAACGCCCGCGACCTCTGGGGAAACCAAAAGGTACCGACAACGCTACGAACCTCTCCCGGAGCGCGTTCCGACCAAAATTTCGAGGCGAATCCAGCTGTGGCGACGAGGGCCTCCAAGGAGGCCCCCAAAAAGGGAAAACGAGGGAAGGGTAGCGGTATGGGTACCTGTTCATCCTCTGACCTTCCCCGTAGATGCCCTGGGCGGGGGTAGGGGGCCGATCGCGGGTGCGCTCGGGCTTGCGGATCTGACTCTGGGGCTGGTCGTGCACGTGCTCAGTTTCTTCCCTGCCCTCGTCGACGCTCCCCACCCTCTCTCGTCGTGCCGTTCGGGCTCGTCCTCGTCCGCTTCTTCGCCCCCTCCCTATATCTTCAGACGCAGCAAGGGCGATGGTAAATTCACATGAGGATAAAACGAGAATCTCTGAGATCCAGCGGCTCTGGAGGATGTCTCGGACGCCGCGGCCTTCTCAGAGCGTGAACGCTCTGACAGCGATCTGGAACGCTCTGGAACGGATTTATCCTCGTCCTAGCCCCGTCCGAGATTTATCTCGAGGATAAAGGAGAAGCATCATGAGGGCACTGGACAGCGAGACGAAGATGCATGACACAAGGACACGAACGATGCCCACAATATCTTGAACACGGGCAAAAACTCTCAGGACGCTAATCGACCGCGGCAGGGCGGGGCGTCAGAGAACTGCCACGCTGGCTGGTGGGATCTTGCAGCTTCTTTCAGCCCAGACCTGCACCGCTCTCTGAAACGATTAAACAAAGCGTCGAGACAAGCCATCTTCAGGACTGATCAACGGAACGTGCCTCCGCAGGCCGCTCCACTCCCGGAGACAGCGCGGCATCTTCGCACCCCGTGGGGCACCGCAGGCACAAGAAACAATACATACCAGGAAGGCGCTGGCTCACCACCGTCATACCATCCACATATCCTACAGGGGGAGTGGTGAAACGTGCGGCCTGGAACGACAGCACGAAGAAGACAACATCGGGATGATATACACCCGGAATATACGGGAGCTGGCGGATCTGGAGGACGTGTCGAGAGTCAGCGCGACATCTTCGCACACAGTGGGAGACGAGGGCAGCTATATTCGCGCTTCGCGCTGCGCGGAACGCGAACAACTTCGCGCTCTAGCGCAGCCCCCAGGAGGAGAAGAGGAGGACCAGGAGAATGGGGAACGTGGAGGAGGGGAGCAGACCGCGAACTGCGAAGCTCGAATGTTCGGGTGCCCTCGTGCCGGCCCCCGGAGAGAGGGGTGAAACGTGAGGTGAGGCCTGATGCGACGGCAAGAAGAAGACAGCATCGGAATGACAGATGTCGAGAATCTCCAGGAACCGGCGGATCGGGAAGACGCAGCGCGGGCCACTGGCCATCCCAGAGCGTTCTTCCGGAACGCTGTGAGAGCCTTCTGGCGAGCTTTGGAGTGATTCATCTTCTTCCTTCGGCGGCGCGCCCAAGGGGGAAGGCAGAGGCGGCGGGCCTTCACAGAAAGCTCAGGAGGCCGCTGGCCTTCTGAGAAGCTTGCCGAGCCGTCTCCAAAGGCACCGAGGGCCTCTCGCACGGCTGGAGGGCCTCTGAGAAGCCCCGCCGTCTGAGAAGGCCTGCCTCCCCTCTGCACTCCCCCCTGGGCACGCCGCCGCTTCTTGCCTGCAGGGCGCGCCCCCGCGCAGTATCACCTGGAACGCCCGCGCGCATCTCTCCCTCAGCACGCGCACCAGCGGCGCGAAGGGCGAACGACCGCGCCCACCGTTGGGGAGGGCAAGGGCAGGGGAGGGAGGGAGGCGGGAGCAGCGGGAGGGAAGAGGGCTGAGCGCCGAGGAGGGAGGATAGGTGGCGGCATCCGAACTCCACCCCCACCAACAATCGATTCTCCTGAATCGATGGGAGGCAAGGCAGGGTTCGGATTTCGCCACGGGTTCGACAAATTCCGAACCCTACCCTCGCAGCCCATCGAATTGCCTGAATCGTTCATCGTCGATGGTGGGGTTCGGATTTCGCCACCGATGTGAGGAGGGAGGGGTGTGGGGGTGAGGATGGATGATGAGGAGCGGACCCCTGCTCCTATGGCAAGAGCTGGAACGAACAACCGCGCCTCCGTCCAGGTCAGCTCTGGCCAAGGAAGACCAAGCTCTGAGAACGGAGGAGAGAGGGATCAGGACTAGGGAGGAGGATGCATGATGAAACAAGGAAAAGGAAGATGAGGAGGTAAGAAGGAGTGATGGATGTGGAGGAGGAGGGAGCTTGAGCAAGGAGCAAGCTAATGAGGATGACTGAGGTCAATGAGCAGCAGTGCGAGGGGTTGCATGGACTATGCAACATGCTGCACCATGCTATTGCATGGTGTAGGATGCTGGGATGCAGTGCGGCGTGCCATCCCACGTACGCCGCCCATTTCAACTGCTCCGATACGACTGGCTGTCTGGAGATCGAAGGCTGTCGTATGCTACGGTCAAATGCAAGTCCTATGCTACGTAGACTGTCGGTCGAAGACTATTTCAAATACTACGAACGATGCGATACGAAGGCCGTCACACTTCGGTTTGCACCAATGCAACCCAAGATCCGCTCGCAGAACCGCTCCGGAACCCCTATCGTGAACACTCTAGAAAGATCCGGGGTCGCCTGCCGGGCCCCGTGGGTTTTCACTGGTCCCTGCTCAAAACTGATAGTGAGGATGCGTGGTAAGTATGCGAGCCCCTTGGACGCCCACGTCGAAGCTTCTCGAGCGGGACTGGCCATCGCAAGGGGTTAAGGATGGACAGAGGAGGCAAGGACGCAACGGTACCCTTGAGAAGGTTACACATCCTTACTTTCGGTTTCGACTGTAGGTCGAAAGCGATACTTCTCTCACCTGATTTCCAAATGTGCATATGTTGTCGCCGACGACGCTGGCAACGACGGCAAATGCGACAACATGGACACGGAGCACTCGCAAGACGCAAACCATCGTAAAACGGCGAGACATCAAATCACAAATGGTGGAAGGCAAGCGTAACAAACACGTCGAATGGCAACCACATTTAGTTGGCACCAGTATCGGGATCCCCCTCCACATTCAACGTTGAGCCCGGGCGCACTTTATCCCCCAAGCGAGTGGCACAAGTGGCAAGTCAACGCTGGTTCGAGGGGGGCTCGTGCGTCGCGCGTGGTCTGTCCCAGCCGACGCACGTTATGATCCAGATGCGCGTAACTTGACATGTTTCCGTCCACCGCGCTTATCCGATTACTCGGTCAGTTATTCAACCTTGGCTGACACGCAACCCGTTGACAGCGGCAGAGATCCGCAGAAACGACGCCGACGACGGTGTCGACGACGACGGTGACGGCGACGACGGCGGCGATCGACGAGGTGCAGACGGGCGGACCACGACTGCAACGGGGGATGCGGACGGCGACGGCGAAGTACTAATTCGAATAGGGCCATGTCTGGAGCTCGCCCTCAACGCGAACGAACTTGTCAGAAATCCCCCCTCACTTGCACACTCGTCCACTGACCTGGTCCTCGTCCTGCTCGATCTCTGTCGTCATCGTTCTCCGTCCCCCTGGCACTCGTCATGGTCCTAGTCCTTGTCTACTCCCCCCAACAATTCCGATAAATCACACCCTGAACCCCCTAATCTTGGTAAAGGCGTAACTCACAGTCCCCTCTCATACCTGCTTCTCATCCTTCTTCCTCTTCCTTTTCCTCCACCTCATGCTCCCCCTCCTCCTCCTCCTCCTCCTCGCCCTTTAAAAACCTCAGAGACAAAAAAACTATTAGAATATCAGACCACCTCAGCCTGCCACTGGGTGGACTGCTGAGGCCAAAGAACAACAAATCACATAAACTTGAATTGAATCACATTTCGCCCGCGTGGATTTCTTAGATCGGCGCTGGACTCCCCTCCCTGGCGCGCGGAGCGTGCCAGGGGCGGCGCCGGAGGCGCCGCCAAGGGCCCCAGCTCCGATCTGGGCAATCCGCGCGGACCTCCGGCAATTGATGTGTGCTTCTGCCAGCGTCTGCTCCCCAGAGCTGGGGCACCTCTTGTGCCCCATGGTTTGTTCCCCGACGTGTGTTCGCGCCACTGTTGCGTGTTCGTGTGTGGGCCAGTGGTGTACGAGCTTGCTCCCAGGTCGCCAGGCTTCTGCGCCCTCGCGCCGCCCGTCGAGAGGGACGGCCCTCGGGGGCGAGCCGCGAGGCGCGGCTGTCTTCTCTGCGCCCCCGGCGGGTGCGCCCTGGCCCCCGGGGGCCTGACAGCCCCTCTGCAGCCCCTCCTCTCCTCTCCTCTCCCTTCCAGTCCTCTCCTCTCCTCTCCTCTCTTCCTCCTCCCATCTCCTTTCCTCGTCGCCTCTCCTCTCCTCTCCTCTCCTCGCGTCGTCTCCTCTCCTTCCCTTTGGCTCTTCCTCCTGCCACCAATGCCTTCCATCCGAAAGCCGAAATGGCAAACGAACCCCAGGGCCCATTCCCCTCAGGAGCCCTTCGCTTCACCAGAGGCCTCCCCAGTGATGTCCGAGTAGATGAGGTCGATGGATCACGCCGCATCCCCGATGCGTCGCCGATGCATTGGCGAGATGCATCGGCGACGTCGGCGATGTATCGTCGCCGACGGCGTGGATAACATCGGGATCCACATCGAATGCAACAGCGATACGGCGCGACCCTCCGACCCCATCTACTCGGATCCTATCTGAGAGACCTAGATTCACGGCGATCTGTGCGCAACTCGTCGTCGTTGTGGTCTCCGTCGTCGTCATCACGGCCCTCGTCCCGCTGGTCGCCCGCGCCTGCTTGTCAGCGGGCTGCGCCCACCTGCTCTGGCTGCCGAGGCTGCGCGCGAGCTCCTGCGCGGCAGAGCGCCAGGGAGAGGCGGTGGGCAAGCGGCGGGACGACCATCGAGCGCACGCCGCAGAGGAGTGCCGTCGCCGACGTCGGGACGGAAGGATGAAGGGAACTCTAGGGGGGACTGGCTCAGGGGGGGGGGACATCGACCTCGAATCGGCGTTACGTCGCCGATTGATCAGGCCGCCGGGCACGACTCCGCACTTTCCTGGGCGCTGAGGCCTGCCGGGCCCCCATCGGCGATCGATGGGCGATGGGGGGTCGACGCACCCTCCCGTGAGCCCAACCCGCCCTGACGTCGCCCCTCGTCGTCGGGGGGGGGGAGGAAGTGATGGTCCCTGACGACATGGCGGCGGCCAGCGGGCGCCAACCTGGGGAGCGGTAATTACGCCCCTCTCAGCGGCGGCTGCTCCAAGTGTTCGTTCATGAGATCGACGGCCTAATCGATTTACCCTGAAATTGAAATATAGTCGTCGAACCCACGCGAAAAAACATACAGAAAAACATTCTACATCAGAGTGAGGGGGCCGACTGGTCATTCACTGTCCCTGGGTGCCTGTTCGAAATTGGGCTTCCGCGGTGCGGATTGTTGTTCTTGTTGTTGTTTGTTGTTTGTTGTCGTCCCGCCCGCGATCCACCCACGACCACCCGCGACCCACCCGCGACCCACCCGCGACCCGCCCCGCGACCCGCCCCGCGACTCGCCCGCGACCCAACCACGACCCACTCCGCGCCCGCCCTCTCACTCTTATCGGCAATTGCGGGGTTGCTACGCATTTGCTCCGACGCTAACAACACTTCCGTAGTCGATCTCGTGCTCGGAATGTTGCGAGGGAGTGCGCATGGCTGCTGTCCCTCGGCGGCGCGCCCGGGGGGGGAGCGAGAGGGGGAGGGCCAACTCAGGAGGCTCGGAAGCCCCTCGGCCTTCTGAGAAGTTTTCTGAGCCTTCCCCAAAAGTACTGAAGTCTCCTCAGAAGGCCCGAGGGCTTCTGAGAAGCCCCTCCGCCTTCTGAGAAGGCCCGCTCCTTCTCACTTCCCCCTCCCGCTCGCCGCCACAAGTCCCGGTCATGCTGCGGCAACTCCCCCACCCCTGCTTCCCTTATGCTCCCCTGCCCCTCCTCTTCTCCCGCTGCAGCCCCTCATCTGCCTCTCCTCTCATCACCTCTCCTCTCCCTCTCCTCTCCTCTTCTCCTCCTCTTCTCTCATCTCATCTCATCCTCTCCCTCTCCTCTCCTCCTCCTCTCATCTTCTCTCCTCTCCTCTCCTCTCCTCTCCACCTCCTCTCCTCTCCACCTCCTGCCACCGATGCCTTCCCCCTGCCCGCTCCCGCATTCCCACTGTCTTTGCTGTCGCCCCCCCCTGGACACGCTTGTGCCCGCGCTGCCATTGCGAAGTGCCACGAACCTGCGGGTACGACTGCCTTCCTCATGCGACAAATGACGAAGTCAGACATACAATGGATGGCATCGCTTGTTCCGCGGGCTCGCGCTCAAGTTTTCGGCAACCATGAAGCCTCTTCAGACTGGCATGAGCTAAACTCTGTTCTTCCCGCTGATCTCTTGTCTCGCTTTCCACTCTTTGCTCTCTACCCTGCGCTCTCTGATTTCTGAACTATGCCCTCTGCCCAGTACTCTGGGAACTAAACTCTGCAGTATGTGCTCTCTCTACTCGCCTGCATTCTTTCGTTTCTGCTACATCCCTGCTATCTCCCCTCGCTAAACCTTTTTTCTTCTTACCGAAGTAACGGAGGAACCCAACTACCCACTAGAATCGGTGGGAGCCTAGAGGCCCGGCCGCCCACCGAAATCCAACACACTTTTGCACCGTCCTTGTTATACGGGACCCCCCAGGCTCCAATACCCAGGAACCCAACCGCCCGCCGAAGTGGGCCCGACACTTCCGCCACTCTCTTAGTTACACCATGCGAGAAGAACCGTTCAACGCCTAACTGCGCTGCTCCACTCCTGCGAAGACGGCGCCAAAGACAGCACCACAGCCCTCCCCTACGGCCAACATCGTACGGCATGCCACCGCTTGACTCGACAATCTTAAAAACGTTTTTCCCGCCCTCGGGGGTCCTCCGAGGCCGCCGGGGGCCTTACATTTTGAAAGCCCGCGCCCGCACCGCGGCCGAACGGGCAGGCTGCGAAGATGCCGTGCCTGCTGCTGCGAACCGCCCCCCCGCTGCAATCGGGCAGACCGCAGCGGCGGGGAAGCAGGGCGCACCTTCTCAACACCTTGCGGGGCCGCGGCGGCTGTTCTGGGGCCCTCTGGGACGCCTCTGGGGCCACTGTCCTGCAGCTCTCGACCGCCCCCCATCCCGCTGCCCCCCCCCCGTTGGCATCCACCCGACACCACCGCCCCACTGCAACCCGACACGACCCTCCCCGTTGACACCCACCCGATACGATCAGGTCGGGCATGTCCCCCTACAGGCGGATTTTGGGCGAGAAACAAATACCCCCAAAAAGCAAAAAAAGTCGTCCCCAGACTACTTTTTCACTACGATACGATCCTCTCTCCGCAGCCCGACTCAACGATACGATCCTCTCTCCGCAGCCCGACTTAAACGATACGATCGTCTCCCCGCAGCCCGAAAGAGAAGCCAGGAGCGGCGGCCGGCCTCGCCGCCCGGGAAGGCGTCGCCCGCCAACGGGTCACTGCGGAGCGCGCGCCGGCACGCTTGGCCCGGGCGGGGTCCCTCCTCGTCGCTGCCCCTCCTCCTCCTCCTCCTCGTGATCCTTCTCCCTCATCTCCTCGTCCTCCTCCCTCCTCCTCCCTCTCCTCCTCATGACCCTCCACCTCCTGCGCTGCCTGCCCTCTCCTGCCGTTTCTGCCGTTTCTCGCTAGGCAGCGTCTTACTGCTCGTCCCCCGAGCGCGTCGTTTCGTTATTTTCGGCGATCGTGGGCAGTATAGGGGGGGGGGGGGGGCGGGGGTATAACGTGACGCCCCCCCCCCGCCATGTGGCTAAGAGCCTGTCTTTTTGTTTTCCATGATAGCGGCCGTCATCGACCCCGCCTTCCCCCCCTCAGATGACGTCACGTTCCGCGCCGGCGGCGTCCAGAGATGCCCAAGACTGACCCAGGCCAAGTAGGAGCAGCATGCAGGTGGCGATCTGCCCCACAACGCTTGTGTACACCACAATGCTCGCGTGCACCACAACGCGCGTGTACACCGCAGCGCGTGCGTACAGCGCAACAACCATGTGCAACGCAGTGCCTGTGTACACCACAGTGTTTGCGTGTACCAAAGCGCCGGTGTACACCACAGCGAATGTGTACACCGCAGCAACCGTGTGCAACACAGCGCCTGTATAACCTCAATGCTTGCGTGCACCGCATCGCACGTGCACATCACAGCGCCTGTCTATAGCACACCATCACCGTGCAACCCAGCGCTGGTATACACCACAGCGCCTGCGTGCACATGACAAGTGGAAGGAGCATGTAAGTGAGGATCTGCTGCGGACAGGCAAACACCACGCCAAAAAAGTGTTGATAATTAATAGAACAGGACGTTTTTCCCTCCTCCATCCTCCTCCACCTCCACCTCCACCTCCTCCTCCTCCTTCACTCTTCCCCGCTGTCGTGCGGGTCGGCGCTACAGCGCACGTGCGCATCTCAGCGCGCACCCCAAAATGGTCAACTTAATCAATCCACTTGGTTGTCGGATGGCCAATTCTGCTTGAACCTCCTGGACGCATATGGGAGGAGTTAGGGTGATGCGGGAGGACTCGTAGATTCCAGCGGCGTTCCTTTCTCCATAAGGATCCCTTTCCAAATCCTATGTAAAACAATTGTTTTTAGTGGAATCCCAAGGCGCTGCATTATGTCACAAGGATTCCTTCTAGAATTCTATATCTGCAACAAATGTGCTCTGATGCACACGGAAGCTGTGGTGCACACAGGCGCCGTGGTGTACACAGGCGCTGTGGTGCACGCAGGCATTGTGGTGTACAATGGTGCTGTGTTGCGCACGGCTGATGTGGTGTACGCAGGCACTGTGGTGTACACTTGCTCTGTGGTGCCCGCAGGCACTGTGGCACACACTGGCGCTGTGTTGCACGCGTCTGCTGTGGTGTACATAGGCTGTGTGCTGCACACAGGCGCTGTGATGCACGCAGGCACTGTGGTGTACGCAGGCGCTGCGGTGCGTATCGCCACCTGCATGCTGCTGCTACCCGTCCTCTGTGTTTCCTAAGCATTCCCAGACGCCGCCGGCGAGAAACGTGACGTCCTCGGCCTGGTCCCCCCCCTCCCCGCCAGATGACGGCCGTCATCGCCATGGAATAAAAAAAACAGGCTCCAGCCGCGTCCGCGCGCACGACGACGATGAGCGGCGAGCGACGAGGACGACGACGGCGACGATTGCGGACCAGACCCCTATGCGGATTCCTATGCGGACGCCTATGCGGATCCCGATGCGCACGGCGGCAGAGCCCTGGGCGCACTGGGGGGGGGGGCGTTACGTTATCGGGGGGGGGCGGGGCCTAGAACGCCCGTTATGCCCAAAGCAATAAAGAAGAACGCTCCCACCGTCGCCGTCCTCGTCCTCGTCCTAGTCCTCATCGTTGTCGTCATCGTCCTCACGGGGGAGTTTTTTCCATGTGCAAGATTCAAGATGGAACCCTCAACCAAAGACCAGAACGTATACTAATTAGAAGAACGGCTGGTCGTGCTGAATCGGACGTCTTTGATATGGAGTCTGAGAGATTGCAAGCCCGGAACTACGAAATCCAGGACACGTTGGACACTCCAAGAAACAATACGCAATGTAGCCGAAACAACACACAATGGGGCGGCAAAGGGGGAAAGGCAAACATAATAATGGAAGGTTACAGTCGCGCTCAGAATGGCGGAACATAGAAACGAGCGACCCATCGAACATGTCCTGCGGAAAACAAAGGTGTAGCAAAGTGATAACGACTACACCCCGTAAATCAACCCTAAACAAAATCTGCCGTACTGCGCCAGACACCGTGCAATCCACCCATCCACCCATTGCTCCACAAAGGCTGCGCCATTACACCCAAACTTGCGACATACATCGCGCCAAGCACCCCACAATCCACAACATAATCCGTTGCCTCAGTGCGTACACGGTTGCAGCATACATGAAGACATCCCACCGTTCGTTGCTTCAATGTGTGCGTGTGCGCTGTCGTTGCTTGCAAGAGCCCTCACAACATTCGCTGCCGAGGGGAGAGGCACACACACACACCGCAGGGTCAAAACAAGGGAGTACAGAAAAAACACTGGACTGCGCACTGCTCAGGGCCTGGAGGGTGAAATTAACTGATTGGCAGGTACCACTCAACACCAGTATTGATGAGACAACAGGTGGTGCGAGAAGGGCTAGCAGTACGAGAGGGCAACTGATCCCACCAGCCCTTAGGGCGTAGGTGGTCTAGGACGTTTTGTCTTCCAGCTGCCCCTCTTCCCTTTCGGGGAAGGGTTTATCAATATTCCTGATTAAAGATACACCCCCTCCCCCACCCGGCCGGCGGCCAACCCCGAACCATGCCGATTCCATGCGGGCCCGCCCCCCACCATCCCTGTCAAAAGACAATGCAAGCCGCACTCTGCCTCAGCATGCGCGGCCAACCCGATGCGGCCTCCCCCACCGCCCCTGTCAACAAACAATGCAAAGAACACTTTGGGGCAAAGTCTTGAGTCATGTTCGTGAGGCCCGCGAGACCTTTGTATTGGTTTTGACCAAGACGGCGAGGTGTCAGCATATTCCCTGCTGTGCGCAGGGCCATCCCAAGATCACTGTCAAGTGGTTTTTGACAGGGACGGCGCGGGTGGTGGCGCGTGGCCTGCTGTGCGCAGGCCCACCAGACACAATGATGGGCACTGGTTTTCGACAAGGATAGCGGCGGCCGACATGTTTTCCGATGTGAGCTGTCACGTACGCAGGCGCACCTGTCGCTCTACACGTGCCCCGAACGTGGCGCACCAGGCGCGACTGGAGTGTGTGGCACACCTGGTGCACTCGGAGCACGTGGCGCATCTGGCGCACCAGGCGTGCCTGGCACGCTCGGGTCCCAGGGTTGCCCGGCGCGCGTGGCGCCCCTGGCCCAAGCGTCGCGCACCTCGCCCAAGCGTCGCGCACCTGGGGTCGGCGTTGGTTCCCAGTAGCTGTCAATCCAACGACGACCGCTGAACATGCTCAGGCTCGGGTGTTACTCCTGTGTTGGGAGGGCAGGTGGGAGTGAGCTAGACGGTTTGCGGGCGGGTGGGTAGCTTGACCCCTCCACCTGCCCCCTCCCCTGGACCTGGGAGTGGGAGGACGCGGTCGGTCAGAGCGCCCAAGATCGCCCAAGATGGCTCGAGATAACCCAAGATGGCGCAAGATAGCCGCCAACGCATATTCAAGAGGCCTCAAGACGGCCCCGACATGGTTTCACGTGCCCACCGAGCCCTCCGAGGACCCCCCCAAGAGGCCAAAATGGCTCCAATACCTGAGGAAAACGGTTGATTGTTGCCTTCTCGCCTTATCGCTTCCGATGGGCATCGGAGGCCCCATGGTGGCCCAAGATGGCCCGAAGGAGCCCCAAGAGGGACCCAAGAAGGTTCCAAAACGGCCCACAGAGCGCCCAGGAGCGGCGCTCCAATGACGGCTCCAGAACGCCTGAAATCTAAATGTTTGAGCCTCCGAGGGGGGGAGGGGGGGGGGACCCAAATCCGTTTCCCTTCTCTTTTTGAGCCTCGGGGGCCAGGATGGCCCCAAGAGGCATCCCAGTACCTCCCAAAGAGCCCCAGGAGGGCACCTAGAAGCCCGAAAAGAGCCTTAAGAGTGCCCCAAGTGGCTCCGCGAGGACCCCAAGAGAGACCCAAGATGGCTCCAAGAGACTTCCGACAAAACACTCCAAAGGCAGTTGTTGCATTGCATGCTTCTACACTTCCCTGATCAAGGCAACTCACCTGGCGATATGTTTCTGGATGGGCTGGTGGGAACGCGCGACGCGTCAAGAATGTTCCTCATCATCTCCTCGTTTGCAGATGCGGTGGAAAAGCTGCGGCTGCGCCTTGTACTGCCTGTCCTGTAGAACTTATCCATGCTTTGCCTGCTTGTTCCTGAGACAGCGAGCACGCGATGCGTATGCCCTCGCTCTCTGGCTCTGCATGAGCGCACGTGCAGACATACCCCTTGGGCTCTCCTGCACTCCTGGCTCAGCGACTCCTGTTCCCTCCTCCCAGGAAGGCTCGGAATCGATTCGATAAGTCGGATCGGCGATCGGAACGAGTCGGATCGGCGGAAATCGGCAGCCAGGTCGGGAGAAGTCGCATCGGTCGAAATCGATAGGTTAGTAAGGTCTTCACTGATAAGACGAAATCCACATTTAAATCCGACATCGAGTCGAATTAGATTCGGAAACGACCGAGATCGAAACTGTATCGGGGCGGCGGAACCGAAATGAGCCCCGTCTGCGGCTCTCATGCACTGCTGGCTCTCCGGCTCTTGTTCACTTCTCTTTCCCCCCTTCGGCCTCTCCATCCCCATCTCCCCAAGCGCTGCCCTCCACCCTCTGCCTCCCTCCTCCCCTCCCTCCCTCCGCCATCCCACCACTGACTGCTAATGTCTGTTCTTTACTACGAAGAATTGGGAGTCGCTCCGCACCGCTCCGATGGACCTCGAGGGGCCCCATGAACCCGCCAGGAAGGTTGGACTGCACTCGGAGGAAGCTGAGGAGGAACCCCGATCAGAAACATGACGACGAAGAGCAAGCATCGAATCTCGAAGGGTTGTCCCGCGGGGGGGGCCCTATTCCGTGCAGCCCCTAAGGCAGGGGAAAAGAGGACGGATGGAAGCAAGGGACAAGGGGCAGGCGGGTTGCTGAAGCGTGCGTCGTGAATTAATGGCGAAGAGGTCTCAAGCGATAACGCGGTTCCCAAGTAAATCGTGAAGCAATCCACAGCGAGAGCATGATTCCTGAGTGTCGAGGGCGCGGCGTCTGAAGAAATTGCGAGGGAAGTCCCACGCGAGAGCGCGATGCGTACTTGAATTGTGAGGAACTCCCGCGCGAGAACGCGATTTGGGAATACATTGTGAGGCAATATCAGGCGGGAACCGTTGTTGTTGTCAACTGGGGGCCAGGGGCCCAGTTTGAGCCTAGTGACTTTCCCTCGTAAAAAAGACAGGGTGCGAGCCCTGGGGGAATCACTTCAATTGAAAAAACACAGAATGGTCACCGGAGGGGGGGATCAACAATCGTTATTCTTCAGACGTGAGAGTTCAACGACAACAACAGCAACAACAACAATCAGCTTACACTCATGCGCGATGTTTCCGCAAGAAGCATGCGACCATCATGATAACCATCCCCACCATGGGGGACTATTGGTCTATAGCGGGGTCGATTATTCCCAGTCCCAGATCTCCCGCCCAATGAGGTCTTGCAAACAACTCCTCCGAGGAATTTCAACATATCCCGCCTCGAGAACACATGCCCGCGCCTTGCTGCACCGATGCGAGACCGCCAGTGGAGCCCCAGCCAAGGGTAAAGCACAAGGAAGTATCGAGCGACAGGATCGCCCTGGTGGGGATGGGGGCTGTCGGCGGCGAGGCAAGGACCTAGCCCTGAATAGAAAGAGGGGAAGTCTCGAGCAGGGCCGCTGTTGTTGCTGGGAGCGGCGCCAGTGCTGAAGAGTAGAGCGCTAGTCCAGCGTAAAACAAGACGACCTCTCGAGCGGGAGCGCTGGTTTTGTTGGGACGGCGGTTGTCGGCAGCGAGGAGGAACACCGCCTTGAGTAAGAAGGGAGGAAAACCCGAACGGGAGCCGTGGTTTTGTCGGAACGGGGGCTGTCGGCGGGGAGGAACAGCACCGTCTTGAGGAAAAAGGGAGGTAGCCTCCAACGGGAGCGTTGTTCTTGCTGGGAGCGGCGCCGATGCAAAAGAGGGTTGGGCGCCAGTCCAGTGTAAAACGGAGGGAAATCTCGGGCGGGAGCGCTGGTTTTGTTCGGGCGGCGGTTGTCGGCGACGAGGAGGAGCACCGCCTTGAGTAAAAAAATGCGGAAGTCTCGAGCGTAAGCGTTGTTGTTGCTGGGGGCGGCGCCGATGAGAGAAAGAGTGGCGCACCAATCCAAGGTAAAACAAAAGGAGGTCTCGAGCGGGAACGCTGGTTTTGTTGGGACGGCGGCTTTCGGCGGCGAGCAAGAGCACGGGCCCTGAGTAAAAAAGGAGGAAGCCTCGAGCGGGAGCGCTGTTGTTGTTGTTGTTGTTGTTGTTGTTGTTGTTGTTGAACATTACTACTTCTAAAGAATAATTATTGTTGGGACCCCTGGTGCACGACCCCCCCGCCGCGCCTAGGCCGCAGCCTCATTTTCATCATTTTCGTGAGGAAGTCTCAGGCAAAACGGGTTGGTCCGGATCCGGTTGTGTTGTTACGATCGGTTTTCCCTTGCAAAAAATAAGCTAAAGTGGACATTTCTTGTTCTAACATAACCAAACTTCAAGAATCCCTTGCAAAAAATAAGGTAAAGTGGACATTCGCGCGCGCAAGACGAAATCCTTCCAAAACCTTAGTTTTCGTAGCGATTTTAACATAAAAACATCAAAAAACCAATGGTTTTTCAAAAAAAAATTGTCAAAATTTCATCCCGCGCGCTCTTGCGGATTCGTAGGAAACCCAACACTTTTTAAACATTTCTGTCAAACGGGCTTTTGCGAGCAACTTTTTCGAACTTCTGCAACAACGGTTGCGCACCTGCCAGGGCCATCATCCCTGTCAAATAATACCATGCGGGACACATTCGTTTTTTCTTCGCGCGCGCACGCCGTCGTCGTCGGCCGCGGGGCCCTGAATAGTAGCCACGGTCGTCCGCATGCCACGAAGTGAAGTGTCCGAACGTCATAGGGCGGGAAGCTGGGTGTGGGTGGTGGCGAAGAGTCGTTTGGAAATTTGGTAGAGCTTGAACCGGCCCCCCCACAAAGTGGGGGTATTGCCCGCCTCCTATGAAAACCCTGGCACTGGTGAGAACGGAGTGTCCCCACGTGCTAGTAATTGTTGTTGAATATTATTCCTTCTAAAGAATTATTATTGTTGGGACCCCTGGTGCGCGACCCCCCTCCAAAACCTAGGCCGCAGCCTCATTTCCTTCATTTTCTAGCGAAAGCTTCAGAAAAGTGGATTGTGTCCGGATCCGGTTGTTTTGTTGTAATCCGTTTTCCCTTGCAAAAAACACTATAAAATGAAAATTCTTGTTCTTACTTGATCAAATTGCAAGAATCCCTTGCAAAAAATAAGGTAAAGTGGACATTCGTGCGCGCAAGACGAAATCCTTCCAAAACCTTAGGTTTCGTAGCGATTTTAACATAAAAACATCAAAAACCCAATGGTTTTTTAAGAAAAAATTGTCAAAATGTCCTTCCGCGCGCGCTGTCCGAATCCCACAAAACCAATGGTTTTTCAACATTTATGTTACATGAGCTCGCGCGAGCTACTTTTTCTTGTTCTAACATAATCAAATTTCAATAATCCCTTGCAAAAAATAAGGTAAAGTGGACATTCGCGCGCGCAAGACGAAATCCTTCCAGAACCTTAGGTTTCGTAACGATTTCAACATAAAAACATCAAAAACCCAATGGTTTTTCAAAAAAAAATGTCCAAATTTCATCCCGCGCGCGCTGTCCGACTCCCACAAAACCAATGGTTTTTCAACATTTATGTTACATGAGCTCGCGCGAGCTACTTTTTCTTGTTCTAACATAATCAAATTTCAATACTCCCTTGCAAAAAAAAGTAAAGTGGACATTCGCGCGCGCAAGACCAACAAAAAACACGACGATCTCAGGAACTTGCCCCAAAAATGTGACCAACTCCGCTCTCTCTGTCTCTCTCTCTGTCTGCTCTCTGTCTCTCTCTCTGTCTGTCTGTGTCATGTATTGTATGTCACAATTGCAGGATGCTGGGCACACGCGCGCCCCGAATAAGTGACCAAGTTCTGTGGGTGTGTACCCCACGCCAGTGTAGTAGCCACGGTCGTCCGCACGCCACGAAGTGAAGTGTCCCAACGTCATAGGGCGGGAAGCTGGGTTTGGGTGGTCGCGAAGAGTCGTTTGGATATTTGGTAGAGCTTGAACTGCCCCCCCACGAAGTGGGGGTATTGTCTCGCGTCGCATGAAAACCCTGGCACTGGTGAGAACACTGAGCGTTCGGGTAAAATGATTGTTGTTGTTGTTGTTGCTGTTGGGCGGCCGGTTTTGGCGCCCCCCCAAACCGCTCGAGCGTGAGCCTCATTTTCAATGAAAATGTAGCCGGCACCGAAGCGAGAGCGCCAAAGCGCCTGGGGGGGGTCCAACAATAATACTTGTCGAATAACTAACACTCAACAGCAACAACGTAGCAACTCCTTTGCCGGCCCCGGCCAGGGGCTGGCAGAGGGGGTGGCACCCCTTTGCCGGCCCCGTTCAAGAGCGTTCGCGCGTCAAGTGTGCCGCCCGCTCTGCCGGCCCCTGGGGGTCCTTCCAATCAGGCGGCCGCGCGCCTGGGTGCAGCAACGCCCCAGCCGGCCCCGGGAGACGCCTCTTCCGAGCGGAAGAATTTGCTGGGGCGCCTTCCACGGCGGCGGCCGCGCACTCTGGAGTGCTGACGCCACTGCCAGCCCCGGGGGGATCCCTAGGGAATCCTTGGGAATCCCCAAGGAATCAAAAGGAATCCTTCGGGAAATCCCGAGGGGAACTCTTAGGAATGAATCCTCCGGAAACCCTAGAGAACCCTGGAGCATCCCAAAGGAATCCTTACATATTCATCGGGGAGCCCTAGGGCAACCCTAAGAAACCCGGAAGAATTCCAAAAGGATTCCCCGAGGAATCCTTTCAGGATCTCCAGTTCCAGGGGATCCTTAGAAATACCCGGGGAATTTCCCAGAATCCTTAAGGGGTCCTTAGGGATCCTTATAAATTCCCGAGGGGATCCTTCCGAGTTCCTCAGGATCCCGAGGGGGTCCTTAGGAACCAGTCCTGAGAAATCCCTACGGGATCTCTAAGAT
>CAUYUJ010020004.1:250457-255457 GCA_963575745.1 Prorocentrum cordatum
ACTACTACTACTACTACCACTACTACTACTACTACTACTACTACTACTACTACTACTACTACTACAACTACAACTACTACTACTACTGCTACAATACTGCTAATACCTGAAATATTAACGCTCCCCCCGATCTAAGTTTCAATATGGACCTTACGAGAAAAATAAACGTAAACTAACGCCTGGCCCGTATATTATGTAATTTCGCGGATGCGTTCGACAGGGCACTTCTACATGTGCAACCTCTTTGACTGGGAACCGATGAGTTGTGCAACCTTTTCCGTTTTCTCGGGTTGGGGTCGGTTTCCGAACTTGTGCGGCCTTCTTGATTGGGACCCGATGAGTTGTGCAACCTTTGTGCCTGGGAACCGATGAGTTGTGCGACCTGTCTCGTTTTCTCGGGTTTGGGTCGGTTTCCGAACTTATGCGGCTTGATTGGGGACCGATGAGCTGTGCAACTGTTTTTGCTCGGGAACCGATGAATTGTGCAATCTTTTTCGTTTTGTCGGGTTGGGGTCGGTTTCCGAAATTGTGCAGCCTTTTTGATTCGGAACCGATGAGTTGTGTAGCCTTTCTGATTGGGAACCGATGAATTGTGCAACCTTTTTCGTTTTCTCGGGTTGGGGCCGGTTTCCCAATCAGAAAGGCTGCACCAAGTCGGTAACCGACCCCAGCCCGACAAAACGAAAAAGGTTGCACACCTCATCGGTTCCCAATTGAGAAGTTTGCACAGCTCATCGGTTCCCAATCAAAAAAGGCTGCACAAATTCGGTGACCGACCCCAACCCAAGAAAACGAAAAAGGTCGCACCGGTCCCCAGGCAAAAAAGCTGCAGAAAATCCGAAATCGACCCCAACCCAAGAAAACAAAAAAGGTTACACAATTCATCGGTTCCCAATTGCACAACTCATCGGTTCCCAATCAAAAAAGGCCGCACAAGCTCGGTAACCGACCACAAACCGAGACAACGAAAAAGGTTGCACACCTCATCGGTTCCCAATTAAGAAGTTTGCACAGCTCATCGGTTCCCATTCAAAAAAGTTGCACACAGTCGGGAACCGACCCCAACCCGACACCACGGTCCCACTCTCCCCACTCTCCCCACTGTCCCCACGGTCCACACCACTGGCCCATTGTCCCCACTGTTCCCACTGTCCCCACTGTCCCACTGTCCCACTTTCCCCCCCGCTGTCCCACTGAGCTGCCCCACTGTCCCCACCACTGTCCCCACTGTACCTGTCCCATTGTCCCACCACCGTCCTCGACACCGCCCTCATCACTGTCCCAACCACCACTGTCCCCGCCACTGTCCCACTGTCCCCACCACCACCGTCCCCACCACTGTCCCACTGCCCCCGCACCACTGTCCCCACCACCGTCCCCACCACTGTCCCACAGTCCCCACCACTGTCCCAGTCCCCAATGTTCCCACCATTGTCCCCGCTGTCCCCACCAGTGCCCCCACCAATGTCTCACTGTCCACACTGTCCCCACCATTGTCCCACCACGGACCCACTCTCCCCAGTGTCCCCACCACTGTCCCACTGTCCCCACTGTTCCCACCACTGTCCCACTGTCCCCACTGTCCCCGCAGTTGTCCCACCACTGTCCCACTATGCCCAATGTCCCCACCACTGTCCCATTATCCCCAGTCCCCACCACTCTCCCCACTGTACTACTGTCCCAACACCGTCCTCACCACCGCCTTCACCACTGTCCCGCTGTCCCCTCACCACTGTCCCCACCACCACCGTCCCTACCACTGTCCCATTGTCCGC
Source organism: Prorocentrum cordatum (assembly GCA_963575745.1). Taxonomy (NCBI): domain Eukaryota; class Dinophyceae; order Prorocentrales; family Prorocentraceae; genus Prorocentrum; species Prorocentrum cordatum. Next base: position 252,233 of record CAUYUJ010020004.1, read on the forward strand.
ACCACTGTCTCACTGTCCCCGCACCACTGTCCCCACCACCACCGTCCCTACCACTGTCCCATTGTCCGCACCACTGTCTCACTGTCCCCGCACCACTGTCCCCATCACCACCGTCTCCACCACAGTCCCAGTATCCCCACCACAGTCTAACTGTCCCGAAGAGCGGGAATCGTTTGTCGGCGGCGAGGGGGGGGCGGGTTCGAAGCTGTAGTGACCCCCGCCCCTTTTCATGATGGACTTGGAGGGGGTGGGGGGAGGGGGGGGGGTCGAACCGGTAGTGACCCCCCAAAATTTTCGAGGGGGTGGGGGGGATGGGGGGAACCCCCAGTGACCCCCCCCCGGTTTTCCGCCAGCAGCGGTAGAACACGCTCTTTCTTGTGTATATCTATCTGTATATATATATATATGAATATGTACAAATGTATGTCCAACCATGAGCCGAACATGTCTTTGCTGCGATGCGTTCGCTGCCGCCTCCCACGAATCGTCCCTTGTCCTCCTTCTGATCCTCCTCTGCCAGCTTGTCGCTTCTCCCCACTGCTGGAGCGACAAGACGCGCCGGGACAAGTCTCCTCGCTGAGCCTGCTGGCGATCACAAATTAGAATCTGAAATCACAATCGCTTTGAAAAAGCGAGCTTCGCTGAGCCGTTGGGTTAGCTTCTTGAGCCGACCCAGCTGCAGGACACAGGGCCCCATCGGTACAGACGCATGAGACATAGACATGTACAGCGTGCTACCAGTGAGCCTGCGGGATGTCAGAATACAGCCTTCCTCTGGGTTCAGCGTCTGTTCTGATGCGGCTTCAACCATCGAGCACGAAAACCGATCTTGTACCTGAGCCATGGCAGACGGAATAAGCACCTGCACTGGCAAATCGTCACAAACGGCAGATAGCAACCCGATCCCGTCCACCTCGCAAATACCAGAACAGTGCATCCACCACGGATGCGTGCATACATACATATTTACAACGAGAGATAACAACAAAAACACGAAACCGACTATCCGTACCGCAACCCGCATCGGACTGACATGTTGTCGAAGGCTCGACCGACCATACACAACGTGGAGCGGCATCATGTAACGACCGTCTCGGGGCACGAGGCCATGCCTGATGGTAGCCCTGCGTGTCGCAAGAAGTACAAGGGCCCTGCTGGAAACGGGGCCTGGATCCCGGGAGCTCCACAAGTCCGTTGGTCCATTATGACTGCTCCCAAACGTAATATGGTGTTGGATCCTCGTTTTGTAGAGACAGCGACCCGTGTTCCTTCTCCTCCTCCTCCTCCTTCTCTTCCTCTTCATCCTCCTCTCCCTCCTCCAATCACCACCACCATCATCATCATCACCACCACCACCACCACCACCACCACCACCACCATCACCATCACCATCACCATCACCATCATCATCATCATCATCATCATCATCATCATCATCATCATCATCATCAGCATCATCATCATCAGCATCATTATCATCATCAGCAGCGTCACACCATAATCATCGGTGCTGCGCCATCATCACCATGATCGCCATCATTATCGCTGGCACACCCCTCACACGTTTCGTGGCCCCGTAGCGAGTTCCACCGAAGGCCCCAGCGGCGCAGCCCGCATGAGTCGCAGCCACAAATTTCGGCACACCCCTCTCACGCTTCGTGGCATCAGTGGAAGCTCCATCCAAGGCCCTAGTGGCACAGCCCGCACGCGTCCCAGCCACTCAGCTCGGCACACCTTTCACACGTTTCGTGGCCCCACAAGAAGCTCCACCGAGGTCCCAATGGCGCAGCCCGCATGCGTCCCAGCTGCCCATTTCGGCGCACACCTCAAACGTTTCGTGGCCCCATAGGGAGCTCCACCGAAGGTCCCAGTGGCGCAGCCTGCATGCGTCGCAGCCATCCATGTCGGCACTCCCATCTCACCTTTCGTGGCCCCGTAGTAAGCTCCACCGAACGTCCCAAAGGCGCAACCAGCATGCGTCTCAGCTGCCCATTTCGGCACATCCCTCACACGCTTCGTGGTGCCATAGGGAGCTCCACCGATGGCCGCAGTAGCGCAGCCCGAATGCGTCGCGGCCACCCATGTCGGCACACCCCTCTCACGTTTCGTGGCCCCGTAGTAAACTCAACCGAAGGCCCCACTGGCGCAGCCCGCACGCGTCCCAGCCACTCAGTTCGGCAAATCCCTCACACGCTCCGTGGCGCCGTAGGGAGCTCCACCGAAGGTCACAATTGCACAGCCCGCGCGCGCCCGAACCAATCATTTGGGCACGCCCCTCACAGGTTTCGTGGCCCCAAGGCCCCAGTAACGCAGCCCGCATGCGTCCCATCCGCTCACTCATTTCGGCACACACATCATCACACGTTTCGTGACCCCATCGGGACCGCCACTCAGAGCCCGAGTGGCGCAGCCCGCATGCGTCCCCGCCACCCAGGTCGGCACAAGCCCATACGCTCCGTGGTCCCACGCGGAGCTCCTCCGAAGGCCCCAATGGCGCAGCCCGGATGCGCCCCGCCACTCATTTCGGCATGCACCCATCACACGTTGCGCGGTCCCATAGGGGCGGCGGCCCCGTTGGCAACGCCCGCATGGCGGCCCCTCCCAATTTCGGCACAACCTTCATGCGTTTCGTGGCCCCAAAATAAAATCCACCAAAGGCGATCCTCGTTTTGAAGAGACAGCGCCTCGCGCGTCACTCACTCAACCCCTCCTCCCATTATCTTCCATCTGCCTTCCGCAAGTCAACCTGTTCGGCGCACCCCTTCGCTTCGTGGCCCCATGAGGGGGCTCCACCCAAGGTCCCACTGGTTGAATTCGCATGCGTCCCCGCAATCCATGTCGGTACACCTTTTACACGTGTCCTGGCCCCCATAGGGACGTCCACGTAAGGCCGGTGCCATTCGCATACGTCCCCGCCTGCGATTTCGGTATACCACTCAAACGTTTCGTGGCCCCATTGAAAGCTCCTCCTCAAACCCCAATGATGAATTCGCATGGGTCCCCACCCCTTTTTCCGGCACACCCGTCACACGCTTCGTGGCCCCATAGGAACCTCCACCCAAGGCCCCAGAAAAGGCTGTTCGCATGCGTCCCCGCCACCCATTTCGGCACACCCCTCACATGTTTCGTGGCCCCCACAGGGACCTCCACCCAATGCCCCATTAGTGCAGCCCGCATGCGTCCCAGCCGCCAAATTCGGAACACCCCGCACACGATTCGGGGCCC
>CAUYUJ010020004.1:260457-295457 GCA_963575745.1 Prorocentrum cordatum
AGCAGTAGTAGTCATAGTAGTAGTAGTAGTAGTAGTAGTAGTAGTAGTAGTAAGAATAGTAGTAGAAGTAGTAGTAGAAGTCGTAGTAGTAGTAGTAGTAGTAGTAGTAGTAGTAGTAGAAGTAGTAGTAGTCGTTGTAGTAGTAGTAGCGGTCGCAGCCAAGATATTAAAGAATGTGCTATAGCCCTGCCACGCGTGGGATGATGGTGTTGCTAGTCAACGTAAGAAGATAGAAACTTCAATTTGTAACTACCCCCCGCGAATTTAAAATTCGGCCTTGCTTCTCCTCTTCCCCAACCAAATCAGCATTGGCCGGGGATAATAAGCTTTCAAATCTTAAGGGGGAGCTTATCATCCGAAAATCGTGGTTATACATTTTCATCCCCACGGCACTGCCACGTGACGACATGCACATTCCGTTACAGTGCATTGCATTGCGGTGCATTGCATTGCGTTGCGTTGCATTGTATTGCATTGAATTGCGCTGCACTGTATTGTGATGCGCTGCTTTGCATTGCATTGCATCCTGCTGCATTGCATTGCGTTGCATTGCGTTGCATTGCGCTTGCATTGCATTGCATTGCATTGCGTTACATTGCATTACATTGCATTGCATCGTGTTGCGTTGCATGGCATTGCACTGCGTTGCGTGTGCATGGCAGTTGCAAAACATTGCTTTGCAGCAAATTGCGGGCGAGGGGGGAGGAGGGGAAGGGTCCTCTCGCGACAGGGGGCGAGAGGACCCAGAATTGCAATTTGATGCGATTCTGGGTTCTCTCGCTTCTCTTACTCCCCCATCGTCTTCTTGCCTGGTTTGCGCGCGCCGCCACTTAGAAAGGTCGTTTGTGGACAGGACGTTTGTTGGTCACGGTCCTCATCGGGTGCTGTGGGCGTCGCAAATCATATTTTATTGCAAAGGGCTTTCGCCATACTGCCCATCCCCCACAAGAGGGGATAAGTCCACGGGTGAGTGCATTAGATGAGGGAGGGCCTTGTGCATGATAAGAGATTTCTCGCGGTGAGTGCGTGGAGGAAAGGCCGTAGTGAATACGAGGACGGATCAGATGATGGAGACCCCGGCATTGATGAGTGAGGTTTTCAAGCAGGCGCCGCCGTGCCTTTGTTGTGGGTCGGAGGCTTCTGGGATGCGGATTTCGTGGGAGGCTCCTCGTGACCTTTGCGCAATTCGGAAGCTGGGACGGTTTCGGTTTTCTGTTCTCCGGGGTCTTCTGTGGGCTCTTGGAGTTTTTTTTGCATCTTGATGGCTCCTTCGAAAGGAAAAGCTCGGGATGTCGGGTCGTGCTCTCCTTCTTGGAGCGCGTTTCTTTGTCAGGGGGGGTGGCCGGGGGGGGAGTATAATGTAACGCCCCCCCTCCGCCGTGTGGCTCTGGCACCACAGCCTCGCCCGCGCGCACGACGACGATGGGCGACGAGCAACGAGCGACGAGCGACGACGACTACGCGAGCAGCATGTAGGTGACAACCTGCCCCACAGCGCCTGTGTACACCACAATGCTCGCGTGCACCAACGCGCGCGTGTACACCACAGCGCCTGCGTACACCGCAACAACCGTGTGCGACGCAGCGCCTGTGTACACCATAGTGCTTGCGTGCAGCGCCGGTGTACACCACAGCGAATGTGTAACACCGCAGCAACAATGTACAACACAGCTCCTGTGTACACCACAATGCTTGCGTGCACCGCAGCGCCTGTGCACACCACAGCGCCTGTCTACACCACAGCATCCGCGTGCACGCAGCGCTGGTGTACACCAAAGTGGCTGCGTGCACAGGACAGATAGGACGAGCATGTAGGTGAGGATCTGCTGCAGGCAACTAATCGCCACGCCAGGGAAATGCTGATAATAGAATGCGACGTTTTTCTTTCCTCCCTCCTCCGCCATCTCCACCTCCTCTTCCTCTCCTCCGAGGGGGAGGAAAAGGAGGATGAGGAGAAGGAGGAGGAGGAGGAGAACGAAGAGGAGGAGAGGAGCAGAAGGAAGAGACATTTTTTTACGAGGAACACACAACCACAATTTCGGATCCCTATGCGGATCCCAGTGCGGGTCCCTATGCGAATCTCTATGCGGATCTCAAGGCGGATCCCTATGCGGACCCATGCGCGGATCCCTATGCGGATGCTAATGCGGATCCACATGCGGATGCCCATGCGGATGCCCATGCGCAGTGCCATGTGAATCCCTATGCAAATCCCTATGCGGCTCCTTACGCGGATCTCTATGGGGATGCCTATGCAGATGCGCATGCGCATGCCTATGCGGATCCCCATGTGATTTCCAATGCGGACCAGGCTCCCATGCGGATTCCTATGCGGACGCCGATGTGGATCCCGATGCGCACGGCGGCAGTGCCCGGAGCGCACTGGGGGGGGAGGGGCGTTACGTTACAAGGGGGGGGCGGCCCAGGGGCGATAATGCCGATTTTTCCCGAAGCTACAAAGAACCACGCTCATGGGCCTCTCATGGGGCCTCTTTGGCCGTTTCGGGTTTCTCTTTGGCTGCCTTCTTGGTCTAGACATTCCGAAAACAAGGGAACACGACGATGAGGGGATGAAGCGGGAGAGGAGAGCAGAAGTCGGGAGACGGTGCCTGGAAGAACTCGCCAGCGAAAAATCACCTCCCAATTAGTCGCCCGGAATAACTCACCTGGAAGACGCTCACCAGACGAACTCGCCAAGAAGAAATCGGCTCGAAAAGGATCGCCCCGGAAAAAATGAACCGGAAGAGGTTGCCTGGAGGAAGTCGCATCGGCAGAACTCACCCTCGGAAAAGTCGTCCGCAAGAAATCGAAAAAGAAGAGGGGGTTCGGGAGGAGGCGCCCCGGAAGAATTCACCATCGGAAGAACCTGCCAAGAAGAACTCTTCCGGAAAAACTCGCCCAGAAGTCGCCCCGGAAGAAATCATCATCGGAAGAAATCGTCCAGAACAACTCTTCCTGAATGAATCGCCCAGAATTCGCCGGCCCAACGGGCCAGGGCGTGCTAAGATCTCCGGTAACTGGTTAACAGTATTAACAGTATTTCTAGTTCGCGCGCGCGGGGGTCCCCCGGCGAAAAGTACCCCGACCAACGCCCGGTCGCCGCCCGACCAAGTCTACTCAGAGATGGTTTTCCTTCTGGGTGCGGCCTCTCAGGCTCCCCAGAGCGCGCTCAGAGTGCCCCAAGAGGCCCCCAAGACTGCCCAAGAGGCCCCCGAGACGCCCAAAGAGCGCTCGAAGACGCCGAAGATGACCCCAAGACGGCCCAAAAGGCCCCCAAGACAGCCCAAGAGGCCTCCAAGACGCCCCAAGAGCCTTCCAAGAGGCCTCCGAAGAGAGCCCCAAGAGGCCAAAATCGTTGATTTTCATTGGTTTTTTCGATGTTTTTTGTGTTCTGGCTTTTTCGGCTTCCGGACGCTCCAAGACGGCCCAAGAGGCCCCCAAGACCGCTCCAAGACGGCCCACGAAGCTCCCAAGACGGCGCCGAAACGACCCAAGAGAGCCCTCAAGACGGCCCAAGTGCCGCCCAAGACGGACCAAGAGGCCCCAAGACGGGCCCAAGAGGGACTCAGGAGGGATACCGAGAACTCAAAAATGGAGCCCTCCGTCCCAGAAGGCGCCCAGGAGGTCCCAAAGAGGCCCCAAGAGGCCTCCAAGAGGCCCCAAGATGTCGCCAAGAGGCCCCAGGAGACTCCCAGGAGGCCCAAAAGAAGCCCCAGAAGGCTTCAAACATGTCTCCCAGGCGCCCCCGAACGGCCTCTCAACAGACCCCAAGAGGCCCCCCAAAGAAGCATCTTGACGACGACTCTATTTCGCCCCATCGAGAGACGACCCCCAGGGAACTGCTTCACCATCAAAACTCCCCACGCAACGCGTCCGAACGACACCCGCCCCCAAGAGCGCAACATGGGCAACGAACACACAGACAAAAACCAGCGATGCCATATCACGGGCCGGCGGAATGAGCGAAGCGATTCAATAAGTCGCCTCGGAAGAAATCAACTTCGGAAGAAATCGCCCAGAAGAACTCCTCTGGAAGAAATCGTCCTGAAGAAATCGCCTCGAGGAAAGCGTTTCGGAAGAAGTCGCCCAAAGAAACGGTAGGCTTTCTTTCGGCAGACCCCTCACACGCTTCTTGGCCCCGTAGGGAGCTCCACGGAAGATCACAATAGTGCAGTTCGCATGCGTCCCCCCAAGCCATTTCGGCACATCCCTCACACGCTACGTGGCCCAATACGGACCTCCACCCAAGGCCCCAGTAGTGCCCACGCATGCGTCCCAGTTGCCCATGTCGGCACACCATTCGCACGTTTCGTGGTCCCATAGGGAGCTCCACCGAAGGCCCCGAGTACGCAGGCTGTATGAGGTCCCAGCCACCCATTTCGGCACACCCGTCCCACGTCTCGTGGCCCCACAGGGAGCTCCGCCGAATGTCCCAGCGGCGCAGCTCGGATGCACCCGCGCCGCCCAACTCGGCACACCCCTCACACGCTTCGTGGCCCCATTGAGATCTCCACCGAGGGCCCCAGTCGCGCAACCCGCATGCGTCCCAGCCGCCCATTTCGGCACACCCCTCACACGTTTCGTCGCCCCGTAGGAAGCTCCACCTGAGGCCCCAGTGCCACAATTCGTATGCGCTCCCAACCACCACTACCCCCACCACTCCCACCACCCCCACCCCCACCCCCACCCCGACCCCCACCCTCATCCCCACCACCACCACCATCACCACCACCATCGCCACCACCACCACCACTACGGCACCTCCTCACACGTTTCGTGGCCATTAGGAACGAATGGGGCTTTTCCAGCGCCACGATGGGCCTAGGATGCGATTAAACCCAAGCCCCTCCTGAGCCCAAAGCGGTCCTTATGTCGGCGCCTTGACTATATGACCACCACCACCGAGGAGGTACACCGCCGCTATTGGTGCTGGTGTCAATCTCTAGGCCTCCGATCGGGAGACGCCAACGCGGTACGGTGCACACAAGGTGGAGGCGGCCAGAGGGTCTGCCCTGGAAGGGCCCCGAGAAAATCCGTCAGGAAGGGAAGGGGCCAAATCCGCTGAACATCTGTCCCAGGACCCCTCCTGGGTCCATCTGGCGCAGACTTTCACCCCGGAACAGCTCGTGACGGCCACGCGGGGCCCGAAGACGGCCCCCAGAGACAGCAGCAGCCTCCTCGAACCCAGCACCTCGACTCTCCCCCCCTCCTGCTGGCCCCGAGCCAGTGCTGGGCCACCTCAGTAGAGGGCCACATGCGAACCCTACCCCATACCCCCCACGATTTTGGAGGGGGAGGGTGGGGTTTGCTTCGCTCGGGAGCCCTCGGGCGAAGTGAACCCCACCCTCCCCCTCCAAAATCGTGGGGGGTATGGGGTAGGGTTCGCACGTGGCCCCCTACTCAGACCTCCAGCCCACTCCGCGACCGCGAGACGCCACCGCGGCACGGTGCACACACAGGTCCTCCGCGGGCCCGACCTTTTTTCGTGGATCTTCTGACCCGGGTCAATCCAGACCCGGGTCAGCAGGAAACCAAAAACTGCAATGCAGGAAAAAAAAAACTGCAACGCAGATCTTCGCAAACCCGGGTCAGTCAATGTGTGCGGCCGCCTCGCGGCCACGAGCGGCTCCCTGACCCGGGCCAGTCAGAGGGGGTCTTCGCAGGATCCTGCAGGATCTGGCGTCCTGGCTGACCCCCGTCTGCATTGACCTAGGGAGCCCACAAAGGACGTACGCGCCCAGCTATGTACATGAACACGGCCCCTCGATTCGCGAGACCGGCCGCGTTATACGAACATTTGTGCAATGCGTGCTCTCGAAACCAGCGTGGATTCATGTACATGTACGTCCTTCTTTCGCTCCTGAGTCTGACCCCCGTCTCAGGGCTGACCCCCGTCTGCATTGACCTGACCCCCGTCTCAGGGCTCCCGATTTTTCCGCCCACGGGGAGCGCCGGCTCTCCGACCCGCGGGCAGCAGGCGCCGGCGCGGGGGCCCCGGCGGTGCCCGCGCCGAGCCGCGCGCGGTCCTCCGCGCACGCCAGCGCCAGCGCGGCGGGCCACCTGCGGCAGGAGGGCGCCGGCTGCACTGCACAGCACAGACAGTCGGGGCGGCCCCATTTTCCCATCAGTGAAAGTTCGATGTCCCATCGAAAACCTAAGGAGAACCCAAGGCAAGCTGTGAAGCAGTCAAGGAGCACGGAGCCCCTCCCCAACGGAAAGGGTTCCTTCTTCAGCACCCCGACTGTACAGTGAGGATGCGCGGAAAGGGTACAAAGGGCCTGGGACGCCCATGCCAAGGCTCTTCGAGCGGGGCTGGCCATCGACAGTGGTTGAGGATGGACCGGAGATGACCGAAGAGGCAAGGATGCGAGGGTACCCTGGGGAAGTCGATCACCCTCACCATCATGGTTAACTGTATGAGAACGTGAGCTCGTGCACTCGAGTCATCGGGCTACGGTGAATGAATGCATTGGATGAGGAACCCTTGGAGAAGGAATCCAGGGGCTGAAAGACGGTGGAGCACCAACTGAGGCTTGGCCATGGATGTATCACCGCCGCTCTTATCAGATAGGGAGTCCTCCAAGGTCTGAACCCTCCTGGATACATTCCTTAACGAATGCCAGCACCGTACCACAAGGAACGCCGAATACGGAACGAACTAGTTCCCTCGACCTAAGAAGTCTACGGAGCGGCCCGAAAACCAGAGCCCACCAATGTTCATTTCGGCGTATTGACTGTAGAGGCCTCCCACACGGGTCCAAGTAGACTGGGCCAGAGGATCGCGACGCATCGGCGATGCATCGGCGATGTCGGGGTGGAGGAAATGGAGCTCCACATCGAACCGTATCGTCGATGCATCGGCGATGCGGCGCCATCCTCCGACTACATCTACTTCGGCCCCATCAGGGAGGTCTCGCTGCACTGTACCATGTTGAAGCTCCCTTCAAGCACCGCTCCAACGAAATGCGGTGCATAATGTTTTGACCCTGAGGGCCGAAACGGTATGAACCGTACCATTCCTGGATCGAGAATCGGCGACGCCTCGGGAGACGCCGACGCGGTACGGCGTACACAAGTCGTCCGCAGACTCCGAGGCACTGGCCCTGGCCAGCACAACGAAGCCAGGACCGAGCAATAACTGAGGAGGACTGGTAAAGCTGAACATGAAAGGGCGAGATCAAGGAAGTGAAAGAAGGCAGATGAAGGGAGAAAAAGGAACCACAAAATAACATCGTGAAAACGAGAACGGAGACACTAGGGACATTAATGTACTAGTGTTTATGTGTTGTTTCTTTTCTATCTCTCCCTCTCTTCATATTTCGCCTGTGCACATAATTTACAAGACCAAGATGAGTGGCGCGAAACGCAAATGGAATCTTGTGAGTTGGTTACAATATACCAACCTTTCCTATATGATATGAAGGCAGGCGGTTCAGAAAAACATCGTTCCACATGTGCACCTGGTCCGAGCGAGCCACGACGCCCCCCGCCACCGAAGCAACACGTTCCAGTCAGATCCCACCGAGAAGATGTTCTCTGTGCAGTCAGTCGTCGGTCGACCACTGGCCCTCCCCCCGTAGGAGCAAGGAAAATCAAGATCCCTGGCACCAGCGCGAGTAGCCAGCGGGGATCCTTCCCCGCTCGGGGCATCCCCTATCCCCAACTCGGGGAGGCATCGCGGACCTCCTCGCTGGAGGTGGCACCCCTGCTTCGGGGGTTGCTGAAGGTGCCCCTGGCTCAAGGTGCCCCCAGCTTTTCGCTCAATTTTGGAGCTCCTGGGGCCCTCTGGAGCTCGTGAGAGGGTGCTCTGGAGGCCGTAGTGGCCTCCTTGAAAATCCTGGGGGCACCTTGGGCCAGGGGCACCTCTAGCAACACCCGACTGCTGTAGAGGCCTCCCAGGTGGGGTCCGAATAGATGGGGTCGGAGGATGGCGCCGCATCACCGATGCTTCGTCGACGTCGGCGACGCATGGCGACGTCGACGTGGAGAAAATCGGGCTCCGCATCGAGCTCCATCGCCGATGCATCGGCGATGCGGTGCGATCCTCCAAACCCTACCTGGGAGGCCTAGATAATTAGTGGTGCTGCTATTTCCTCCGACCCCGCTTTCACTGCGGCTCCGCCTGCCGCCGTCGTGGCACACCGACGACACGGCGTCGTAGACGTCCACGCCGCCCTCCACGCCTGGGCGCCGGCGGATGTGCGAGGGAAAGGCGACGAACGACCCTGACGCGCCACCAATTCCCGTGAGGCACCGCTTTCGGGCTCCGGAAAATATGCGGCAACGTGACGAACCGTGCCGTGACCTCGAACTCCCAAACGTGCCGTGCCGTGTCTGGTAACGTGCTGGACCGTGCCGTACCGTACGGTCAATGGCCGCACGCTTCTGGGACCCTGGAGGCCCCAGTCGCCCGAGACGGCTTCGGAGAGCGGCCCAAGTCCCCAAATCGTGCAAGTAAACCCGAATCTGCACTGACTCACCACAAGGTGTGGTCACCGCACCGACCTCTGCCCCCAGACCTCTAGCGACAGGGGGCAGATCGCGCCGGAGACGTTTCGCGGCCTTCAGAGCCCAGGTGCCTGTCCTGGGCCATGGGACCGGCAGTGCACTAATGAGGATGAGACAGCAATCAATAACATGTCCACTGGACAGGAGTCGGGAAGTCCCGGGGGCCAGCAACTCCTCGGTCGCCCAACGTTGCGGCTAGCGTTGCGCGAAACGAAATGAGCGATTCTCTTCGGCCTCTTGCGCCCAGCCCGCCTGGAGAAGGGCCCAGGCGGCTGATTTTGCACAATCCGTGGGCCTAGAAGCCTCGACCCCTTTCCTGGGAACGGTCTTTCATCATGGGTCGTCTGAGCCAGAAAACTGTCCCCTCGAGGAGCAACGCTGGGATTGAACAGATCTGATCCCAGAAGTCCTCCGAGGTCTCCCTGGACTCCTCTGGAGGTCCTCGGCGGTCCTAGGAAGTTTCCGATACTTTAAGAAGCCCCCAGAGGGCCAGCAAGGTGTCAAAAACGTAAAATCCGCCAGACCCCTTGCGGGGCCATCAGGCTGCGAGGCTCAGGCTCTGCTCCTGTTCCAGTTTCCAGTGTCCATTGTGATAGTTCTACGCTCTGCTTTCTATTGTAACTTGTTGAAGTCCGCGCGAGAGGGGAGAGCCGAAAAGCGGCCTGGCTACCACACCCGAATCGCGTTGTTTGAAATCCCTGGGGGGCGTGGGGCACGTACAAATCCATGAGACTCGCGACCTCGAAGCCATAATCCCTTGTAACTTACACAATGCTCGCGTCCCCGAGGCCACTAACTCTCGTAAAGCATACAACTTTCGCGCCCCCGAGGCAACATACCCTTGTACATTACACCAAGTTTTGCGCCCCCGAAGCCATAAGCCAACGCAAATTACGCCGAATTCGCATTGCGAAGGCCAAGAGTGCTCCAAGGCGCCCGACGATGGTTCCAAGACGATCCAAGAGAGCCCAACGAGGCCACAAGAGCGCTCAAAGAGGCCTCCCGAGAGAGCCCCAAGAGGCCAACATCGCTGATTTTGCAGCGCATGTTCGGCTTTCCGACACTCCAAGACGGCCCAAGAAGCTTCCAAGACCGCCCCAAGACAGCCCACGACGCCTCCAAGAGGGCCCCTAGACGGTCCAAGAGGGCTCCGAGATGGCCCAAGAAGCGCTCAAGACGGCCCAAGAGAGCCCCAAGACGGCCCCAGGAGGGCCCGAGCAGGGGGCCACGAACCGACCATTCAATATTTGTGCTGCGAGAAACCCCCAAGAGGCCGCCAAGAGGCCCCAAGAGGCGACCAAGACGCGCCCAAGAGGCCTCCAAGAGGCCCAAAAGATACCCCACGAGGCCCCAAGAGGCCCCCAAGAAGCGCCCAAACCGCCTCCAAGTGGCCCCCGAGATGCTCCCCACGACACCCCAGCACATATACAAGAGGCCTCAGACCCACAACCCAGGCACGGTGGCGGGATGGGCTGAAGGCCACTAGGATAACGGCAACGTCTCAATATGCGCAGATGATTCCTCTCCGCCCCAGCATGAGGTTCCCAGATGCGCCAAGGCAGCGCCCAGACGCACCGACGCGACTCTGATGTCTCCCCTTACGCCCGCCCCCAAGCCTAACTCGGCCCAAGATCGGTCCCCGGACCCCTCCCGGGGCCCATCCTGCCCAGTCCGTGGACCTGGGCCCGGCCACGTCCGAGAGGGCTCGGGCTGGCGGCACGGCGGCCGCCTGGCGCGAGGTGTTGCGGCGGCGCGTCGCCGCGCGCCCTGGCGCGCCTGATGAATTCGGCGCATGCCATCCTCCTCCCTATTCCTCCTCCTCCGCCTCCTCCTGCTCCTCCTCGTCCTCCTAATCATTTCCCTCCGTCTCCTCCTGCTACTCCTGCTGCTCCTCCTCCTCCTCCTCCTGCTCCTCCTCCTCCACCCCTCTTCCTTACAAATAACTCCTGCCTGTTGCACCCCCAGACGTGTCGGTATGGCGGGCCAGGCATTTTGCTTGAGTCTCCCCCATCATGTATGATCCCAGAATGTTTCATTTACATTCACGGATGGTTGGCGGACCGCTTTAAGCATGTGGCTCTCGCCTGAGCGCAACACGCAGTCGTCTTGCAAAACTGCAGCAGCTTCATGGATGGAGGGCGGGCCGTTTTGATCATGTGGCTCTCGCACTAGCGCCGCGCACATTCGTTTCAAAACTTCACAACAGTTTCGCGGATGGAAGGCGGCTCCTTTCGAACATGTGGCTCTCGCCTTGAGCGCTGCGCACAATCGTCATAGAATTTCGCAACAATTGTTCAAGAACTCGTATGGTTGAAGTCCCAAGAATGGTGTTCTGGCACGAGTTAGCACTGTCACGACGCAACAGTCACGTTGGACCGCAGTGTCGAAATCCCAGGTCTGGTGATCTGCCGCGACCTACTACTGTCAGAACGCAGCACTTACGTTGCCGGCGTTTAGACCCCAAGAGGTGTGTCTTGCCACGGAAGAGGATTTTGCGACGGTTGTCCTCCACTGTCGCTCTCCACGCTATGAACATAAAATCTTACATGGACCGATGTAGAGGGAACTTGAAGAGAGGATGGAATGCAACATGATTGATGCGTCTTGAATTTCCGAATGTTCCTCTTTGAGCAGAGATCGACCGTCCTGGCATTACTATACACCTGCCTCCTTTGAACAGGGTTCGACCGTCTCGGCAGTTCTATACGCCTACCGAGAACTGTTCTTGGAACCGAAGAACGTTCTAAGAGCATAAGCAATGTGCATATAACATGATGCCGACGTGTTAAGACAAGACAGTCTCACCCAGAAAAGGTCTAACAACATTTCGCGCAAGTAAAAGACAGGTTCTTACAACATTATCTGGTGAGTCTATAGGCAAACCAAGACGCTTCGCCACTGCTTGACACCTCCTCCTCCTCCTCCTCCTCCTCCCTCATCGAGCGCGGCCTTGGAAACTCCCGAGTCCGCGGGGGCCCCCCTGGTAGTCGGGCCAGGACGAAAATAACATCGGGTGCGAATACATCGAAAATATTTGAGAACCGGCGGCTCTGGAGGGTATCTCGGGCGCCGCGGCCTTCTCAGAGCGTTCTAGAACGCTCTGGAACGGACTTATCCTCGTCCTTGAACCGTCCGACCTCTCTCTTTCTCTCTGCCACGGGGCGCGCTGCGGCTGGTGAAGAGCCCAGACATGCGGCGTCTCGATTTTTTTGAGATACGGGCCCCCGACCTCCAGACCACTTCCCCGAGACCAGTCTTTCATTAAGAATCATTGTTTGACGGTCCCGAAGCCCGGTCAGGGCCCCCAAGGGCAGGAAAATACAGAAGAGCCCTCGGTCCCGATGTTTTCGAGACGCCCGATGTCTGGGAGTGTCCGCGAGGGCGCCCATGGAGCCACCGAGGACGTCCCGAAGCCTCGCCTCGCCCCCCTGGCCTCCTCGCCTTGCGCGCCGCCTAAAGGGGGGAGGGGCGCGGGGCGCGGGGGCGTGTCCTCGCTGGCCCATGTCGTCGAGGAGCCCCAGCGCCCAGCGCCACTGGCCCTCTTTCGGGTGTTGCCAGAAGCGCCCCTGGCCCAGGGTGCCCCCAGGATTTCCAAGGAGGCCCCCGCGGCCTCCACAGCATCGCGAGGCCCAGAGAGCCCCAGGGGCTCCCAAATTTAGCGAAAAGCTGGGGGCACCTTGGGCCAGGGGCACCCTTTTTGGGGTCGAGGAAGAGTGAGCACCAGTCCCAGCTGCAGTGGTAGGCGCGGGGAGAGGGGGTCGCTCAATGGGGGGGGGCGATCAAGGGGGAGAAGAAAGGTGCACTTCTCGGGCCCTAACGGCCTCCTCTTGGGCCCTGAAGGGCCCCTCGAGGGGCACCGAAGGGCCCCTTTTCTGCAGCCATCGCTGCCCCTCCATGCATCGCCTCCCCATTACACGACGCCCAGGGGGGGAGGGGGTCGAGAGGACCGGGCGCAGGGGGAACGGAGCGGATCGAGCCGTCGGAGGTCTGAGTTGAGAGACCTGGGTTTCTCGAAGGGGTCTGAGGGTCAGGGCCTGGGACTCTTTGAACAACAAACCCTGACAGATGAAGGAAGGAAGGAAGGAAGGAAGGTGAAGCAATAAAGGTGAAGCAAGTGTAAAAGAAAGGGAAGGATGGCACCCCCATAGGAGAAGGGGGAGAGTGGTAAAGGGCGTGGATGTGACCTGCTCCTCTTCCCCCTTTTATATGATACTCTTTCTGTCCTCCCCCTCCTCCTCCTGCTAACTCCCTCCGCATCCTCCTCCTCCTCCTCCTCCTCCTCCTCCTCCTCCCCACTCCCTCCTCTTCTGCTTCCTCCTCCCTGGGGGGGGACGAGAGGGGTTTAATGTGTGTTGCTTGTTTGTTCGACCGTGTGCTGTGTGAGTGTGTGTGTGCTTTCGTTGCGTGCATACGATTCAGAAAGGTCCCAACACATAGCTGGGCGAAGAACCCAACCCCTTTCACAACGTGATGCCACTACAGACAGGACCGCTCAGCATACCATCACGCTCTGAGGGACCTGCAGCGCCACGCTCCCACCCGCCACATGCACGCGCGTGCCTTCACGACTCGACCCTCGAATGGGGCGGGGCCGCTGTGCGGCCCCTGCACTGGGGCCTTCGGTGAAGCTCTGTACGGGTCCACGAAACGTGTGGGGGGGGTGCCACAATGGGGGCGGGGCTGCCATGCGGAATCTGCCACTGGGGACTTCGGTGGAGCTCCCCATGGGGCCACGAAGCGTGAAAAGGGTGTGCTGAAATTGACCAGCGACAGCGTGCGAACGCAGCCACTGGGACCGTTGGTGGAGCAACCTATGGGGCCGCGAAACGTGCGAGGGGTGCACCAAAATGGGCCCGAGACCGCCATGCGACCGCTGCCACTGGGGCCTTCGGAATATCGACCCATTGGGCCACGAAACGTATCAAGGGTCAGGGTGTGCCCGAATGTGCCCTAGCACGCAATGCGACCGCAGCCACTGGGGCGCTCGGTGGAGTGACCTATGGGGCCGTGGAGCGTGTGAGCGGTGCGTCGACGTGGGCCCGAGGTCGCCGTGTGACCGCAACCACTGAAACATTCGAGGCCGGCGCGTTGGGCCGAAGGCCATCTAACCTTTCTCAATTTGACCAAAACCACTCAGAAGCCTGGCACGCCGTGCACCCGTATGGGAAGCCACAAAGGGCGGTGGATCGAAGACGCCTGCAGCGAATCACAGCTGCCCCCTGCCTTGTGGAAGCGGACACCTCTTTGACGCTCCTGGGGCCAGCTTGGTGACCTCTGGGGCCGTCTTGGGCCGGCGGAAGCCGAGAACGCCCAAATCCTTGAAAAACCTGAATCATTTCGGCCTCTTCGGGCCTTCCTGGAGTTCCTCTTGGAGTCCTCTTGGGCCGTCTTGGAGGCCTCTTGGCCCATCCTGGGGGCATTTCGGCCTGTCCTGGAGACATCTTGGGGCCACCTTGTGCTCTTGGGTGGGGCCATCGCCGCCGTCTTGGAGACCTCTGGGGCCGTCTTGGAGGCCATCTTGGGGCCGAAAAAACCAAAAACTATGTAACATCCAGCACGCCGTGCACCCCCGTGGCAAACCTACAGGGGGCGGCGGGTCGAAGACGCCTACGGCGAATCACCGCCGCCCCCTGCCTCTTGGAATCGCCCATGTGGCCGGACATTGTGGCAAAAGCTCTGCCAACCTATCGGGCCATGCGTTCCCCCAACCGTTGTAGAAACCCTTCGGGGAACATTCGGGGGTGGATGGCGGGGAAGATCAGGGGGGGAGATATCTTGGGAGCCCCTGGGGCACTTTGGGGGCCTCCTGGGAGTTTCCTGGGAGCCTCTTGGAGGCAACTTGGGGGCCTCCGTGGGCCTCTTGGGGGCCTTCACAGGCGTCTCGCTGGCCTTTTGGCCGGCTTAGGGCATTCCTGGCCCGTCTGACGCCGGCGGATGCCATCTTGGGGGCCTCTCTGGGCCGACTTGGGACCTCTTGGGGTGCTCCAAAGAAGTCTTGGAGGCCATCTTGGGCGTCTTCAAAGCCTCGTGGGCCGTCCTGGGGCACTCTTGGGGCCCTCTTGGGACCGTCTTGGGGGCCTCTTGGGCCGTTCTGGGGCCATCTTGGAGGCCTCTTGGGCGATCTTGGGGCGATCTTTGGGGCTCTTGGGCCGTCTCGGGGCCCTCTTGAGACTGTATTGGGGGCTTCTTGGGCCGTTCTGGGGCCATCTTGGAGGCCTCTTGGGCGATCTTAAGGCGATCTTCGGGGGCTATTGGGCCGTCTCGGGCCGTCGGAAGATCGAAAAGACGCATATGTCAAAAACCTCAGGACAATCAATGACGTTGGCCTCTTCGGGCCTTCCTGGAGGCCCGCTTGGAGGCCTCTTGGGCCGTCAGGGGGACCTCTTGGGAGCCTCGTGGGCCGTCTTGGGCCATGTTCAAGCCATGTTGGGCCGTCTTGATGGCCTCCTGACCGGTCTGGCGCCGTCGGAAGCCGTCTTGATGGCTTCTCCCGGCCGACTTGGGGCCCTCTTGGGGTGCTCCAGGGCTGTCTTGGAGGCCATCTAAGGCGTCTTGGAGGCCTCTTGGGCCGTCGTTGGGCCCTCCAGTCCTGGATACTTCGTGGGCGGACTTGCATCTTGGACCCTCTTGGGCCGTCTTGGAGGTCATCTTGGACCATCTTGGGCGAACTTTGAGGCCATCTTGAAGGCCATCTTGGACCATCTTGGAGGCCATCTTGGGCCGTCTTAGGGAATTAATTGCTGACTTCGTGCTTCTGGTCCCTTCCGGGTGGCCGGCGGGACGGGCCGAAGCCCCAAGGGGGTTCTTTTGGAAAAAGAACGTGTACCAAACTGTATAGGATCTGGCACGCCGGTCACCCATGTGGCAAGACCACAGGAGGCGGCGGATTGAAGTCGCATACAGCGAATCACCGCCGCTTTGGAATCGCACATGTCAATGTCATGTGGCCGGTCGTTGTGGCAAGAGCTCTGTCAAGCTATAGGACCATGTGGAAACCCTTCTGGGACCACTCGTGGGATGATGGCGGGAAAGACCAGTGGTAGTAGTAGTAGTAGTAGTAGTAGTAGTAGTAGTAGTAGGAGCAGCAGCAGCAGCAGCAGCAGCAGCAGCAGCAGCAGCAGTAGTAGTAGTAGTAGTAGTAGTAGTAGTAGTAGTAGTAGTAGTAGTAGTAGTAGTAGTAGTAGTAGTAGTAGTAGTAGTAGTAGTAGTAGTAGTAGTAGTAGTAGTAGTAGCCTAGTAGTAGTAGTAGTAGTAGTAGTAGTAGTAGTAGTAGTAGTAGTAGTAGTAGTAGGTAGTAGTACAGTAGTAGTAGTAGTAGTAGTAGTAGTAGTAGTAGTAGTAGTAGTAGTAGTAGTAGTAGTAGTTAGTAGTAGTAGTAGTAGTAGTAGTAGTAGTAGTAGTAGTAGTAGTAGTAGTAGTAGTAGTAGTAGTAGTAGTAGTAGTAGTAGTAGTAGTAGTAGGTAGTAGTAGTAGTAGTAGTAGTAGTCGTAGTAGTAGTAGTAGTAGTAGTAGTAGTAGTAGTAGTAGTAGTAGTAGTAGTAGTAGTAAGTAGTAGTAGTAGTAGTAGTAGTGTAGTAGTAGTAGTAGTAGTAGTAGTAGTAGTAGTAGTAGTAGTAGTAGTAGTAGTAGTAGTAGTAGTAGTAGTAGTAGTAGTAGTAGTAGTAGTAGTAGTAGTAGTAGTAGTATAGTAGTAGTAGTAGTAGTAGTAGTAGTAGTAGTAGTAGTAGTAGTAGTAGTAGTAGTAGTAGTAGTAGTAGTAGTAGTAGTAGTAGTAGTAATAGTAGTGGTAGTAGTGGTAGTAGTAGCAGTAGTAGTAGGAGGAGGAAGAAGAAGAGGAGGAGGTATCTTGGGAGCCTCTGGGGGCACTCTTGGAGCCTCCTGGGAGCTTCCTGGAGGCCTCTTGGAGGCATCTTGCAGGCCTCCTTGGGCCTCTTGGGGGCTTCAAGGAGGCCTCTTGGGCCGTCCTAGGGCATTCGTGGCCCGTGTGACGCCGTCGGCAGCCGTCTTGGGCGCCTCTCTCGGCCGACTTGGGGCCCTCCTGGAGTGCTCCAAGGCTCTCTTAGACGGAGGCCATCTAGGGCATCTTGGAAGCATCTTGGGACGTTTTGGGGCCGTCTTGGGGGCCTCTTGGGCCGTTCTGGGGCCATCTTGGAGGCCTCTCGGGCGACCTTTGGGCGATTTTTGGGGGCTCGTGGGCCGTACCGGGCCGTCGGAAGGCCGAAACGAAGCAAATGTCAAATCCTTCAAAAACCTTTGGAACATTAATGTTTTTGGCCCCTCTTGCAGGCCTCTTGGGCCGTCTTGGGCCAGCTTCGAACCAACTTCGGCCATCTTGGTGGGCTCCTGGCCCGTCTGACGCCGTCGGAAGCCGTTTGGGGGGCCTTTTTGGGCCGACTTGGGGCCCTCTTGGGGTGCTCCAGGACCGTCTTAGAGGCCATCTTGGGCGTCTTGGAGGCCTCTTGGGTCGTCTTTGTGCCCTCTTGGGCTCCCTCCTCCTCGATCCTCGTCCCGCTCCCTCCTCGATTCTCGTCCCTCCTCCGTCCTCCCCTCCTCCCTCCGCCTCTCTCCCTCCTCCCTCGCTACCTCCCCTCTCTCCCCCCCACCTCCCCCCTCTTCCTCCTCCTCCACCTCCTCCTCCTCCTCCTCCTCCTCCTCCTCCTCCTCCTCCTCCTTCGCCTCCCCCTCCCTCTCTCCCACCCTCCCCCCTCCTCCCTCTCCCCCCGTCCTCCCTCATTCCTCCCCCCTCCTTCCTCCCCTCCTCCCCTCCTCCCTTCCCCCTTCGTGGCGCCGCCTCCTGCCCCCCCCCCCCTCCCCGCGGGCGTCCTCGCTGCCCGGCGCCGCGGGCGCAGGGGCGCGCTGCCTCGCGGGGTGTGTGTGCCGCGCTCGATGGAAACGGCCGCTGCTGGCCAGGCGACTTGCTGTCTCAAACGGGCAGCGCCCGCGACGACAACGACATCGAGCACGGTTCAAGACGGGCAGGGCCTGCTGTCGTCTTCGCCCCTGTTCGTTCTGCTAGGGCTCCCTACTTCGCGCTTCGCGCTCCGCGAAGCGCGAATAACTTCGCGCTCTCGCGCCGCCCCCCCCCAAGGGGAAACAAGGAGGACGAGGAGGAGGGGGAGAAGGAACGAGGACCGCGAAGCGCGAATAACTTCGCGCCCTCGTGGGAGCCCTTGGTTCTGTATCCATTGCGATCGTACCGCATTGATGTCCTTCTGCGCCTCCTCCCCGCTTGCATCGGAACACGGAAACTTGACACCACGACCACCACCACCATCAGGGGTCACCAGCGGGAGGAGCCCAGGGGGGGATCTCCTCTCGCTCGAGGCATCCCCTGTCCCCAGCTCGGGAA
Organism: Prorocentrum cordatum; assembly: GCA_963575745.1. Classification (NCBI taxonomy): domain Eukaryota; class Dinophyceae; order Prorocentrales; family Prorocentraceae; genus Prorocentrum; species Prorocentrum cordatum. The sequence continues at coordinate 278,315 of CAUYUJ010020004.1, forward strand.
GGCATCGTGGACCTCCTCGCCCGATGTGGCCCCCCTTGTGGTGATGGTGGTGGTGTCGCTTCTCCTCTCGACGCTCGGAACCTCCTGGGCCCTGCGGCGTTCGGCATCCGCTGTGCCTTGTTGAGAGGCTTCCCGCGGAATCTGGGATCGCCCGGAGCGGCCGCCCCACGAAACCAGTAAAGTGCGAACCAGGACTTTGGAATTGCCAGCTGGAGAGAGCGAAGGCTGGAGACTTGCTCGACCCACGGCTGCAACTTTCTCGGGCGCGCCAACGTCGTGCTTTGTCGATGTCCCTGTTTAGGGGGGCCCTGAGCCTGTGTGCCGGAACGCGTGGTGACCTCGGAATCCCCAACGACCTCACCACGCGGTCCGTACCGCGGTTTGTACCGCAAGGGATCTTGGGACCTCGGAAGCCCCAATCGCCCGAGACGTCCTCGGAGAACGACCCGGGTCCCAAAACTGAGCGGTGACCCCAAATCCCCACTGACTCACCACAAGGATGCGCGATGAGGATGCAAACCCCTTGGACGCCCATGTCGAAACTTCTCGAGCGGAGCGGGCCATCGAAAGTGGTTGAATATGGACCCAAGATGGCCGCAGAGGCAAAGATGCAAGGGCACCCTGGGGAGGTCGCTCATCTTCACTATCTGTTTCGACTGTAGGGGAGCCCTGAGCCATGAGCCCGGGCTGTGGCCCGGGAACCAACCAGCGGGAGGAAGGCCATCAGATCTGGGGGCCGTCTGAGACGATAGGCGTTTCTGAACCGTCTCGGGTGCCTGGGCGCCCACGTGGATCGATCTGGCTCGGGAAGCGAGGCAAAAAGACTAGGTCCAGAGACGTGGGTGCGATTTCTCACGGAGCTCGTCCGGTTCTTTTCTCCTCCTCTTCCTCCTCCTTCCTTCTCCTTTTTCCTCCTCCTCCCCCTTCCCCTCCCTCGTCACAGTCCGCTCCTCCCGCCGCGGTCCTCCCTCGTCGTCGTCGTCGTCGTTCGCCTCCTCCTTCTGCTAGTCCCCTCCTCCACCTCCTCGAAGGGGATCTGCTCTGTGCGCTTGAATCTATTCAGAACCTCCGAAGGCCTCTGGATGCCTCCAGCGTTCCCCTGCAACCTCTGAAGACCTCCTTGTCATCTTCCGCCTTTTCCCCTCTGCCTAACTCCTCCCCTTCTCACACTGTTGATCCTCCTCCTCTTCCTCCTTCTCCTCCTCCTCCTACATATTCCTCCTACTTGAACTCCATCCTTTCCATCCTTCCCCCTTGCCCGCTACCCGTGAAAGGCAAGTTATGCAAGTACGGAGGAGGCAACGAATTGGCGACCCACGCTTCAGTCAAGCCCCAGCCCCACTATGAGGCCACACCGGTGGCACGAATACGAGCCTGCCGTCCGGAGGCCCAACTCGTTTCTCCGCCCTTACCCCCCTTGGCGTCCAGAGCTGGAGGCAACACCATTGGCACGGGCACAACTTCGACCGCCGAAGAAGGCTGCTGAAGGGGCCCCAGGACACACAAATAAATACACACAAATAAAATAATCCCGCATATTTTCCCATATTTTCTGGGTTTCTGTCTTCCCGCCCACTTCCCATATTTTCCCATATTTTCATGGAAATCGAGGATGAATTGTGTCTGTGTGTTTCTTTTCCTCCTGAGCTGCGGCGGGGAACCTCCCTCGCCTGTTGGCTCGGCCCTCGCGGGCCCGCCGCCCGGGGCGCGGGCGGCTGGCTCCGCCCTCCAGCTTCCTCCCGCAGACCTCCGACCTCTCCCGTCCTCCGCACCTCCCGCCGTCCACGCGGGGGGGCGGGCGGTGGCGAGGGTCGGCGGGCGGGAGGCAGGACCGTCCACGCGCGCAGGGGCCTGGGCAGTGCGCTGGTCAGACAACCAGTTGACCCGCGGAGCGTGGATGGTGATCTGTGCTCCCCTTCCTCTTCCTCCTCCTCCTCCTCCTGCTCCTCCTCCTCCTCCTGCTTCTCCTCCTCCTCCTCCTCTTTTCCTCCTCCTCCTCCTCCTCCTGCTCCTCCTCCTCCTCCTGCTCCTCCTCCTCCTCCTCTTTTCCTCCTCCTCCTCCTCCTGCTCCTCCTCCTCCTCCTCCTCCTCCTCCTCCTCCCCTTTTTCTTCCTCCTCCTCCTCCTCCTCCCCCTTTTCTTCCTCCCCCTCCTCCTCCCCCTCCTCCCCTCTGGGGCTGGGCCCATGCACCTCCCCTGCTGCCCCATCCCATCCTCCAACCTCGCACTTCCGCCCTCCCAACCTCCAAACTCATTCCTCCCGCCGCCTCTCGCGTCCCTCCTCGCTCAATCCGTCGCCCGTTTTCCGCGTCCCCCCTATGACGCCTTTTGGAGCTCCCCAGAACGCTCTCAAGAGCCCCCTCTCGAAGCCCCACAAACTTCAATATCCACATGAACTTCCGATCGACCTCGTGGACCTCACAGCTGCTGCGAGACCCTCCCCAGTGAGCCCTATGAACACCATCAGCCCGGCGAGCCCATGAGCCCAATGAGCGCCTGAGCCCTACGACACCTATGAGACCGACGACCCTTATGAGCACTTCGAGCCCTACGAATCCTACGACCCTTGTCAGCGCCACGAGCCCTCAGCCTCAGCCTCAGCCGGTCCCATTCGCCCTATGAGCCCTATGACCAGAAAGCACCACATAAACTCACGAGCCCAATGCGCCCTATGACCCTATACTCCTCACGACCGCTTGCGCTTTCCAAACCCTACGAGCCCAATGATCCCGATGAGCTCATGAACCCTACAACCCCTTCGAACCCTATCAACCCGATGAATCCTCTGAGCCCCATGAGCCGTGTGCCCTCCAAGAGCCCCCCCCAGCACCTCCCTTAGGAGCTCACGAGCGACCTTGCTCCCAAGCGTCCAGTGGATGCGGCACCATCAACCCACATGAGCTCCATGGGCCCGTCGAACCTTCGAGCACCTCGACGTCCTCAGTGCCGCAAACCCTATGGCCCGTATGAGCCCGAATGGCCACTATGAGCCCTATGGCCGCGATGAGCCCTATGAGCCCTTTAAATCCTGTGCGCCCAATGGCCCCATCCAACCCACATAAGCCCTATGACCCCTATGAGACGTGCATGCCGCATCGCCTGTGAGCCTGTGACCTTATAAGCCCTCTGAGCCATTTGAGCCCGACGAGCCTTATGCGCCCTACGTGCCCAGTGAGCCCTGCAAGCCCCATGTCGTCTATGAGCCTCAGAAGCCTTGTGAACCCTTTGAACTCTATCAGCCCCACGGACCCCACGAGCTGCATGGCCGCAAGGAGACTCCCGCAACCCTATAAGCCGTATGAGCCCCATGGTCCGTATGAGCCTTGCTATAACCCCCACAACACGTCATGAACCCATGTGAGCCTTATGAGAACGGTGGGCACAATGACGCCCATGAGCCTCATTAGCTCGATGAGCCCACCCGCTATGGGGCCTAAAACCCCGTGACTTCTGATTGGCTAATGCCCCTACAAGCCCCAGAGCCCTAATGACCTCATCAGCCCGAGGAACCCTATGCACCCAATCACGCCTGCGGGCCATTGGAGCCTCATGATCCCCATGAGCCGCGCTGGCTGAATTGTCCCACTTCCCAATTTAGACTCCAAGCCTCTGAGCCCGAGTGGCGGCGGAGAGGCCTTTGAGCCCTCTTACTCGGTAGAACCCATGGGACCCGTCAGCCACGCGTGACCCATGGACTCTATAGCTGACACGTATCGCGGTACTGGTGTATACCCTTAGTGGGCCCCGGAAACGGCAAGGCCGTTGCTTCACCGTTTCCAAGAACATGTCCCTTGAAACTGGAAACGGCAAAAAAACGTCGACCGGAAACGGCAACAAAAACGGCTCCAGGATTGGAACTGAAGCCGGAACCGGTCAAAAAACGGCGACGGAACCGGTAACAAAACGGCGTCGGAACCGGCAAAAAAACGGCAAAACGGAGCGGGTAAAAAATCAGCCCTGTCGTTTCCAGGGCCCACTAAGTGTATACTGGTTGCGGCGGGCATGTCTGGCACTATGCGATCAAGATGCTCAAGGCGAAACGACGCGAGCTGGTAACATCTTGTACATATATACATTTATCAGAGTGAGGGGGCTGAACCGAACAGTCATTCACTGTCCCTGGGTGCGTGGCTGAAATGGAATTCCGCCATGCGGATTTTGGTTGTTGTTGCTGTTGTTTGTTGTTTGTTGTTGTCGTCGTCCCACCTGGGCCCCGCCCCGCGATCCACCCGCGACCCACCCCGCGACCCACCCGCGACCCACCCGCGACACACCCCGCGACCCACCCCGCGACCCACCCGAGACCCACCCGCGACCCACCCGCGACCCACCGCGACCCACCCGCGACCCACCCGCGACCCACCCCGCGACCCACCCCAAAATTTTCGGCGCCTGCGGCGGGTTTCTTTTGCATTCGTACCCACCCGCGACCCACCGCGACCCACACGCGACCCACCCCGCGACCCACCCAAAAATTTTCGGCGCCTGCGGCGGGCTTCTTTTGCATTCCTTACAGGTGGAGAACCTGCGACCCACCCGCGACCCAAACCGCGTTCAGTGTACAAATCAAAATGTTCGGCGCCTGCGGCGGGCTGTTTTTGAATTCCTGTCAGGTGGAGGTGGAGAGCCCGCGACCCACCCGCGACCCAAAGTACGTTCACTGAAGAAGCCAAAACTTCAGCGCCTTCGGCGGGTTTCTTGTGCATTCGTTCCAGGTGGAGAACCTGCGACCCAAACCGCGTTCAGTGTACAAATCAAAACGTTCGGCGCCTGCGGCGGGCTGTTTTTGAATCCCTTCCAGGTGGAGGAGGAGGAGGAGGAGCAGGAGGAGGAGCAGGAGGAGGAGGAAAGGGAGGAGGAGGGCGCCATCGACAGGGAAGGTGAGGACCACGAGGTCCGCCGGCTCGACGCCCGCGTCGCCCGCGCCCACCCCCTCACTCTTATCCGCAATTGCGGGGTGCTGCGTATACATATATATATATATACAGATATATAGATATATAGATATATCACTCTATCTCTCTGGCCCAGGGTGCAGGTCAAAGGGCTGCAGCGCAAGTTATTCCAGGCATCGCAAAGTGTTGTCCAAATGGAACCTGAGCTTGTTCGGCGCTAAGCGTTCGTGCAGCAATGTCTTCTCAAAATCGAATCGGCCGCTGGACCTGTCCAAGAGCGCACTCGGATTAGGGCCTCGAGGCAAATCTGGGCGTGGGCCACCAAGAAGGATCAATACACGTAGAAAAAACATGAACATCCCTCCTCCTCCTCCTCCACCCCATTCTCCCTCGTTGTCGCTGTGCTCCCTCGTCATGCCCTCTTCCTCATCATCCTCCTTCTTTCTCCTCTTCCTCCTTCCCCCACTCCTTCCTCTTCCCTCCTTAATCCTTCCTCCCTCGTCCTCGTCCTCGTTCTCATCCGCGTCCTCGTCCTCGACCTCGTTCTCGTCCTCCTCCTTCTCCCCCTCCCTCCTCCTCTCCCAGACCTTCTCCTCCTCCCTCCCCAGACCTTTGACATCTCGATCTCGTCGAAATCTCCGCCGACCTCCGGGTCTCTCGAGCCCCCTCCCCAGGCCCGAAGTCGCTCTCCAGCTTTTTGTTGTTGACTGCCCCTGGGAGCCCAGACGTCCGGCGTCGTCCTCCTCCGCAGCGCAGCCCCCCAAAGGTCTGTGCCCGTCCCTGGGGGCGCAACCTGGAATCTCCTCCCGAACCGTCAAGCCACGCTGCAGAGTGACCGCAGGGGCCGTGCTGGCATCGGCGAGCCTCGGCCACGAGCGGGTTCCCCGACCCCAAGCCCAGAGAACGGGTCGGAAACCTGAGCCCGACCTGAGCCCGAATCAATCCTGATTTCAGCGTCTTGACTGTGAGGCCCCAACAGCGCGAAGATGGATGAAAATACTTCTGCCATCTTTTCGCTCACGGCGCGAGGGCGTCACGGAACAGATGACGGCCCCCTGTCCTCGAAGACCGCGAAAGACCCGCGGCGCGATTCTTCGGAGTTCCCAATCTGTCCTCCCATCTCCTGGAGCGGGAAACCCAAGCAATTCTTGGGTGGATGTCTTGCCAACACTTCGGCGTCAACCCAACGGTGTCAACGAGAGCGCCACTGAATGAAGCGAGAGCCAACCGTGTCACGACTGTTTTACGTACGAAGCAAGAGATCCCAAATCCTCCCCTTTCTCCTCTTCCTGCTCATGAGGTCACTGGATATGTCTAATGCCCCCGAAGATCATTTGCAATCGCTGGAATCCAAAAAAATACCAGAAACATCTAATCGAACCTCCACCCTCGATCTTTGCCCGCAGACCACCCGTGTTATGCATCTCCCGCAAACTGGTTTTTCATACTGACATTTTTTGTTTGTGGACGGTCTGGGCCTGGGAAGTGCCACTGGGGCCAGAGAACTGCCTAAATCCGTCCGTCGTACTTCAGTTCTGACGACGGGGAAGGTACGGTGGGTTCGTGTCGTGACGACCTGCGCGTTGGTGCCTGACGCCGAGTGGATCCTCCAACATTGAATGATCAATGATCGGCGGTTTTGCGATTGCGAGATCGTTATGTGTTTATTGGCCGACTTTGGGCCACTGGCAACGTTCAACCTTGAACGCCCGCGGCGGGGTCGCCGCCGCGTGAGAAGAAGGCAAAACGAAGACGGGAAAGTATAGTACGCCCGCCGTGTAGCTTCTCCACGTCCTGCCTCCTTCCCCTCCTCCTCCACCCCCGCGCGCCTGGGCGGCCGTGGGCCAAACCGCTGGAGCCGCGCCCTCTCCAACATCGCCAGCCGCCACGCGTTTCCGCGCTCGCACGCGGCGACCACCTGGTCGAGCCGGGGAGGACCGTCTCGTTCTGTTATCGCGGTGTTGGCCCCAACTCCAGCTGCCCAGAACCATCTGGATGCCTCCACCCAGATACCACAACACTGTGTTTCCGGCTGCCCTTGGATTGAACATGCCAAAGGTTTGTCGGTATTATTCCCTACCTAGGCTCTGCCTAGAGGGGTTCTTACCCTCTGGGCTTAAAGGGCCGGGCAGTGGGCCTCGCCCCGGGCGGTTCCCCCAGTATCCGCCCCGCGGTTCCCCCAGTTACGTCCCCTCAGCTTAGCGTTGCTTATCTCATCTTAACTTAGCATATTACATCTTAGCTTAGCTTAGCTTCATCTTAATTCAGGCTTATCTTAGCTTAGCTTACCTTCATCTTAGCTTCGCTGAGCTTTAGCACAGCAGAGCATAGCATAGCATAGCATAGCGTAGCATAGCATAGCGCAGCACAGCATTTCATAGCAACACCCATCATATCATAGCATAGCGCAGCATAGCATAGCATAGCATAGCATAGCGCAGCACAGCACAGCACAGCACAGCGCAGCATTAGCATGGGTGTAATTCCCTACCTAGGCTCTGCCTAGGGGGTTAGCTTAGCTTAGCTTAGCTAAGTAGCGCAGCGCTGCATTAGCATAGCGCAGCGCAGCATAGCATAGCCAAGCATAGCATAGCATAGCGCAGCACAGCATAGCATCGCATAACACAGCATATCATAGCGCAGCTTAGCATAGCATAGCATAGCATAGCACAGCGCATCATTACATAGCATTGCTTAGCATAGCATATCATAACATAGCGCAGCATAGCATAGCATAGCATAGCATAAACTAGTATAGCATAGCGCAGCATAGCATGGCATGGCATAGCATAGCAACTAATGCTGCTTTCCTAGGGGCTCCAACTTCTAGGTAAGGTCGCACTGGGGTACTTTTGCTTAATCTGGACGTGGGACACGGGTTTCAAACGAGAAGTTAACTGTGACACATTGTGACACATGCGCTTGAAACGTGTGTTGTGATGTGCTACGCGTGTGTGTGTGTGTCTGTGTGTGAGTGTATACCTTGCACTACGCCACGCCGCCGCACGCGTGGCCGCGACGCCAAAACGCGTGTGTGTATTTGTGTGTGTGTGTGCGTGTGCGTGTGCGTGTGCGTGTGCGTGCGTATGTGCGCGTGCATGTGTGCACAGCACAGCCTCCTCCGCCTCCTCCGCCTCCTCCTCCTCCTCTTCCCCTTTCTCTCCCCCCTCCATCATATTCCCCTCCTTCTCTCCCTCATCCCCCCTCCCCTTCCACGTACATCCCCTTCCTCTCACGACGAGGACGACGAGGACGAAGTCGTCGACAATCCCCAAGACCCTCAGAAATCTCCCCAGAAACCTCCGAGAACATCATACACCATCCAACGACAACCCTTCAGTGACCTCGAGCCAACGGCGCCGAGGACGCCGACGCCGACGCCAGCGCTGCCGACGGACGACCACGACGGGCGCCGACGCCGACGCCGACGGACGCCCACGACGACGGACGCCGACGCCGACAGGCGCCGATGGACGACGCGCGAAGGACGGCGACGGCGGCGGGCCGCCCGCCGCACGCGAGGCTGCGGGGACCAAGGCCCGCGGTGCGTCACGGCTCCGGTCGGCGAGGAGGGCGACCGCGCCGGGCCACTGCGCGGCGGTCCCGAAGCCGCTGATCGCCAGGTCGAGGTCTGCGGACTCGGCAGGGAGCCTCGGGTTTTGTTCTTGGCAAGCGCATCTCTTGAACTCTTGGAGGGGGAGGGGGGGCGGACAGCACGCCGCCGAAGCACCTCACGGAGTTTGGCGTGGCTGAGCCTCTTGCGTGCGAGAAATGCGGCAACACACACACACACAAGGCAAACGTGAGACACTGGGATGTGCAATTGCCGAAGCGATCAGGAATTGCACACCTCGTTCTGTGCAGAAAACGGCAGTGAGCCTCGGGGCAGACGAGAAACATGGCAGGAACGAAGCTCAGAGGAGGAACAGCTACCGATACCGCTGCCCTTCCCCCGTCGCCACGGCTGGATTCGCCTCGAACTCCTGGACCGAACACACCCCCAGGAGAGGTCCGTGGAGCAACGGTATTTGTATCTCTTCCTGCCCCCATAGGCGGGTCCCGGGCGTTTCCCCTGGGGCTGGCCAGCTTCTCATCCTGAATCGTCGTTTGGAAATTTGCCGGTCCGGGGTCCCCGTGAAAGGCCCACAGAGACCCGAACCTGGGGACAACCCTCCAAGACCCATTTCCATCAGAAAGAACAGGCAAGGCTGCCTGGATCGGGGATGGACAGACCCCCCTTTAGCAAAACGTGGTTTAGTGAAAACAACCTGAGGCCCAAACCTGGCGGGCGCAAGCCTGGAAAATGACGGCCTCGGCGCCCTCTCGAGAACCGAAAACGAACAATTCACTAATCGACGTGTCACTGTTGGGGGTTCTGTCCGCCCCCGACTGGATTGGGCCGAACCTAATGGGGTCGGAGGATCCAATCGCATCGCCGATGCATCGGCGATGGGGCGCGATGCTCCGACCCTATCTGCTCTGGCCGCATTTGGGCGGCATGGAACAGGAGGGCATTCAGCTGGATTTTCGGGCGCATCAGGGCGCTGGCGGCAGACTTCGCACCAGCCCCCCTCCCCTTCCCTTTGGACGCCCGAAGTGGGCACGGAGATGATAGGCACGATGCCCAACAGCAGATGTTGTCCAAAATCGACAGCGGCCGCTGTTGGCGACCTCTTGCCTTCAATGGAGAACGTCCGCGGCGACACCGACAACGAACCCGGTTCGAAATGGACAGGAACTGCTGTCGGTCTTCGCAGTCACTCTTTCCGTACCCATCTCGATTGTGCCGATCTCCCCCCCCCCTGCTGCGTCCGCCCCAGGAGCCCGCTCCGCCGCATCTGCTCGAAAAGCTCCACCTGGCAGACAACAGTCAACGGCACAAAACACGACCCTTCGAAGATCAGTGCGGATTACTTTTAGGTCCGGCGTGTCCCCTCTACAGGGGGATTTTGGAAGGCAAATGAACAATACCTCAAACATACAAGACAAATACTAAAAAATGTTCTTTTTTTGTTTTATAAATCGTCCCCATATCATTTTCTTTTACTGTTGTTAAATATTCCCCCTGTAGAGGGACAGGCCCGACTCAAGACCACTTGGGTCGGCGTTGAGCCCCTGCCGACGCCCCTGGGCGGCGGCGCCTCCGACGCTGCCCCCTGCCGCCACCCCCGCGCGCCAGGCACGGGTGGTGGGGAGGACGGCCCGAGCGCCAGCCCCAAGGAATCCGCGCGGAGCTCCGCCCTCCTCGCCGTCGCTCGGACGTCCATTTTTCCCGTGCAATGATTCGGTTTTCGTGCGCGATTTTTTGTTTGTTGCTCCATGGTCCAGGCTGGTCCTCGAGGGTTCTCGCCGAGAAAGGCATGCACACGTCCGAGCGATGCCAAGTCTTGTGCTTGTGAATCCTCGTTTGGCTCTCGACCACCGCGGACTTCCAGCCACCATCGCGGCTCCTGCAGCCCGCGTACATCGCGAAGCTCACGATGCTGCTGTCGACGCGCAGGCGCAGCCCCCTGGCACCGCGGAAGACCTGCAGCGCGCACAGCCACGTGCGCGCGCGGGCGTGAGCGCGCGCCATGGCGCCGTACGTGGCGATCGTGCGCCTCAGCCCGCCCAGCCCGGCCGCGTGCAGCGCGCCCAACGCCGAGGCCCACAGGGTGCCCCTCTCGAGCGCAGTGGTCAGCCCCGCCAGGCCTGTGCCGGGGGCGGGCCCGGTGGCCGCAGCTCCGCCAGCGGGGCCGGCGCGAGCGTGCTCGCCGTCCGCGTCGCTCTCGTGCGGGAGGCTGCTCTTCACCAGGGCCAGGGCGTGGCCCCATCGGCCCACGCTGGAGCAGGCGGCCGCGGCGCGGCCGCGGGCGCCCGGGACCATGAGCGGGGCGAGGGCGCCCCGGTCGAGCAGCAGCAGCCCGCTGCGCCACGCGAGCCCCTTGCAGGCGCACTGCAGCGCGAGCTCGTGCGCCACAGCCCGCGGCAGCCGCCGCCGCTGCTCGCCGAGGGCGGCGAGCTCCGCGGCCAGCCGCCACCGCCCGCCCGAGCTGCAAGCCCTGACGCTGTGGGCGGAGGCCGCCATGGCGTAGCGCCGCTCCCGGGGGGCGAGCTCCGCGGCCTCCGTGGCGGCGCGCGCCTTGCTGGGGTGGGCGCCTCTGCCGAGGGGGGTCATCAGGTGGAGGCCCTCTCGCCACCGCCCCCCGCTGAAGAGGAGGTCCAGCACGGAGCCATAGAACTCCATCGGGATGTCGTGCCTGGACATCGTGCCTTGCGCCTCCAGCCGGTGCAGCTGCTGCAGGGCATCGTCCCACCGCGCCGGCTGGCGCGCCACCTTGAGCACCGACCTCTGGACCGCCAACTTGACGAACGACGCGCGCCATTCGGCGCCCGCCTCTTCGCGGCGCGACCAAAGGGGGCCGGGCGAACGGGAGCGACCTTGTACGGACCTCCATCTGGGAGGCCCCAAGAGGGCGGGTGTTGCTCATGGTGTTCCTCGCCCGAGGTGTGTCCCAGGATCGCCACGGGGCCCCGGTGGTCTTCGGAACTCCCCTCACAACGCCCAGGGAGCCCAGGAGCCCCAATCAAAATGTTGCGAAAACCGGATGACTACATGGGAAAGAACCACTTCCGACAACTCCCGACGAGCGGGGGCGGCCTCCGCAAGGGGGGCAAGGCGAGAAGGGGCGGCCTTGTGGGAGAGAGCCCTGCGCCGCCTCTTGCGAGCAGCGGGCGTGGGACGCGGGTCGTTTCTTTCGAGGGGCCGCCCCGTGCCGAGGAGCCCCCTGCTCCCTTGCGGAGGCCCCCCCCCTCGTCGGGTGTCGCCCATGGTGTCCCAAGCTTTTCGCACCGTTTCGGAGCCCCTGAGGCCCGCAGGCCACCTGGCCCTCCTTGGGGATCCTGGGACACACCTTGGCTGGGAGCACCTTTGTAGATCAATGGACTGCGCAAACACATCCCTGGACAAAACATGCTTCGCAAACTATGAAGCATCGGAACACAAGAGCGCCTCTCCTATTTTGACTGCGGCTTCTGTTGAAAACAATATTTTGCCGACTGAACGAGCTGGGGCCGAAGCCGTGAGAGAGGCTCAGACGTTCATCCGCCCGAGCTCTGGAATCTGTCATTGCGTAGTCTCGCAACACGCAAAAGAAACATTACAACACAGCGGCCACATAATATCACCGATCCTTAAGAGTATAGTATGGAAGGGAAGGTACTGGGGAGAGGGGCGATAACAAATGCGGCAACACAAAGATGAATGATATAACCATGTGCAAACACATGCCACAACCATGGACGCAACGTGCTTGGCGAGCTAAAAGACATCGGAGCAAACGACCGTCCTGTGCTCCTGCTGATCTCCAGAGTTTAACTAGGACAAGCTTGTGACAGCTGGCGGCCGTGGTTGAAAACAACCTGTTGCCGAGCCAACGAACTGAGGAGAGCCTAAGGGAAGGCGGAGATTTCACCCCCGCAGGGGGGGGGTATCACATCGTTTCCTGTCTTGCCGCCCGAAAGATCCAACGACACGTTCGCATGGCTGACAATGCTGCCACAAAGCCTCCTCATAGGATTCCAAAACCCCATCATCGGAACCCCTTGGCGAGGTCAGCAAAGCGCCGCTCGCGCACCGCCACAACTGCAAGTCCGGGCCGAGAATACACAAGCGCATCCCGACGAACGAACCGCGAAACCCATACCCATTTAGGGGGTAAAACGACGCCACAAACCATTCCCCCCTGAGGCCGCTCCCCTTCGGAACCGCACCCCACTGGAGACTGTTGCTATGCTTCCCGCCAGAACATGTCAAAGCACTCCTGGAGGGTAGCGTGTCCTGCTGGCAACGCCATTGGAGCATGGGCTCTGTCTGTGTGGATTGCACGGGAGGCATCTTCTGGCGTTGAGTTGGACCTGGCGCGAGTCGCCCCGACGAGCCTGGAACCACTATAAATAAGGAAACGCGCGATCGGTTCTGGCCAGCTCCAGAAACCAAGGCGAATCACACACAAACAAAAAACTCGAGGGTAGAAAGCTCGACCAGCAACTCAAATGATCTGGCCCGGACGTCCTGCTCTGAAAAGGCCCAGGAACACACACATAAACAGACACAAATCCCAGCACTCCCCGCATTTCCCGATATTTACGGGAGTTTTGTCTTCCCCTCCATTTCCCATGTTTCCCAATACTTTCATCGGTATCGATGTTTATTTGTGTTTGTGTGTTTCTCCTGATGCTCGAACCTCAGGAAAGCAGAACAATCAGAACTCGATGAGGGCATCGGGCCCGAAGCAATAAGGGAAACTGAGACGTTCAGACCACCGAGCTCTGAATTCTGCCGCTGATGCCAGCGCGTCGAGCTCGGGGGGCGAGGACCTCGCTGACTACTGCTAGCGCGCGTGATGGGAGACTATCACGCACTCTCTTGCCTATTCAAGGAAACGTCTGAAACGAAGTTCAGGCTACGCGCGAAACGAAGTTCAGGCTACGCGCAGCTCGAGCGAGGCCCACCAGTCCCTGAGCTGCATTGCCTCCGGCGCCGCCGTGTGCGCCACCCGGTCGTGGCTAAGCCCGGCGCAGCGAAGACCGTGACGAATCGAATGCCGAGGTTCCTGGTGGGCGGGCCGCCGCGCGGGGCGGTCAGCGCCCGGCCTTGCGCGGCGGAGCCTTTTCCGCGGCCGGCTGGCCGCGGCCCACGCTGGCCGGAGACCCCGGGGCGGCCGCGGGTAGCAATCCAGGCTGAGGCACGCGCGGGCCGAGGCCACCGCGCGGATCATCCTCTCGTCGCCGACGGCCACGTTGAGGAAGCAGTCCGCTGCTGAGAAAACCTGATCGATGCACGGCGGGTCTCTGCAGTGCTCTGGCGACGAGCGAACGCAGCCGAGTCGATGGGAGGAGAGCACGGCCACACCAAGGCCACCCGTTGACACGCGTAGACCCATGGAACGCGCACCGCGCCGCCGTGATCCTGTCCCCAGCCAGCTGCAGGCTTTCGGAAATCTCCTCCGGCCCGCGGCCCCGCGCCCGCGCGTCGTCGTCGGCAGGGGCCCCGCCCGAGAAGTGCACCACCTCCGAAATTTACTTCTCGTGGCGCTTCCAAGCGAGGGGCGCCACCGCGCGTTCCTTGAGTCCGCTGTGCCTGCTGCCTGCGTCGGCGGCTGCGACTCGGCATCGGTTCTCGCCAATGATGGCCAGCCCCTCGCGGAGCTCGGGGCCGCCCCGGGCCCGCGTCGAATCCCCCCATCTGGGCGCGGCTCGCCGCGCGAGGCTCGGGCCCGCCGTTGGCTGGCCGTGGCCGTTGGCTGCCTGTTCGCCGACGGCAACGCAAATCTCGTTCTCCCGCGAGGGCGCCACCTCCCAGCACTCCTGCAACTGCGCGACCAAGAGCGCGAGGGCGAGCAGCGGCGAAACTCGCTGGCCACTTCCAGCCGGCGCGCGGCGGAAGACGGAGCCCCAGAGCAGCGCGCGCCGCTGGCAACCTGGACACGTCGTATGGCAACCGCGAAGTCTGGCACGTCGCGGCGCATGCCAGTCGGCTCCTTCCAGGCCGCTCGGCGCGCGCGCTGGTGGACTTGGCGGGTCTCGCACCCTGGCCTTCTCGATCGGCGGCGCAAGCGCTGCCGCTTCCGCTGGCCCAGCGCGAGACGGTTTTCGACTGCCGCGAAGGCTTCAAACCCGGCCGCGCGCCGCGAGCACGCGGGCAGTGAATCGAGCGCCCCTGGGCCCGAATCGGTCGGCGCCCCCCCTGGCAGCCCCGCGTCGCGCCGAGCTCCAGCGAGCGCGGGGCGCGCCTGGCGCCGCCGCCCAGGCGGGCCCGCCCAGGATCCAGTCCAAGATGACCTTCGCGACGGCGGGGCGGCACTCGTCGAAGCGCGGGCCCCTCGCGAGCCGATGGGCACTGCGAGCATGCCGCGGCGGCCGACAATCGCACGCGCCCGGAGATCGCCTCCAGGAAGTAGCGCCTCCTAGACTCGAGCCCGGGCGGCAGCCGCGGGCCGAAAAGCGGCGCCGCGACGGAGAGGTCGCCCCGCTCCGACTCGCCGCCCTCGATTATTCCCTGTCGGAACCGCCCTTCGGCAATCGCCTCGGCGGCCCGCCCTCGGCGGGCCTGGCCTGGCTTCGGGCGAGACAGCCGCGGCCCGCGGTCGCCGGGGTTGCGCCGGGCGTTGGCCCCCGCCCGCCACGCCGCCGCCTCGCGCGCCAACGCAAGCAGCTGCAAGCGGCGCGCCCGCCCGAGGCCCGTCGCCTGCACCTTCGACGCGCGGTCCTCGAGCGACAACAGCACCCGCGAGTGGTTGGCCTTTGAACTGGAGCAGCGCCCATCCGACATCAGGGCGCCGACGGCGACCGCGGGGCCAGCGCTCGGCGCGACCCTGGGGCGGCGCCAGCCGCGAAATTCGGCCAACAACGTCGGCGGCGGGGGCCTCGGCTGGAAACCCTTGGGCACACGAAGAACAAAGGTGGCGTGATGGGGGGCGTCTTGGCGCGCTCTCCTCGCCTCGGTCACGGGGGCAGGTCCCGGGCCTCGGCGGCGGGGAGCGCGCGCCCGTGCGCGCTCGAGTTGACGCCGAGCGCGACAGGGGCGACGCCCCCCCCGAGCTCGCTGACCGCGTGCGCGAGGAGGCCCTGCGCCGCGCGGAGCTCGGACGCGATCCGGGCGTCGACGACGCCCCCCCCGCCCCCCGCGAAGTGGCGCTCGAAACGCACGCAGCCGAGCAGCTCCCTGCGCGCACTGACGTGGTCGACGAGGTGGCAGAGATCCGCCATGCCTGGCTCAGCGCGAAGACGCGCCTCCGCCTCTGCCGCGCCTCGCCCAGGGCCGGCCAAAGACGCCGTATCCGCCGTGGCCGCGACGCCAACGCCCGGCGCCGCCGGCGGATCTGGCGGGCCGCGAGCCCGCGGTCGCCCGCGGGCTCCGCCTCCTCGCGCAGCTCGAAACCGGTCTCAAAGAGCTCGTCGCCGAAGCGCCATGAGAGCAGCCGCGCCGCCTCCGGGCTGCCAATCGCACGAAAGATGGGGGCGGGATCCTTCGGCGCCGCGTCGGGCAGGCCGAACTTCCGAAGTGCCCGACTCGCAGCGCGCCCCAGGCTGCCGCGACAGAAATGCAAACCCTGATTCTAACCTGTCTACAAACCCCGAAGCAAGCCAGCAAGCGCTCGCCAGGAACGGCTGTCGCGAGCTGCTGGGAGTCGTCGTCGTCGTCCACCTCGGTGACCCCCGTCTCCGCGGCCGAGTAGCATCGACGGCCCGGCGCGAGGCCGACGTGGACAGCCAGGTTTTCAATCGCATAAGCGGCGCATTTAGCCCGCAATTGCGCGCGGTGCAGTCTCTGGCGGGGCGCCAGCCGAATGGCGCGGCGAGTTCACGGCCGCGTTTTAGCGTAGACGCCAGCGCGCCGCTTCGAGCGCCTTTGGGCGCGCCATTGAGGGCGCCGTGCAGCGCGCCGTTTTCCGCGCCGCGTAGCGCGCTGAGGCAGCCGACCTTCTCGTCGACGCATATTGCCCGCGGGCCCCGGACAGGTTGGTCTTGCGACTATGGGAAAAATCATCTCCCTCTTTCGACTCGCCCGTCCGCCCGTTTCCTCGCCAGCAGCGGCCCGGCCTCGAGGCCGGCAATGGCGCCGCGAAGCCCGACCGCGGCCGCCGCGGCGAAGCCTGTGGCAGAGCCCGCTGCGAAAGCGCAGGCGGCGGCATCTTCGGGCCCGACGCCCGAGGCGCGCCGCTGGGTCTCGGGCGCCGGGCGGGGGGGGGGGGGCGGAATAGATGGCGGGGCCCAGGGGGGGCGGGGGGAGGGCGGGGGCGAGCGAGGGGGGGGGGGGGGGGCATGGGAAAGAGCTCGGCGGGTTCTCTTCGCGGCGGCTAGAGGGAGTTACTCCAGATCCCCCAACGCTTCATCGCGTTCGTCGCCGACAGGAGAAGAAACAGCGCATCCAAGTGGGTTGCGCCTGCGCTTTGCTGGGTCGCACCATCAATTGCGACGTGAACTCGTCTGACGTCTGCGCTCGGCTCGGAGGGGGGGTCCGCCCCATCTTCGAGGCACCGCTGCAAGAGCACGAGATGCCCTCTGCGCGGGAAATTCTCGAGGCGCTGACGCAGATTGGCCAACTGACGGATCTCGACGGGGGCCCTCTTCCGAATGGCATTGGGCGCGTTCGCTTCCCCGTCGGGGCGTCGCGCGCAACGGGCCCAAGCGGCGCGGCGAGGCGACGAGGGGGCGCCGGGGGGTGCGCAGAGAACCGCGGGAAAGCCGCAACGAAAGAGGGAGCGA
>CAUYUJ010020004.1:300457-407957 GCA_963575745.1 Prorocentrum cordatum
AAGCCGACTAGGCAAGCCATCGCTACCAGCGCCGCCAATCCACTCCACGGAGGATACCACGCCAGTCTTGGACCTGACCTTGATCTGGCGCGAGCCCAGCGCAGAGCTGCCCACGGCGGCACAGACCACACCGTTGTGGGCAACACTGGCGCCTCGGGAGGGGTCGCCATCCTCTCTAAGGATGCCATTGTCGACTCCACTGTCGACGACAATGCGCCCTGTATCGCCGCCCTCAAGGCCAAGAAAAGATGGCACGAGGTCTTTCTCCCGCTCTGCACTCAACACCGCCGCAGGCGGCGACGAAACAACCACGGGCCCGCGGGGATCTACATAGCGAGCCTCTACGGGATTGCTGGAGGAGACAGCACAGCTCTTTTTCGGCTCGCTGACTGCGCCGCCGCGAGGGTCGGCTCAGCCCCCTACTTCATCTGCATGGACGCCAATACGAACATTGACGACAACCCACACCTTCTGCACATGTTGCAGCACGGATGGTTCAACGTTGCTGAGGGCACACCAGACCACACCATGCACACATACGGCAATATCCCTGACTGGGACCGCGTCACCAAGTGCCCCCGCACTTCGCGCATCGATTATATCATTGCCAACCAAGCGGCGCGATCCCTTGTCACCGACTTCTGCTACCTTCGCGACTTGCCAGCGAAGTCTCATGTTGGCCTGCAGGTCACGCTTGACCTCAGTCGCCTCGACCATACGGCCCGACGTCTTCTTGCCCCCACGCCCTACCCTCCCGACGATGGAGCTCATGAGGGTCACGAGCTGCAGGCACTAGGGACCCTCATCGCTGGGCGATATCAGGACCGCATGGAACAGGCCGACACACGCGACGACGTGGAGCGCATGTTCGCCCTGGCTAACGAGGCCAGTCATGAGTACCATCTCACCCGTCTGCGCGACCTGCCACCTCCACCGCCCGACCACCCAAAAAAGAAGCCCCCCACCATGCACGGGCTTACGCCCACGTTCGAAGATCGACCAGTTGTCCCCCGCGCCTTCCCCACCTACGGAGCTTCCACGATACACATGAACCGACTGCGCAAGCTCCATCGGCAACTCTGTGAGCTCCGTTTCATCGGACAGCACCATCATTTGGATTGCCGTGCTATCCCGCCGTACCTCGCGCAGCGCATCGACTGCACGTGGACCGCGGCCCGCCTCTTATGCCACAAGCTGCGCCCCACGGTTCTCCTAGACTTCCCCGAGGCCTGGACCCCCGACGAGCCAGTGCCCACGGAGAGCACCTTGACGTTTTGATCCAACACCTCGACTTGGAGCTGGCGCGACGTGCGAACCGTGCCAAAGCTGAACGCATCAAGATATGGGCTGAGGGCGTCCGCGAGCCAAGCGGGCGAAAGGCGGCCATATACGCACGGGCTGCTGACAGCTCGCCCACGGCGTATCTCCGCACGCCTACCACACCTGACGATACGCAACTCCACTGCGACACCAACGCCTTTAAACCTGACGAAGCTTGCACGGACGACAGCGACGCTGACACCGAAGCTGGCGGCTTCAGCCCCAGCGACGGTAGTTCGCCCGACACGGACAGCGACGAAGACCACACTCGTGAACCACCACCTGCGCAAGTCCCCGACATCCTCCCTGCCAACGCCATTGTTGCTAACACCAAGGACATGCTGAAGCTCATGGTCGACACCTGGGAGCCCATCTTGGGCAGGTACCGTGCACGTGCGGGACATGACGCCGAAGCCATGCCGACGTGGGCCGACTTCTACGACGAGTACCGACAGGAGCTGCCTACGCCATCACCAGCTACCCCTTTCCACCTTACCTGACGACCAACTCATCCACTTCATTCGCACCCGTTCACCGCGCCGCGCGGGGGGACTGGACGGCTGGACTACTAAGGAGGCTAAGGAGTTACCCGATGACATTCTTCGCCTCTTCGCCAGCGTCCTACGCGCTATGCAACGCACTGGCACCATCCCAGAACCCCTCCTCCACGTGCCAAACCCGTGCCTCCGAAAAGGCCGAGGCGAACTCCCAACGGACCAACGACTTCTCTCGGTGCTTTCCGTTTGGATGTATGCGTGGGAAGCGCCAGCTTACCGCAGCCTCACGGACTGGCGGAAAGGATGGACCCACGCCACGAGTTTTGGCGCTGTTCCCAAAGCTACCATTGGGGACGTCAGCACCTCTCTTGCCCTGCGCATCGAACACGCCAGGGCCTTACTCCTTCCCTTAGCTGGAGCTGCCCTGGACCGACAGAAGTGTTTCGACTACCTCATCACGGACATCTGTCTTAACCTTGCGCTTCACGCGGGGTGTCCCCAAGACATCGTTACTGTCCGCAGAAACTTCTACAGTCGCCACAAACGCTACATCCGCATGAACGGTGCGTACTCTAAGGAACTGGCCAGGACTAACGGGCACCTCCAGGGAAGCTCTTGGTCCCTGGACGACATTAAGCTGCTCATGTGTGTGTGGACCAAGAGACAGCATCGATACGTTCCGCGATCACTCAGCACTACCTTCGTTGACGACAGCAACTCCACTACCCACACCGCGCCTGAGTTGCAGAAATCTCTTGATGAAACCGCCAAGTTTGATCGATTTTCTGGTCAACGCATTCATCCTGGCAAAGTGGCGGGGTGGGCGCTCACCGACGAGCTCCACACAGCCGTTACCCAGCTCACTTTGGCGGAACGGCCCTTACGCGTGGTCGACTCCTGTAAGCTCGTCGGGAGTTACATCAACGCCGAGGCAGCGCCGGCTTCAGCCGCGCTTAACCTCACGGCCACCGCTGACGCCCGTGTTCGCAGGGCGACTAGTCGCCTGCCGCGCATTGGCAAGCTCCCATCACCGATGCTTATTAAGGCGCGGCACGCCCGTTCCCTTGCTGCCAGCGTCTGTACCACGGGCACCGACATTCAAGCCCCATCAGGCCCCGTCAAAACTGCCTACAACCATGCCCTTAAGGCGGCTATCCGCCCCAAGGGAAACAGGTGGGTCGAGTTTTGGACTCTCATGGCCGTGTGCGTCCCAGGACACGCCCTGGAGATTGACGCCATTATGCAGCGTGAAGTCTTCCTGTGTCTGCGGCGACAGGTTAACCGCGACGCTACTCTCTGCGGTCTCGTCAGGGATCTCCAACACCATGTCCAGACCCTTTTCGGGGGAGGACCTGTGGACGACTTGTCCAGACGCTTCAGCAGCTCCGTTGGACCTGGCCCACATTTGGCATCATGTACGACGACTGGGGCTGTCAGATCAGTTGGCTGAACCTACCCCAAAACGCCTTCCTTCACATGCTGCGAGCCTCACAACGCAGAGCCTTTCTGAGAAAAATCAAGCCACGGCGTCATGACCTTGGACACCTGGCCTCTGTCAGACAGGGCCTCGACCTCTTCGCCAGCACGTGGCTCGCCCGAACGAAAGGAGCAGCCAAATGCAACGCATGGCAGCTGGCGCTCCTCCTTAACTACCTGTCGGGCGGGGACCACACCCAACAGCGACGATCCCGATCAAACACGTCCGCTGACCCCAGCCCCATCTGCCGATACTGCGACGAGGAAGAGGAAACTCAGGAGCACACTGTTCGCGACTGCAAGTGCTGGGCCCGAGAAAGAGTCCCTCTTACCACCCTCATCAGTGACGAGCAGTGGGCCCGTCTTCCACCGCACACAAGACACTGCGGGCTCTTCGATGAAGACCCAGCCCTCCTCGACCTGCAGGCCGACCTCGCGAGGGACCCGCTACCTCAGCCCATACCGCGGCCCCCACCTGAGGGAGATCCTGCGGCTTCAGCCCAGGACTCCTACACCACCTACCTTGACCACGACACTGGTTGGACATGGGTCTACGCTGCCACGGACGGTGCATGCACCAACCAAGCCATCCCATTGCTTGCACGAGCGGGCTACGGCGTCTACTACGGCATCGACCACCGCATGAACTACAGTGCACGCGTTCACGGCATCACGCAGAACGCACAGCTTGCGGAGACCCTCGCCATTGTCCACCTCACGGCATGTGCCGAACGGCCCGTACACGTCTTCGTGGACAACCAGGCGGTGGTTGACGGTCTCCAAAGGATCATCGACGGACACTCACCACCGCAGGGCACGCACGTGGAGCTCTGGGAAAAGGTCCACCGATGCGTCATGGCCAAGCCCAACATGTTCCGCGTCGAGAAAGTCGCCAGCCACCAGGGCGACATGGGCATCGACCTCGGGCTCATCGGGCCCATCGCGGAGGAGTTCAATCGTCAGGCTGACGCCCTCGCCACAACGGCGGCACGTACTCATAACCTTCCAGACGACATTGTCGAAGCTGCCAAATCACGACATCGCCAAGCGACCGTGCTGCATGGAGTCGCTGTCGCCAACTACGAGCGTAGACCCCGTACACTCCCCTTCCCACACCGCAGGGCTGGGTTCACAGCTGCGGAACTTAACAAAATGGAACCAAACCCCCTGCTGTCTGACCAGGCACCACCCGCGGCTGGACCAGACATCCCACAGAACCCCGACGAGCTCTGGGCCGAGGCCCAACGGGCGATATTCGACGAACAGGAGGACGACCCGTTCGGCTTTGGCGGGGGCCTGGACTTCCTGGGCGACGGGCCAGCCAGCGCCAACCCTGCCCCGTCGGGTACCCGCACGGCGCCCCCGACTCCGCCATCTAGAGCGGCAGCGCACCCACATGACAACGCCGCTCATTTTCAAGACGCTGACGAACAGGAGGATGACCTGTTCAGCTTCGGTGGGGGATCGGACGCTGTGGACGACGGACCAGCCAGCGAAAACCCCGCCCTGTCGGGAAACCTCTCGACCCCTACTGCGACTTCGTCCCCGAGAGCGATATCGCCCACATACGATGATATCGGCCACCGCCAGGACGCCGACCATGACCTGGGTGACCCCCGAGGACCGAGTGGCATGGAGGACGCACCGCCGATACCACACGCTGCTGACCATGCCGACCTACCGAGACGCCAACCTTCTACGCGACCGACCTCAGAGCCTTTGCACGGCATCACCACTGGTCCCACCGCGCAGACCACTCCACCCCCCCACCGCCGGCAGCCCGCGGGGGCGGCTTCAGCCCCCCCGCAGGGTACTAAACCAGACAGGCCCTCGTGCCCCATCCACGCGTCCATCGTTGCTGAGCGAGAGGAAGCGGCTCCCCCGACCTCTCGGGGCGTGGCCCTAGCGGCTCCAGCCCTGGGGTCGCGTCGGCCCCTCAAATCACATTTCAAGGGTGACGGACGCCAGCGTACTGGGTCCCGCACTACGCTAGTCCACCATTTGGACAGGCGTACCGAGGACCTCGCCTCTGTCTCGAGGCCCTCGGCTGCTGGCACAGAGCAGCCACCCCTCACCGACCGCGAAACCGAGCTGTCACAGGCTATGGCTGCCCTCCAGCAGAGGTGCTTAGCTCTCGCCGCTGACCTCGCCGCCGCCCAAGCTCGTCAAGGCCCTCTACTCCAGCGCCTCCACAGTGCTGGGCGAGCCTTCGCCGAGCTGCTCACGGCCTCGCCCGATGGTGCCGTGCCGACACTCAACATCCAAGCTATGTTGTCATCGTTCCGCGGCGCTCCACCTGGTGCCCCGCGCTAATCTCCTCCTTTCTGCCTGCCCGTGTGTACGCGTGGCTCCGCGTCCACGGTGTCAGGGCGTGGGGGCGGGGGGTGCCCCGTCACTGCGCGCCGCTTTGCGGCCAAGCGCCCAACTGGCGGTCTGCCAAGCCGCCTAGCCACGTGTCAGCACGTCGCCTTTCTTGTTGGGGCCTTTTTCCTCACGCGGTCTGACAGGTGAGATCATCATCGTCTGTCCGCCGTCTGTAGCGTCTGTCGCACTGCGCCGGGGGAGGGGGTTTTTGTTGCCCGCCCTCGTATCTAAAGGCTGCACCGCCGCAAATAGTGCATGCGAGTTGTCGCACCGCAGTGCGCCTCGCGGACGGACCCTGGTCCGCCTACTTGTCCGATCTCTCTCTCTCTCTCTCTCTCTCTCTCTCTCTCTCTCTCTCTCTCTCTCTCTCTCTCTCTCTCTCTCTCTCTCTCTCCTCTCTCTCTCTCTCTCTCTCTCTCTCTCTCTCTCTCTCTCTCTCTCTCTCTCTCTCTCTCTCTCTCTCTCTCTCTCTCTCTCTCTCTCTCTCTCTCTCTCTCTCTCTCTCTCTCTCTCTCTCTCTCTCTCTCTCCTCTCTCTCTCTCTCTCTCTCTCTCTCTCTCTCTCTCTCATCTCTCTCTCTCTCTCTCTCTCTCTCTCTCTCTCTCTCTCTCTCTCTCTCTCTCTCTCTCTCTCTCTCTCTCTCTCTCTCTCTCTCTCTCTCTCTCTCCCTCTCGCTGCCGCGTCTCTGATGACCCCCCCCCAAAAAAAAAAACCTCGGAAAAGTTGGAATCACCCAGGATCAAGTTAGCACATCGCAACTTAGGAAGGGGGCTGACGGTTCAGATGTTGCAGAAACGCATCTATATAAGAGAAGGGCGAGGTAGGGTCCAAAGGCACTTTTGGCGCAGCCATGGCCTGCTCGAGCCGCCGAAGATGGGGGATCGCCAATCTGCCTTGGACTGCCTCTTCGAGCCAGATCTGCTCGAACTTCGCGCGCGGGCTCTCATGCGCGATTGCGAGGCCCCCGCCGGCAGCAGAGCTAGGACAGTAACATGGGAAAATACGATGGTAAGCATGAGAGTACATGTATCAGTAGTGCCGCCATGAGACTCTCAAATGACCACTATATCGCGTTGTGTGATGAATATATGCATATGCTTACACGCATTACACAAAATCCGACGCTCACCATGCGCGCTGCCAAAAAGAGCCCGGGCATTCCAGTTCAAGAGGGGCAGAGCAAACAGAGGAACAAAAGGCGCAGAGACAGAGTAACAAGCTTGCCGGCATGCCCAGGCCTCAGAGCTACCCGTAGCTGCTGTCGAGGCCGTTGCAGGAGGAGAGGGTGGCGAGCAGCAGGGCTCCCCGAAGCCGAGCCGCGGGCGACGTATTGGGACCAGAATGGCCCGATCGATCTCCTGTGAAATTTGGACCAGTAGCTGCCCCTTCTATTTGCCAAACAGCAGTGGGTCCTGAGCAATTGTCGACAACATCTCATCGACCTTTGTACCAGGAGCTCCCCAGTTCTCGAGGTTCGGAATGTTCGGGTCGAAGCACTAGCCAACCTGCTCGTTGCCGCGAATGGTGACTCGCACCAGTACTTCATCATCTGTTTACACATTAATGATGCCCTCACCCCCAATCGACCCACTGACCCCGGCTCGTAGCCGCTCACCCCGAATCGACAATGACTCAACTCAGCGCTACGTGGACCGTTATTGAAGAGCTCCGGGGCCTTAGCATAGATCACAGGAGCTGCGCGTAGTTTAGACCGTATATGAAAAAAGGAAGATCCGCCCGACTGCGGATGCTATGCGATGTCCTTGTGCGCTTGTCGGTCCAGTCGATGTCAACGTTTGATACAGCATCCAGGAATCGCTAGGCGATGAGTTCAATCGTGAATATCAGGAGCCCGTAAACTTGGTGTTGCAGCCATCCACGACCTCATGGGGTAAGTTTGGGAGAATCTTTGCGCGCCAATGAGTTTCTATCTCTTTGCCCAGCAGAGTGCGAATGAAGGTGCCGCATGAACCGCTTGCACGGGTCGCTCGGCCTTGCCCCATCCACGTCGAAATTTGCCGTTTTCGCCAGGCATCCGTGGGAAGCCAATTGTCGAGCCATTGCTAGACGGGGCATATGAACTCGCAGCACGGCTGGTATTGATCTGAGCCTGCAGGGAGCCGATCGATTTGTCCAGTTCCCCACTTGCGATCGAGCTTTGCCTCCAGTGACTGCAACTCACCTTCAAAACTTTGATGCAGTCCAAGTACATTGTCACATTTCCTGTTAGTTGCCTCCTGTGCAGACGCCATCTTGGTGCAGAGCTCGTTGTGTCTTTCATCTCGGCACTTGTGAGAGCCATCTGGAGGAGTGTGAGTGAAACGATTGGCCGCTGGAGCGAAAGGGCAGGAACAGGCCAGGCGCCCACCTGAGATCTGCTCGAGCCACCCCCTCGGTTGCGACCAAGCTCCAAGCGCCAGAGACGCACGTTTGGAACTTGAGCCACAATGGATACGGATGATGATGATGATGATGACGATGACGATGACGATGACGATGATGATGATGATGATGATGATGATGATGATGATGATGAAAAAGAAGATGATGATGACGATGAAGATGCGAGGGAGGAACATGGGAGAGGACGGACACGAGAAGAGAAAGGAGAAGGCAAACATAATGATGAAAGACATCGGAATGGAGCTAAAACGGACGACGACGAGGGGTGAGAGGAAACCGAAGAACCGCGTCGACGTTGCCCTCGTCGAAGTCCCATTTGCAAGCCCACAGGAGGGGATTCTAGTCGCATCTGCTGGCGGAGCTTCCTGGTCCAGGAGAGCATCGGGCAAATCCGAGCCCGCGCTCGACCGCTCGATGCTCTCCCCATCCTCGACCTATGGGGTGGGGTCCTCTGTTGATAGTTTTCCAACGCCTTCCCCGTCTGCTTCTCCCTCCTCTTCCCTTTTCGTACTTCGCGCCCTCTCCCTCCATCTTTTTCTCCCTTCTCCAGCCATCCCTCCTCATCCCATCCTCCTGATCGTCGTCCTCCTGGTGCTCCTCCTCGTTGTCCTCCTCCTCTTTCTCGCCCTCGGGCCCTGAAGCGTCACGAGGCCCAGCCGGCCGCCCCGTGGCTCACAATGCCCGGGCCCGCGGAGGGCGGACAAGGGGGATCGGCCCCCCGCGGCTCCCGAGCCTGGGTCGGCCAGAGGGGCAGGGCTGGCCCCCTCGGCGCCGGGCCCCCGTCGTGCGAGCCCCGATGCTGCCCGTCTGCCCCGCCGCCGCGCCTCCCCCGAAGGCCTCGCCCGCGCGCCGGCCCGCAGCCGCCCGGGCTGCCGCGGCTGCCCGCGCACCGCGGGGCCCGCGTGCCCGCCCGCACGCGAGGGGCAACGCCAAGGAGGAGGGCACCGGCCCAGGCCACGAGCGGGGCGGACCGACGGCGGCGACGACGACGACGACGACGACGACGAGTGGCGACGAGTGGCGACGACTGGCGACGACTGGCGACGACTGGCGGCGGCGGGGGCCTCCAAGAGAGACTGTTTGGAAACGAAGAGGGTCACCAACAGCGAACCCGTGTCCGCGCCCTCCCGCGCATACGCAGTCGCACGGGTACGTTCCGCGCGGTGCATGAGCCGATAAGACGCTCCTTATCCGCACGGTCGCGGCCCAGGGGCCTGGTGAGCGAGGCCGCCGATACGGTATTATCTTTTCGCCCACGAGCAGTGGGCGAAACATCGAGCTGGAATCGCCGGTGCATCTTCGATGGGCCCCCGATGGCGTACCCGGACGCCTCTGGGCGGGGTGGGGTCTCGGGCCCCCATGGGCGATGACTGGTCCCTCTACCGTTACCCCTGATGCGAATTCGGCTCCCCCTCGGACGCATCTAGGCACTATCAGAGCGCCCTCGGCGAGGCGCAGCTGCTGGAAAGCACCCCGAGGCTGGAAAGCCGACAAGAACCCGCGACAAAGCCCCACAGCCTGGAACCTCGAACCCGCCTCGAGCGTGCCCTGAGGAGACCAAAAGGTACATACCAATACCTCTGCTCCCCAGACCTCTCCCCGGGTGCGCCTTCACCAGAATCTCGAGGCGAATCCAGCGGTGGCGACGTGAGCCTCCCAGGATGCCCCAAAAAGCGAACAGCGGCATGGGCTCCGAGGGCCTGCCCACCCTCAACGTTGCCCCCGAGCACGCGCGGTCGCCCGACGCGCCAGGCGGCCGCGCGCGCTCGCGGCGCCGCCGGGCCGGCAAGCGGGCCTGCGCCGCGGCGCCCGCGCCGGGGGCGGCGCCGCCGCAGCGGGCCGGGCAGCCTGCGCGGGCGCGGCGGCCAGGGCGCCAGCGGCGACCGTTGCCGCGCCCATCGTGCGGCGCGGGCGCGCGCCGCGCGGCGGGCGCTTCGGGGCAGATGTGGCTTCAGTCTCGGCGCCTCGTGTGTTCTTGAAGGCAAGGATGGAGAACAACCGCGAAGATCCGATGGACAAGCTGCGATTCAATTGCTGGTTGCTGCTGGCGGCGACGGGCGGGCAAATCCTGCCCCAGCCTCGACGCCTCGGGCTCTGTATCGCCAGGCTCTAGAGCGGGGTTTCGTAGCGTCGTGCAGCACGACTCAGATGGTTAAACGAGACCAAATTGCAATCGCTAGGACGTCCATCCCCTGTGCTTGTTTCTGCTTTGTGCGTTGTTGATTTCCCGCGAGACGATCCAGAATGCTCCTAGATGGGCCAGACTTCCTGGCGCTAGCCTCGCCAAATCAAAGGCACACGTCCGAGTGGTGCCAAGAGACGGCCCTATGCTAACTTCCTGCGGCATCTTCGCGTGCAAAGGTTTTTGATACCGCGTCGATCGTTCACCCTTGAACCGATCGCGGCCCCGATCGTTCGAAATTGAATTCCGTAGGGTCCAATGGTGCCACCGTGACCCTCGGTGCTTCCGCGTCGCAGAATTCTACCTCACACACCTTCGCCGGCGTCGCCGGCGCGCCAATACCGCATGAACCTACCGTACGCACGCCGCAAGTCCTTCCCCTGACTGGACGGAAAGAAAGGCTGGCCAAGACCGAAACTGCAGCCATGTCCGCGTCCGTCTTGGTAATCGCCCATCGTGGTCAACGTCAGACCGTGGATCATCCTCGCGAATCGGTGCCAGCAAGATCCCGCAACATTTTGGTCTTGGTCATCGCGTTCCTCCCCTCGATCTGACCTCGTCCGCCTCCCTCCTCTGTCGGGGAGGCCTTAGACACGGGTTCGGGAGACTCGGGTTGGCCTGGCGGGGCCGGCAAGACACTTTTCCTCTTCCAAGTCCCTTCTTCTCCTTCGGGGAGGGGTCCAACCCCTTCCCATACCCCCTACCTACCCCTGGGTCTAGACGGGGGGAGGTCCGCGAGGTGTCAGAGGTTTTTGTTGTTGTTGGCTTGGCGAAAAGGCCATGTTTTTCCCTGCCCCACAAAAGCGCGCATCCTGCGTCTACTACAATGACCTGCGCTCGCCACTTCGTTCGAAATCTGGGCAGATTGCCCGCGCCTAGCGTTTTTGTTTGCCGCCAGCGCGCTGAATCACGTCTCTTTTGCTTGTTTTTCCATGCTCCACAAATGCGCGCGCATCCTGCGTCTACTACAGCGACCCACACTTGCCACTTCGTTCGAGATCTGGGCAGACTGCCCACGCCTAGCGTTTCTTTGCAATCACCTCCGCCAGCGCGCTGAATCACGTCTCTTTTGCATGTTTTCCCTGCCCCACAAAGCGCGCATCCTGCGTCTACTACAGCGACCCGCACTCGACACTTCGTTCGAAATCCGGGCAGACTGCCCACACCTAGCGTTTTTTTTGTAATGACCGCCGCTAGCGCGCTGAATCACGTCTCTTTTGCATGTTTTCCCCTGCTCCACAAAAGCGCGCGCCTCCTGCGTCTACTACAGCGACCCACACTCGCCACTTCGTTCGAGACTGGGCAAACTGCCCACACTTAGCGTTACTGTTTGTAACCACCCCCATGGATTAAAAACTTGTGATCGGCACTAATCGAGGGAGCAACCCCTTGGGGCCTCGCCATATCGATAGAACCTCGACTTTCGATCTTCAACCGATCCCCAAATGACTCCAAAATAGGCTCGTGACCCGAACGGAAAACGGCGCCGCAGGGGTGGACGAGACGCGCGGTTGCTAGAACAGCCCCAACGACATCGCCGCTCTCTGGCGGCGTGAAAAGCGGCTAGAAAAGACTCCGTGAGGAATTTTCAAGCGATATCGCCACTCTCAATCGGCATGGAAATCGGTATGACAATTTGTCATGAGGAAGTCCCACGCGAAATCGCCATTTTCAGATGCCATGGCAAATTTTCAGATCGCCCTGGAAAGCGATCTGAACGCTTTTGCGCAGATCTCGGGCGGAATCGCATTTTCAGACGCTGACCCCATTTGGCCGTCATAATATTAACAGGGGTGAGAGATGCATTTTGAAATTCCCAAACCCGCCCCAACTCCAACATTGTCCCGGGGCCCCGCGGCCCAACGGGAGGCCGACCGTGTCTTCCTCGATCCCCACGGCCTCCATTTTTTAATCCACCAGGTTGTACAACTAACCGAACCCCGCCTGCCCAATGGGCGCAAGCAGTTCAGGGGGTTGTTCTTCCAACCCCTTTCTTCCCCATTTGTAGAGGAATCGCCCCCCCACCCTGTCCCCCCGGGTCTTGGCGAGGGGGAGAGCAACCCATGGCAGCATCGAGCCCGAAGTAATCAAGAGAGGGGTCACTTGGGGGCCTCATTGAACACGGCGAATGATAAGAGAAAGAGGGCAGGCGAGAGCGGAAGAGGAGCATTCCAGGGACGCTCGCATCGCCTGTGGCACCATACCTTCTCTCCTCCATCTTACGGATCAAACATCCGCCAAATGCAGGTAAGTGTGGGCATCGTTCCGACAGCACGCTGGCCACTGACCCGCACTTGTATATCGAACACAAGAGGTAGAAGACTGGCGGGCGCTCCGACGTCGAAACCTTCCCACGACGAAGGGGCCTACCGCCCCCGCCCGCTGGACATGAGTTCAACGCCCGGCGGGGTCGTCGTCATTCTGGACCGCACGCCGTAATGATTAAAAAAAACTGCCGCGCCGCCGCGCCTGTGGCTCCGAAGGAGCGCTGAGGAGGGAGGAGGGAGGAGGAGGAGGAGGAGGAGGAGGAGGAGGAGGAGGAGGAGAAGGGGAAGCAATGCGGGAACTCGGGACCCTGACGTAGTCAGATAACATACATGATCGCCATCCGCTGAATGAGCTCCATGGGGGCCGCGAGTACAAGCCCGAGCGCTGATACCTCCCCGAAGCGGTAGCGCTGCGTGCTGGATTCCCCGATCGCCCCACGACGTCCTGACAACGTACACCACCAACCACACGACACGCGAACGAGATACAAACGTGAGCACCGCCTGCAAGGATAGGCCGCCACACACCCGAAGAAACACGACGGTACGACAGAGCTGCATGCGCATACTGCCTCCCGACACGTACAAGCAGCAAACCATAATTACCATGCGCCCGTCGAGACCTACACCAGAGGATGGCAAGAGAAGACCACATTGCATTATACTCACGTATTGTAGGGCATTGGCCGCCTGACCAGCGTACGTGCAAAATGCTAAGACAGCGGCTGAATAACCAAACAGGCATTTGAATTCAAATATGCGAAAGGAAATGGGTAAACAAACATGAGACACAACGAACATGTTGAGGGTACCGCCATTCGAGGCAGTCTTGAAATACCTAAACCCGCAGCATTCCCGAAGCCACAGTTGAAAAGCAAACCCACCTAAACACCATGCACAACGGCCTGGGTAAAATTGAATACGCTAAGCATTGGAACGCGGAAGGGACACTGTGCTACCCAAACAAAACACATGCACGCCGAGGGGATTGTAGTTGAAACCACCCCAACTTTTGCGACGGATGCCGATTATCGCGTTCAGGAAACTATCTGAAAACGAGTTGACCCGCGAAAACTGCTCGACTGCACCTCTGCCCAGATCTCGCCAACGTCCTTCAGGATCGGCCACCGTGCCTCTGGGCACGGAGTGGGCGTGTCCTCAGGTCCTTTGCCTAATCCTCTTAGCCTCAATCCTTACTCCTGAGGGGTCGTAAAGGGGCCCAGACGCAGATTTCCTAAATCTCCTAGGGGTTCTCGCGTGCCCCCTGGGCCCTGGGCTCTGGGAAATGTTGCCGCACGACTTGCTCGGGCCCAAGAGGGCCCGAAGACGGGCCAAGAGGGCCCCACGAGGCTCCCAAGACGGTCCAAGAGGGCTCCGAGACGCCCAACTATCAGCCAAGACGCCCAAGATGGCCTCAAGGTGGCCCAAGATGTCCTCAAGACGCCCCAAGAGCCAAGAGGCATCCAAGAGGCCTCCCAAGATGTTCCCAAGAGGAAGTATAATTGATGTTGCTCAGGTGTTTGATAGATTTGGGCGTTCTCGCCTTTGCGGCTTTCCGACGCCGCAAGCCGGCCCAAGAGGCCCCCAAGACCACCCCAAAACGTGCCAAGAAGCCTCCTAGAGGACCCCAAGACGGCCTAAGAACGCCCCAAGACGGCCCAAGAGGCGCCCAAGACGACCCAAGAGGGCCCCAAGAGAGGGAACACGAACCCAACATCCGAGCATTCCGCCCCAAGAGGCCCCCAAAAAGCGCCCAGGAGGCCCTAAGAGGCCCCCAAGAGGCCCCCAAAGAGGCCCACAAGGCCCGCACAGGCCCCCAACACCCAATAGGCCTCATACCCACCACCAAGGCACGGTGGCGGGATGGGCCGAAGGCCATTCTATGAAGACGAACTTCTTCCCTGAGGCGCGCCCCTCAAGCGCCACGCGGAGGCACTGGGCGCGACCCAAGGCTCGCTATCGGCCGAACTGCCTGCAGGGAGACTCGAGCCGCATGTGCTTGAGGAGGAGATGGGGGAGGAGGAGGAGGAGGAGGAGTGGCAGCGTCCTTGGATGGACACCGATGCCGACAGCGACAGCAACAGTAGGGGGAGGAGGAGGAGGAGGAGCGAGGAGGAGGAGGAGGAGGAGGAGGAGGAGGAGGAGGAGGAGGAGGAGGAGGGAGGAGGAGGAGGAGAGGAGGAGGAGGGAGGGAGGAGGAGGAGGAGGAGGAGGGACACGTTGATGAGTGCGCCCCAGAAAGGAACGCGAGTCCGCGGCCACCCCCCCGCCACCCGCGCCGCGCGGGCCCGCGCGGCCGCGGGCACGCCGCCAGCCTCGCCAGCAGCGCCGCGCCGTCTGCGGCGCCGTCGCGGCCGTGCCGATCAGCCGCCGTCGAGCGGCCTCGGGCCAACGGCGATCTGGACCGCGCCGGGCGAGGACCGCTTCTCGAGCCTGGCCGGCGCAACCTTGCCCGCTTCACTGGGCGCACCGCATGGTGCAGCGAAGGAAGACGCCCTTGCCGCCCCCGTGGCCCCGCAGAGCAGGCAGGCCAGCCGCGGCACCTCTCGCTGCAGTTCGCTCTCCTTCATCGGCAGCAGCTTGACCACGCAGTGCTGCAGCAGGCCCTTCTCCTTGAGAGCGGCACTGGCGGCGAGGACGGCCGTGTCGATGCTGCCAGGGTACTCGCCTCGTCTCTCGACCCAGCGTCAGATCGAGCACCACATCTTCCCATCTGGACCGCGCAGCTGGGAGGGGAGCCGCGGGACCGACTCCGCCTCAGCCTGCGCAGCCGTGACGATGGGTCGCGCCGAGGCCGCCAAGCGCCGAGCCGACCGCCGCCAACCACATCGCAACGCCCTCTGCGGTCTTCTGCGAGTGGAGGAGCCGCTGCCGATCACGAGACCCCAGCCTGCCGTGCGCGGCCGCGCTCCTCCCCACCTGGTCTGCCAACTTGCTGCCGTAACAATCCCTTTATGAGATGCGGCCCTCGACGATGCGACTCCGCGCCTGGTGAGCAGGCACCCTCCGAACTGTGAGGCCCTCCGCACACAGCCCGCCGAACTCCCCCAGCGGCCTCCAAACCTTCTTCCAGAAGTGGGTCCACGCATAGCCGTGAGAGGTCGTGCGCTCCTCACCCAACTGGGCGAGCCCGAAGTACAACAAGTTGCTGTCCACGACCGCGGTGACTGGCGGGAGCGCGAACCTCAGCACCGCTAACAAGGCCGACAGCTCACCGCCGTTGATGTCGACCAGCGGCTCACAGCGCACCCGAGACGCCTGTGGCGAAGACGTCAGCCTGAGGATGTAGAGCGACGGCCGCCTAACCAACACTGGTGAATCTGCTGAAGTCGCCCTCGAACGCTGAGCCACTAAGGAAGATCCCACCTGACGGCAAGTAGCCGTCGTTCGCGCCGAGTCAGCACACGTCGGGCACGCGAGGTGGCAAGTGCAGCCCGCGCGGCGTCGGCCACAACGCCCGTTCGAGGAGGCCACGAACCTCGGGCAAGTCCAGGCGAGGCACCATCTGCCGCATGTGGGCAGGCAGCTGCAGACCGTCAGGTCATCCAGTGCATAAGCAATGAGGATGGAAGAGCGTGCCCTCCTGCTCGCAGAGAAGGCACCCAGGGGAAACAGCCATGCCACACTCGAACTTGCGGCTCTGGCTCCACTGCCCGTCCACGATGATCGATGCCAGGTACCCCTTCTCCTTTGGCATGCGGCGAATCGTGGCCGCTGCGCCATCAGCACCTGCCGACAACGAGCCTGAAGTCTGAACTTGCCGCTGATACACCCCGCACCTGCTGACAGAGGAGGGGGAGATGGAGGGGGAGGAGGAGGGGGAGGAGGAGGAGGAGGAGGAGGAGGAGGAGGAGGAGGAGGAGGAGGAGGAGGAGGAGTACGAGGAGGGGGAGGAGGAGGAGGGGGAGGGGGGAGGGGAGGAGGAAGATTCCCGTCCGTGCCCCCCCCCTCCCCCCCACACACAAAGCGGCCGAGATTGCGAGCGAGAGGCGCGCGGCAGCCGTGCCTTTTGCCCGCGGCGCCTCGCAGAGGGGGCCCGCCCGCGGCGGCCGCCCGGCTTCCTTGGCGGCGCGAGCACACGGGTTCGGAGCACAGGGCGAGGGGGGCGGCTTTCTCGGAGGGCGAGGGGGGGGGACCCTCTTCTGTGCGGGCAAGACGAACATCTGTGCAATGCGTCTTGGACTTTCTCGGAAGGGGTGCCACGAGGCCGAGGCGCAAGGGGTAATTATGGGTAAGAGACGAGGCTCTGGGGGCTTGATTTATGCATATGCAGCGCGCCTCGGGCTCCTGGGGGAGCACGAATCTCCTAGCTGCAGTGGATATGCACACAAGTCTTGCCCACATCTTGCAGGGATGCATACAGTCAAAGTCAAGAGCAAGGATGCAAGCTAACGATGCAATGCTCCTGGGCGCCCCGTTTACCATTCAGACCTCCTTGGACATCAGCATTGGCTCAGGATGGGCCGAAGAAGCAAGGATACAATAGTAACCTTGATGAGCCTTGATGCACCAGCGCAGTCTTACCATGGATTTTGACTGCACTCGTCGCACGCCCCACGACTTCTGAGAAGCGGGGGAGCCTTCTTAGACGGCCGCCCCCCCGACTCCCCTGCCCGAGAGATCCAGCACCGCGCAAAGCTCAAGCGTCGTCGACAAATACTTAGTCTGTCGCGGGCGGCTGGTCTGGAGGTGGGCCTAGCCGCCACGACGGATGACCACGTATACTCTATCCAGTGCTGGAGCCGCCAATTCCATCTTAGTGAAAGGGGTTGTCCGTCAACTCCGAATTGACGAACCCCCTTGACGGCCTCTTTCCGAGTTGACGAGCCCCCTGAACGGCCCGAGTTGACGAACACCCTTAACGGCCTCCCTCCAAGTTGACGAACCCCCTTAGCGCACCCCCTTGACGGCCTCCCTCTGGGGTGGCGAACCCCCGTGACGGCCTCCCTCCGAATTGATGAGCCCCCTTGACGGCCCCCCTCGCCGCCCCCTCCGTCTTGACAAACAAAGCGTCGGGGCCGAGCTGCTGGTTAAAGAACGACCTCGGCCTTGACGAACAAAGTGTCGGGGCCGAGTTGACGGCTCCTCTCGTCTTGACGAACGAAGTGTTGGAGCTGAATTGACGCTTGCTTTCGCCTTAGCGAACGCAGTCTTGGGGCCGACTCAACGACCTTTGTGGGCGCTTCTCCAGACAAGCGCCGTCTCAGCCATTGGGTTGTATTCGAAACAAATAGATGCAAGTATCTCGACCCCGTCCCTCTCCCCAGCCGCATGTCCCGAGCTGGATCGATCTGTGTGTGGGCCCCCGGGGCCCCCACGCCCAAAGCCGCGACCAACACCAGTGGCCACGCTGCCGAACAGCACATGGCGTCCGAAACCAACCCTCGGCGGCGAGCCCCGGGGGGATCTGAAAAGGGACGGGCCTTCTCAGAAGGCTCGGAAGTCCCCCGGCCCTCTGAGAAGTTTCCTCGGCCTTCCCCCAGGGAGACAGAAAGCCTCTCCGAAGGCCAGAGGCCTTCTGAGAAGCCCCGCCGCCTTCTGAGAAGGCATCCTTTCCCCTCCTCGCCCGCCGCCGAACATCGACTGCAAGTTTGCAGACGGCGTTCGCCACCAACCGATATCGAACGGTGTGCCAAATTAGCACAAACTGCTGTAATGTTCGTCCTCATTCGCACGGCGGATGCACGTTGCGATGTCGCGGGCGTTGATTTCTGACACTTCGTGGTGGTCCAACCTGGAGGAATCGCTGCTCTCCGATATCGGAGATCGTTCAATACTAGTCGAGCTTAGCCAACTTGTGAAATCCAATGTTGAACGCCCACTGCGGCGTCGCCGCGGGTGCAACCTTTTCCACCGTCCCCTTTCATGGCGAGCCTTTCCAAACACAGGGACCCCAGTATGGCGGAACCTCCCCCCTCACCCTGGGGTGCGTTCTGACCAAGATTCCGAGGCTTGCCCAGCCGTGGTGACGAAGGACGGGCAGAGGCATCGCTATAGCTTCCTCCTCTGACGACAGAGAGCTTTCCCACGGCGCACGGATCTGACGGTCTTTACGCGCCGCCGGAAGCCTACTCGAAGCGGTCGAGCAAACCAGTGCATCCAGTCGGTGACCAGCCACAGACGGTGTCTTGGGGGGCAACGAGAAGGGGGGGACTGACATAGGGGGGGATGCATCGACTTGGAATCGGCGATACGTCGCCGATAGATCAGCGACAGGTCCCTAATAGTGAATCCGCACCTTCCTGGGCAGGTTGGGGCCATCGGGCCCCTATCGGCGATCAATGGGCGATTGCGTGTCGATGCATCCCCCCCTATGCCCATCCCCCCCTATCGCTGCCCCTGTCTGCACGCTGCCGACGGCCTACTCGAAGCGGTCGAACCACCAGAACATCCAGTCAGTGGCCAGCCACACCTCGCCGCCGCCAGTCCTCTGCTCGTGCACCGCCTGGACCACGCCGGGCCTCGGCCCGCGCCGGCGTGGATGCCGTCGCTGTCGCCGCCGCCGAGAAAAGCCTCGACTGGCCGTGGGGGTCCTCTCGGAACCCTGGGAGGGCTGCCCTCGCATCCAGCCCAGGGCACGGAAAGAGGGCCCAGAGGACAAAGACGGCGGGACAAAAACCCAGGCACGCCCATCGGGGGGCGCGAAGGTGAAGTAGAGGCAGAGGTGGAGTGAGTTTAAGGAAAATCGCTCCAAACGGCACCTGGAAGACAGCAAGGTGAGCACCCAATTCCACTCAGCATCCCTTCCCCTCGGGGCCGGCGCTTCGAGTCAAGGTCGGCGGCGAGCCGAAGGGGAAGAACCGAGAAGGGGAAGGCCTTCTCAGAAGGCTCAGACGGCCTCGGGCCTTCTGAGAAGTCGTCTAAGCCTTCCCCGAAAACACAGAACACTTCTGGGAAGGCCAGGGAGCTTCTGAGAAGCCCCGCCGCCTTCTGAGAGAAGGCCTGCTCCTGCTCCAGAGCGCACGCTAACGTGGCTTAGGGATACGTGGATCTTGTGCGTGGTCGCCATATTCATGGATCGGGGAAGGTGCTCCGGAGAAATGGCGCTAATGCCACCCGATTTGGTGACGGAGTGTGCCGATTCTGTATGGAAAGGGGGCCCGCCGCTAATACACGCGCCTTTTATCCATGGTTGTGTTGCCTCGATTCTCACGTCCCCCCACGACGCGCCGCCGACAAGGGCCTCCCCTGGGAATCGCAACTCCCGAGCCTGGGCCTCTGCCAGGGCAAGCACAACTCCGACCTGGGGCCTCCGCGGGGCAGGCCTCGGTCCCGCCAGGCGCCCACGCGGCAGGACACCCCCGCCACGACGAAGCCAGGACGAGGACAACTTCGGGTGAGGATAAATCGAGGATCTGTGAGATCTGGCGGTTCTGGAGGATGTATCGGGCACCGCGGCCTTCTCGGAGCGTTCCGGCCTGCGTTGAGAGCGTTCGACACACTCTGGCACGAATTGTTCCTTGCTCCAGCCCCGTCCGACCTTGCTTGCCTGAAGCGCATCCATGTCCCCTGATACTTCGGTTCTGACCTTGCGCGCATCCGGCGAAGGAGGCCACGATGCTGCTGCACGAGCTGCAGCGGCTGCTGCGGCAGTGGCGGCGGCAGAGGCGGCGGAACCGGAACCCGGACCCCCGACAGCGCGACTCTTCCCTGACATGGACCCCCCAAAGGGGGAGCACGACCTTTCCGCAGCCACCGCCGCCCTCGCTGGTTGCCGGTGCGGCCGCTCCCCTCTCCACCTCCGCGCTCCTCCCAAGACGGCGCTCGCACGATGCGTCGCCCCTGGGAGTGACTGGGTGGACATGCCGCCTGTCCGCCTGGTGGGCGGCCGTCGGCGCCTCGCTGGCGCCCTGTGCGCTGGCTGGGTGTGCCGACCGTTCGCCAAACCAGCTGGGCTGGCACAACACCGCGGCGAAGGGCCCGTGTACAGACTTGATACCCCCTGGGAGCACGATCCTTGTACACCGCCCCATCGGACAAGCGGATCCGGCACAAGGTGGGCGGGGAAAAGCGGTGGCCACGACTCGCCCCCCGACCCACAGGCTGTCACCCCCCTCCCGGGGACAAGCTTCCATCCTGAATCATTTTTGTTGCACGGTCCCGAAGCCGACTGGGGGCCCCGGGAAGCCGAACCTTGCCACAAACGTCCCGTCGTGACTTTTTTCTCACACCACGAGGGGGCCTGGGGAGGCCTGGGTGGGACAGGTTTAGGGGGGAAACAGAAACATCGATCTGGAATCGGCGATACATCGCCGATACTTCGGAGGTAGGCTCCCGATAGCAAATCCGTTCGTTCCTGGGCAGAGCGGGGTTATCGAGCCTATCCGCGATCACTTGGCGATTTGAAATCAATGCGCCCCCCCTATGCCTATGCCCCCTATCGTTGCCCCTGAGCGGCCCTTCGATGTTTTATTTTTTGTTCTGGGATCCGGCCAACGGGGTAAAGGCTGCGGCTCCTGCCGATCGCGTTCGCGCTGTTGTTTGTGCTGCGTTGCGCCCCTCACTCACCCCGCCAAGCCATACAGGACCTAAGTTAGGAGGCCTGGGACATTAGGGGTGGGGGCCATTTCCCAGACGTATGAACACTATTCCGACGGTAGGACCCCACGTGCAAATTCGTTCGGCAAGTCCGGAAATAAGCCTCATCGTCGCCCTCGTGATGTTCAGGCGTTATTACTGTCTCCTCTGCGTCATTTTCCTCCTCGTCCTGGCGCAGGGAATCCTCCCGCCCCCTGCGCTGTCCTCTCCTCGCCATTTTGTTTGTTCCACCCCCCGCCACCTCGCCCCCTTTCATGACATGAGCGCGCATGTCGATTTTCCTCGGCGCCGTCGCTGCCTCGGCCAGCACAGGCGCAAGCTCTAATTACCGCATTGCGCCGCAGCCGTCGGGGCAACCCCGCGGGCCAAGCCGTCGGGACTATCCCGCGAACACGCGAGACCAAGCCGTTCGGACAACCCCGCGGGCTTCGAGCGGGGCGCCGCCACGTTCAGGCGGGGGGGGGAAGCACGAAACACAGCCCTGCCGCGAGTAGTTCCGCCTCTGCCCTGGAGCTTTCCGCCCTGGTGTCGAACTCCAGAAGCGCCTTCCGCAAGGATGCCGGCGGTCCTCGCTCCAGGAGCTCTCGCGGCGGCGGCCGCAGGATCAACATGTTCCGCACGCACGTGCCGTGAGAGAGCATGCCGTTAGAGGTGCAGCCACCACTGGTCGTCCAACGCGCCCGTGAGGCCAGCGTCCTCGTCCCTCGCGCAGTCGATGGTGACGCCCTTGCGCAGCGTCTGGCCCTGCGACAACCTGGAGGCGAGGTAGGACGCGCGCGTCATGGTGAACTCCGGGCAGCGCACGGCGTGTGGCCGCGAGCTTTGCCATGTGAGCTCCTGCTCGCTGGGCACGAACATCAGCAAACTCCGTGCCCGCGTCACGGCCTGGCCGTCGTCGTCGCCGCTTTAATGCGTAACCTGCAACACTGCGCGGCCAGCGGCTCGCGCAGCTGACGAGGCCAGAGGCACTCGTCGTCGCTCGAAAAATCTCCCCTTCCTCTCACCATCATCATCATCATCATCATCATCATCATCATCATCATCATCATCATCACCATCATCTGCATATTCCTCTTCATCCTTTGCCCTCCCTCATCTATCGTCCTCCTTTTCTCCCTCCTACTCCTCTTTCGGACGTTAACGGCTGCCCCCCGTTTGCTCCTACACTTCCACGATCACCTCTATATTCGCCTGGATACCGTTTTCCGCGCGCCGAGCGGGGAAGACGCCCCGGGATCCAAAAACCACTCCACGGGACCAACAATCTCATCCGAGGATGGGTTACCACCCCCAGCCTGGACGCAAGGGGCTACCCCTGCGCCCGATTCGGCCGTCGATGGGTTAACACCGGCGGCCTGGGGACAAGGGTTTCCCCCCTGCTCCCGTTTCGGACGAGGATGGATCACCACCCCCAGCCCAGACCCAAGAGTCCCCTCCTGCGCCCGATTCGGCCGCCGATGGATCGATGGGCTACCACCTGCGGCCAGGGGACAAGGGATTACCCCTGCAACGGATTCGGCCGAGGATGGGTTACCACCCCCGGCCCAGATGTAAGGGGCTACCCCTGCGCCCGATTCGGCCGCCGATGGGTCACCACCAGCGGCTCGGAGAAGAAGGGTTACTCCTGTCCCCGATTCGGCCGAGGAAGGGTTACCATCCCCGTCCTGAACACAAGAGGTTACCCATGCGCCAGATTCGGCCGCCGATGGGTTACCACCAGCGGCCCGGAGACAAGGTGTTACCACTGTCCCTGGTTCAGCCGAGGACGGGGTACCACCCCCGGCCCGGACACAAAAGGTCACCCCTGCGCCGGGCCGCTGTCTCGTCGTCGTCTTCGTCGTCGTCGTCAGCTCATCAATCGCCCTTGTGTCCTACGCAATAACGGGCACGCGGACCCCATGGCAGGAACAAAATTTGCCGACGACCAGCGCACTCAATCACAAAGGCTCATACTTCCCAAATATTCAGGCCTCAGGAGCCCAAAAATGACGACAATTACAAGGATCCGACGACCCGCTCGGATTAATAACATAATCTGCGGACCACATAGGGAGGGGGTTCCCGCCTGAGACTTCCTCGAAACTCACCCACAGAAGAGGCTCCCACCTCATTCTTCCCGAATATTCAGGCCACAGGGGCCCAAAAGTGACGACACTTACAAAGTTCCGACGACCCGCTCGGACTAGTAACATGATCTGCGGGCCACATAGGCAGGATACTCCCGCCTGAGATTCTGCTCGCAGAAGGAGGAGGCTCCCTCATGAAACTTCCTCGCAATTCACTCACAAACGAGGTTCCCACCTGATGCTTCCTCCATCCTCAAGCCGCAGGAGCCAAACATTGACGACAATTGCAGGGTTCCGATTACCCGCTAGGACTAATGACATGGTCTGCGGGCCACATAGGGAGGCGGCTCCCGCCTGACACTTCGTCGCCATTCACTCACAGACGAAACTCCCGCCTGATACTTATTCCATATTCAGTACCTCAGGAGCCCAACAGTCACGACAATTACAGGGACCCAATGACCCGCTCGGATTACTCACATGAGCTGCGGGCCCCATAGGGAGGGGGCTCCCGCCTGAGACTTTTTGCAAGTCGCTCACAGACAAAACTCCCGCCTGAGACTTCCGCCATACTCAAGCTTGCACAGGCCAAGCAATGACGACAAATACAATATTCCGATGGGATTACTCACATGAGCTGCGGGCCCCGTAGGGAGGGGGCTCCCGCAGGAGACTTCATCGCAATTTACTCACAGACAAAGCTCCCGCCTGAGACGAGTGAGTGGGTGAATGAGTCAGTGAGTGAGTGAGTGAAGATGATGATGATGACGATGATGATGATGATGATGGCGATGGTGATGATGATCATCATCATGAGAGCGTGAGTGAATGAGTGAGTGAGAAGGCGGATTGGTTGGTGAGTGAACGCGTGAGTAGGTGAGTGAGTGCGTGAGTGAGTGATGATGAGTGTGTGTGTGGGTGATCGGGTGAGTGAGTGTGTATGTGTGTGAGTGGGTGAGTGAATGAGTGTGAGTGATGATGTGTGTCAGTGATTGAGTGAATGAATGTGCGACTAGAGGAGAGGAGGTGTGTTCTCTTGTTCCTGCGCGGAGTGTCTAGAGAAAACAAGAACCACACTTTGGATGGGGGGAACAAAACACCCACATTCTTTACCTATACGACCACCCTTCGGGTGACAAAGAGGTTCGGGGGGGGGAAGGAACCAACGTCTCATTCGATCGGTCCCACTATCGATCTCACTATCGGTCTCGCTCGATCGATCTCACTCGATCGATCTCACTCGATCGATTTCATTTGATCGACCTCACAATCGATACGATTATCGATCTCACAAGCGATCTCACTATAGATCGCACAATCGATCTCATATTCGGTCTCACTATCGCTCTCATTACCGGTACCACAGTCAATCTCACAATCAACGTCATCACCATCATCAACAACAGCATCGTCATCGACGTCATTAGTATCATCACCATCATCATCATCATCATCATCATCTTCATCATCATCAACGGGACGCCATCATCATCATCACCTCATCACCATCATCCTCAACATCATCACCATCAACATCACCACCATCATCATCATCGGGACACCATCATCGTCGCCATCATCATGAACATCATCATCACCATCATCACCGGGACACCATCATCATTAGCATCGGAACACCACCACCACCATAATCCTGCCATCGTCATCATCATCATCATGAAAAACATCATCAACTGCATCATCGGGACGCCATCATCATCAGCAACATCATCACCATCAGCATCATCATCGAGACACCATCATAATCGTCACCATCATTATCGACATCATCATCACCGGGACACCATCATCATCATC
This sequence comes from Prorocentrum cordatum, assembly GCA_963575745.1. Taxonomy (NCBI): domain Eukaryota; class Dinophyceae; order Prorocentrales; family Prorocentraceae; genus Prorocentrum; species Prorocentrum cordatum. The sequence continues at coordinate 325,389 of CAUYUJ010020004.1, forward strand.
AGCATCAGTATCATCACCATCATCGGGCCACCATCATCAAAATCATCACCATCACCTCATCATCATCCTCATCACCAACATCATCATCATCGGGACACCATCATCGTCATCATCAGCATCATCATCAACCGCATCATCGTCATCATCGGGACACCATCATCATCACCATCACCATCATCATCGGGACACCATCGTCATCATCATCATCATCATCATAATCATCATCATCATCATCATCATCTCATCATCATCCCATCATCACCAACATCATCATGATCACCATCATCATCATCATCATCAGCATCATCATCATCATCGGGACACCATCATCATCAGCAAAATCATCACCATCATCATCATCATCGGGGCACCATCATCATCACCAACACCATCATCACCAACATCATCATCATCATCATCATCATCATCAACAACAACATCGTCAACATCATCATCATCGGGGCACCATCATCATCATCATCACCATCATCTTCTTCTACATCATCAACATCATCGACATAATCATCATCATCATCATCATCATCGGGACACCGACGGGACACCGCGGGACACCGGCCCCCGGAAAGGAATCATATGGTCCGGCCGCGCCTCAGCCGGAGGCGGGACACTGGCGGGACACCGCGGTCCACCGGCCCCCGGAAAGGAATCATTTGGTCCGGCCGCGCCTCAGCCGGAGGAGATTTTCTTCTCGCCCGCCCACGCAGCTTCGCCTCGCCCGCACGCACGGCACACACGAACACGAAACCGAAACCGATTTCCCGGTAGGGGGGCTCTCCGTTCCACTTCGATCTCACCCCCTCACCTCCGATCCTGACATAGGCCACGCTTCATTGTGTTATGAGGACTCAGGGTTCTGCAGTAAATTTGCGCGGCGTCGACGCGCGGCAAAATTTTTGACACCACGTCGATCGTTCAACCTTGGACCAGTCGCGGCCCCGATCGTTCAAGGTGAATGCCGTCGGGTCCTGTGCGTTACCGTGCCCCTCAGCACTTCCGCGTCGCTCTGTCATACGAAACTCAACCTTGAACGCATTCGCCTGCGTCGCGGGAGCGCCATCGCCGCATGAACCTACCGCACTCCTCTTCTATGACACACACCCAGCTCGCAGGAACCACGTAGCGGTCATACTCGAGGCCCGCAGGCCGCGGGACCGCCTGGGCGCCTGGCCACTGCGGCGAGAAGTCGTGGCCGGCGACGAGCACGTCGGCGCCGCGCCTCATCTTGGGCATCCACAGCTCGAAGTCCTGGCCGGGCGCGGCTGCCGAGGCCACCACGGGGGCGCCCCGGGGCTGTGCGTGCCTCGCGCTCCCTGGGTCACCTAACGTAGCTCGTCGCGCCCCCTCAGATCTTCGCTTTGCCTTTTTCCATCACGGGCGTTTTCGCCCGATTTCGGGCCCCGAGGCCCTCCCGGCTCAGGAAGTGACGCCGAAAGATGGGATCCAGGGCTCCGGTCGCGTTTTTTTTTTGCGAGGCTGCATTTCTCTTGCAGCGTCATCATCTGCGTACCATTGCACCCTCGCGCCGCCCCCACCGAGAGAAGCGCCCGCTTTGGCACCCAGGCCGCGGCGCGCAACCATCTTCGCGCCCTTGCGGGTGGCCTGGTGAGGCTCCCGTCCGTGCCTGCGGAGCCTCTACTTGGCGTGCCCGAAGCGGGTGCGGAAGAAGTGGGCACGATGCCCAGCGGCAAACGTTGTCCACGACCGGCAGCGGCCTGCCCAACAGTTGCCTCAAGTGGACCACGTCCGCGGCGGCACCAACAGCAGATTCCGTTCAAAATGGTCAGTAACTGCTGTTGGTCATCGTCCCCAGTATGTCCGTACTTACACACGTCTTTTCCCGTACTGGCCAGCCCTTCCACTACAGGGGTCCTGCCCAAGCCTTGGGTAGCTCTGGCTCAGACGGGGCGGCGGGTGCCTCACGTGAAGAGCAGAATTGAAGGGGAACTGGGACGCACAAATAAATACACACAAATAAAAGGATTCCCCATATTTTCCTATATTTTCTGGGTTTTTGTCTTCCCGCCCAATTCCTATATTTTCCCATATTTTCCTGGGACTCGACGATTAATTGTGTCTGTGTGTTTTTTTTCCTCCTGAAGAGTGCCGCCACTCCTGGCGGCAACGCCGCCCAGAAGAACAAGAAATTCGCACTTGTGCCAATGAACTCTCCGTTCTGGACGCAGGCGGCCCTTTGCCTGCTGCCTACACGCGGCAACGACCACGGTGTTCCGAGCAGGGGTCTCCAACGGAGGGGCCTGGGGGCCGCCAGCCACGCACGCACAGCGAGCCTGGCGAGCCCCTGGGCCTGGGATCGGCGCGTGCGTTGCCAGCAGGCGAGCCCTGCAACGATCCCTGGCCCTGGGTGGATAGAGGCCTCTCGGAAGCCCAGATGGGGTCGAGTAGATGGGGTCGGAGGATGGCGCCGCATCGTCGATGCATCACCAGTGCATCAGCGACGCATCGGCGGCGTCGACGATGCGTCGGCGACGTCAACGTGGAGGAACTCGTACTCCACATGGAGCCGTCTGCTCTGACCCCTATCTGGGAGGCGTCGGGGGGCAATTTCGGGTCCCTTCGGGGGCCACTTTCCTGCTGTGCTCGATTTCCCATGGGAGGCCTAGAAAATATACACCACGACCACCGTCTCCCTCACCCTCCCCCCCCTCCCAGAAAAAAGAGGAGAAGAAGAGGAGAGGAAGAGGAGGGAGGAGCACTGGAGGTGGTGGTGGTGGTGGTGGTGCATATTCTTGGGACCTGTACCCCCGAGCTTCCTGCCCCCCCCCCGTTGCCGTCCGCCCGACCCAGCCGCCCCCAACACGGAACCCCGGCCGTCGCCCCGCGCCGCCCGCGAGGGGCGCGCCCCGCACGCGTCGCGAACAGATGACCTGCGACGCGCCAAGACCACATGCAGTAAGTGGCCAGAGCAGTGGGCCAAACCCCTCCAGCCCCGTCTGCTAACCCCATTCCTCCCCTTCTGGGACCCCTACCCCCTCCCCGTGGGTCTGGAGGGGGCGTTTCGCGAGGCGGTGGAGCGTCCAAGATGGCTCTAAATGGCGCCAAGAGGATCCCAGCCCAAGATGGCCTCCAAGATCGCTCAACGTAGCCCAAGACGGTTCAAGATAGCCTCCAACATGCCACCATGAGGCCACAAAACAGCCCCTAAGACGGCTCCGAATGGTCACGGAGCCTCCCGGGGACGCCCCAGACAGGCCCAAACCCTTCCAAAGCCAAAGGGGAATACATGTGCTTTGTCTTCTCGCCCAGTCTCTTCTGATTAGCTTTGGAGGCCTCAAGATGACTCCAAGATGATCCAAGCGAGCCCCACGAGGGGCCAAACAGGACCACAAGACGGCTCCAAGAGGGGCCCCAGAGGCCAGTCTTAGGGCCCCGATCGGGGGGCTTTCCTTGGAACAGTCCCTCCTTCGATCGATGGCCTCCAAGATGGCCCCGAAGCCCCCAAGAAGGCCCCAAGAGAAGAGAGCCCCAAGAGAGCTCAAGAAGCGCAAAACATGTCCCCAAGATGGCTCCCACAAGGCCTCACGATGGCCCCAAGAAGCCTCGAAGACCCATAGCGAAAGATGTCGTTGTCGTCGTCGCCCAGGTCGTCGTCTGCTTCGTCGTAGAGCCACAGGCGTACCGGTGACCCGCGCGGATCACTGGTACGCCTCCTGCTTCCTCCTGACTCCTGTTCCTCCTTCTCCGCCTGTTCCTCCTCATGCAACTCCCTCCCCGGATCTCCTCCCCCGCTTCCTCCTTCTCCTTCGACAAAAACTGTGAAGACGGATGTGGTTGACTCCTGGACCTCATGCTGCTACACGTCCCTCATCATGGCAACTCGCCTGGTGAATGTGTTTTGATGGGCTGGTGGGGGACTCGCGAAGCGTCAAGAATTCTTACGAATGCCGACATGTTACATGACGGCATGAAATACAAGAGAAGAACGTGGCGACAGTCTCGCAGTTCGTAACCCCCAGAGGGCGGCGAGAAGTAGTCTGAGTCCGAGTGATGTACCTCCTCCGCTGGGCCTCCACGCAGCTCACGAAAATGGCAACCCTGTTGCAGCTCGCAGGTGTGCCCCCTCCGCTGATTCCTGTAGAGCCCAGGATCGAATCGATAAGTTGGATCGGCGATCGAAATGAATCGGATCGGCGGAAGTCGGCAGCCAAGTCGGGAGAAGTCGAATCGGCGGACATCGGCAGGCTAATCGGCCTCCATTAAAGAATCGAAGCCCAAATCGGAATCCGAGGTTGAATCGAATCGGAATCGAAATCGATCGAAATCGAATCGGATCGAATCGGAGGAATCGAAATGAGCCCTCGCGGCTCATGAAAGCGGCAGCAGTTTCGCAGCTCGCAACCTCCAGGGAAACACAGTTCAGATTCCGATCCGCGTATAGCATCGACAGCAGGCAGCACGAGGAAGGAGTGAGGAGGCGGGAAGGAGGATAACGCAGGAAGGAGGAGGACGAGAAGGAGGAGTGGAGACAGCAATGCCGATTACCTGAAACGAGCCCGGTGGGGGACGTGAGAAGGAGAGAGCAGTCTCAAAAGGCGGCGAAACTTCTCGGAAGTCGTCCGGCCTTCTGAGAGGCTTTCTCTGGAAAGGATCAGAACACTTCTCAGAAGGCCCGGAGATGTCCGAGCTTTCTGAAAAAAAGCCCGCGCCTTCTCGCTTCCCCCCTCGCTCGTCGCCGACATTCAGAACGAGTACCCAACACAAAAAGGTCGTGGGAAAAAACACGCCGAATGCTTCGAGGTCTATGGCTGTGGAGACCCGTGTCGGACCCTGGGGCCGTCAGTAAAAGAAGCTCTGGGTAAAAGAACGGGGCCGAGGGAAGGTGTCAAGAGGTATAGGGGCCCACGTCACAAAAAACATCGTATCGTAATGTCTCTGACCGCAGCTCCACGCCGCTCAGCGGTCAATGTCGTCGGAGAGGAGGTGGGATGAAGACGATGCGAAGAGAGGCATTGAAACATCTCGAACTAAAGAGGGCAACGCACACGTGGAACTCCTGCCGAGAGCACAACTTACGAGCACCACGGCTGGCTGACAGACTCGCATCGCCGAGCAACCCTCGTCAGAGACGCAAATGTAAGAGTTCCGTGCACGCCGGCCACGGAGCCGACGACTTCCCCCAAAAAAATCCCAAGGGAACCCCAAGAGGGCAAAATTGATGATCGCCCATGTGTTTTGGACTGTTTTTGTCGTCGCCGTCGCCGTCGCCGTCGTCGCCGTCGTCGTCGACGTCTCCCTTCAGGGTCGGCGGCACAAGCCGCAAGGCCTTTGCAATCCAAGATTTGCCTGCACATCGGCCACGCAGCAGATGATGTGCGATAGCCCCCCTGCTTCTACATCCAGTTTCATGCAAAGTGAGGCCGAAATTGCCCTGCGTTTTCCGAACAACGGCCCTCTCCCTCCCCATCTTGGCCAGCCATGCGCGTAATAAGCGGGAGCTGCGAGCGACCGACCCCTGGCCAACACAGCGCTCGAGTGGCACCCGAATTGGTTTTGCCTCGCGGGCGCCGAAACTGTGCGCCTCGTGGGCCGCGATGATGCGCGACGCGCGGTGCTCTTCTCGCCCTCGCGGCGCCGCCCTGGACAGAGTCCTGGCTCCGGCCCAGGCCGCGAGGCGCGGCCTGGTTGCCGGGGCCCACCGCTCCGCGCTGCCTACGACGACCTCGTCGTGGCCAGCATCGGATGAAGCGGCGACGCCAGCGAGGAGGCCTGCGCGGACGCGGACACGCCTCGACGCCCCCCCCTCCCCCCCGACTGCGACGGGACGGAGAGGGGATGGAGGGAGTGGGGAAGGAGGAAGGGGGGATGGAGGAGGGAGGGAGGGAGGGGGAGGGAGGGAGGGGGAGGGAGGGGGAGGGAGGGAATATCGAGTATTGGGTTATCCGACAACATCGTCAGGGAGGAGCGAGGGTCTCAAGACTCCAGACTCAAGACGTGGCAAGGCCCGCATGTGGGGCCGGATAAGTCCCCAAAGAGAGAGCAAACGACACGACGACGGAGGTGAGACGGGCGGCGGCCAGCCTGAAGGGGCAGGCGAGAGCGCAGCAGTAGACCCTCAGTAGGGTAGGGGCACCGATGCACGAGGGATTTACACACCACCATACCCTCCAGGATGGCGAAACGAAAGCACGGGAGCCCCACTGGAATTCCTGAAACAATGGCTTCTGAAAAACACTAACACTAGAGCGACAGAGCTGGGTACTCAATTTTGAATAGCCGACTTTGCGTCGTAACGGCGCCTATGCCTTCGACGCCGATGGCGGGCGTCCCGTTAATTCCAGTGGCCCCAACTCTCCTCCTCTTAGGGCGTCTCCTCCCCCTCGTCGAAGACGCTGGGGCGGACAAATCCTGCCCCCCCTGTGGCACTGAAATCATATCAGGCCTAGTGCAGTACAGCTGGCTATACAGAACGGTGATCCCTGTTTCAATGGGATAGATGATTATCTGAAACTAGTTGAGCATAAGACTGTCCTCGATGCTGGCTGTTATGTGAGTCGCTGGAGATACTTGGGCCCAACATGTCGTTCTATCGAAAGCCCCACTTGCAAGGGCAGACGCAGGAACGGCGGCTGAGGCAGAAAAAAACGCCGCACTTTATTGCGGCCACTTCGGGCCACAATTTGTTGCGGCGACCTTCGGCCCCTCGTGGCAACCTAAGTGGTCGCCTGGTGCATCGGCGTTCGCACACTGTTTGCCTCAAGGGAGGGGCAAGCATTCGGTGAACGCCGGGATGTGGCACGCCAGCAGCCACAAACACCCACACAGACAGGACCGCTTCCGAGCCATATAGTAAATTCTTATGGGCACACTCAAGCACCGGGGGCCCACATCTATGGGGGGCCCGTACTCGCTGAGGTCATGAATGGCCTGGGGACAGGGGATAGTTACTCTCCCCAAGTGTGCATCTGCACGGGGACCCCGTCCATCCATTCATTTCGCTAGTCTACGTTTAGTGATATCGGTCCTGACTTTCCACGGCACACCTGATAAAATTCACTTACAGCAGGAGCGGCAGAACACGCATATAATATAGGGGCCACATGCTCTGATCACGTGGCCGTATCCCTCTGGGGCTGGACACTCGGCAGTGGAGAGGACCAACTTGTCCCGACTGGGCGCCCAGCAGGCTACACAGCAGCACCTCGAAGCTCGCGTGTTCCAGACCACTTGGTGCGCGATCCCCACGGGAGGTGCCCGGAGGAGGGACGGATTTTGGACACTGTTCGAACAACTTCAAGGCTTCAGACGCCAAATGTGCTATAAACTTGGCAACGACAGTAACAGTAGTAGTTTGACGCTTAATGCGCAGCAAGGCTGCGTCATTGACAACGGAAGGAGCGAGGGAGGGAGCAGGGAAGAGGGAGGAGAGACGATGAGAAGAGGGGAGGGAGGCGCACGGCTTTGGATGGTTGGGAAGGGTTGCAGATGCGCTGGGGCAAAGGGGGAAGGGGGATGAGAGAGGAAGGAAATGGAGGAGGTAGCGACCCGGGCCCTGCGCCTGGCTAGCGACCCGCGCCCTGCGCCTGGCTAGCGGTGACCCCAACGCGGCGGCTGCCTCCAGTCACCGCCGCCGCTCCGACGTCGCGGACCCAGGGCTGGGCGCGCAGGCTGGGCGCCTGCTCTGCGAGCCACTGCCGCGCCGCTCGGCTGCCTGCAAACTGCCGGCTCGTCCCGATTTCGCCGCCGCCCCATCGCCGCCTCGAATTCGCGTCTGCGAGGCGCAGCGCGTCACGGACGCTCTTGGCGGCCTTGCCTCCGAGCCTGGCAGGCGCCCTGGCCCGCTGTGCGAACCGGGGACCTTCTGACCCAGGTCAATCCTGACCCGGGTCAGCTGCAAGAACTGCAGTGCAGGGAAAAACTGCAAAGCAGGTCTTCGCAAACCCGGGTCAACCAATATGCGAGGCCGCCTCGCGGCCGCGAGCTGCTCGCTAACAGCCCGGGTCAGCCAGAGGGGGTCTTCGCAGGACCCTGCCGGATCCGGTGCCCCGGCTGACCCCCGTTCGGATTGACCCCCGTCTCTTGAACCTCGAGTGCGATCGTCAACATACACGCGCCGGCAGAGCTGGACATCAACCCGGCCAGTCGCCTGCCCCCATGGCCGCGCGAACGCAGCGAGGGCGGGCGCACCGAGGCGGCAGCCCGACAGCAGGCGCATGGCAAGGTCCCCAGGCCGCCCCACTCGCCTTGCCGACCCGGCTGCGCCGTCGCGCTCCACGCGCCGCCAGCGCGGGGCGGGCTGGCCAGGCAGGGGCGCGCGCCGGGGGGGCCGGGGGCGTCTGCTGGAGGTCGACCTGGTCGCGCACCGGATCCGCCAATCGTGCGGATCCGGCGACTTCCTCTGACAGTGCGTCGGCGGCCTCATGGGGCCCTGTCCTGTCCGGGAAGGGCCGCGGCCCGCCCGCGGCCGCTGGCGCTGCTGCCGCAGCTGGCCGCCGCCAGAGAGCGCGCGGGGGGGCCTTCGAAATGCCGCGGCCGCGCGGCGGGGCCCCACTGCAGGGCAAAAAGGCCCGCGCCCTGCGGCCTAGGACTGGCGCTGACGCCGCAGCAGCCCCAACGGCGCCGGCGCGGGCGCTGCCCACGGCGCCCCGCGCCTAGCAGCGCTCTGAGCCTGCGGCCGCTCCGCTTCACCATGGAGAACGAGTGCCAGAACCGCGCCTCCTTGCGTGAGCTCCGCAAGCGCGGCCGCCCAAGCAGAGGGGCCGGACTCTGCGGCGCGCGACGCGCGGAGGGCGGCGCAAGCGGCCGCCGCGCGCAGCTGCTTCAGAGGACGCGCGGCCGCGCGCGCATAGGAAACTGCGGGGCCGCCAGGGTCGCAGCAGCACTGCGCCGGCAGCCGCGTCGGCGGCGCCGCCTCCACCTCCGCGCGCCTTGGGGCGTTCCGGCATCCACGCAGCCGCCGCGCGCAGCCACTCCGCCGCCGTCGGGCTGCCGAGGCGGGCCGAAAGCCTGGTCCGCATCGCCGGGCCGAGGACCTCCCGCGCGCCGTCGAGGTCCCGCCCGTCGAAGTCCCGCTACAGCGCCCCGCCGTGCAGCGCCCGGATGGCCATGCCCATGTCGCGAGCGCGCTGCGGGGCCCAGCTCTCGGTTGGGCGCCCGCCCAAGGGCCGCGCGGCCTGGCGGATTAGCGCGGGCTCGGGGCCGCCCGCTTCGAGCGCCATCAACCTCGCCGCGTGCGCGGCCCGGCCGAAGCCCCCTCGGAGCCCCGCGGACTCCGCGATGTCCAGCGCCGCGGGGTCGATGCGAAATGCCCCCCCTGCGAGGGGATCCGCGCGGGGCCCTCCGCAGCGAGCAGATCCCGCCGCCCAGCCGCCCTGCCGCCCCGCCCCGAAGAGGCCAGCTGGCTGTTCAAATCGCCAACGACGAAGGCTGGGGCGCCCCCCCAACCGCGGAACCACTCCACCGCCCTGAGTTCGGCGTTCCGCCCAGCGTCAGGGCGCCTTCCTGCACGGCCAAAAGTACATGGAACGCATGGCCCTGGAGGCCCCGATGCGCGGCGCGAAGTGCTGCGAGCGGCCGGGGACCCTGCCTGAAAGCCCCAGTGGCGGCTCGGAACGCGCCGCTACTCCGCTGCCAGCACGGCGGGCTGTCGCCAGCAGGTGGGCCCCGTCGCAGGCGGGCCCTGATTGCAACAGCATTCCGCGGGCCTAGGCTGCAGCCGCTGCCGACGGAGAGCCCGCGGCTAGCATGCAAGCCTCTTGCAAGCATCACGCGTCGGCGCTAGCAGCGAAAAAGCCCCGCCAGCTCGCACTCCAGCGCGTCGCCCTTGAGACCAGTACCACAACCCGCTGCTGCGCATGCGGAGGGTCAGGGTTCGATGCGCCACCGGCGCGAATGCCCCACCATGGACATCCGCCCCAACGGGCCGTCGCGCTGCTCCACGGGGAGGCGCAGGAAGGGGACGAGGGGGATGGGGGCGAGGAGCTCCACCCCGCCACACATCCCCTCCACCACCTCCTGCCCTCCTCCCCCATGGAGCTGGCTGCGCTCAGGCGCCAGCAGCCACGCCGAGCTCCTGGCTCCGCGAGCGCCCTCGCCTGGGCAGGCCCCCCGGGGACGTGGAGGAGGCTCGCGGCCGGACGATGCACTCCCGGAGCGCGACCTGCCGCCTGGCCTCCGCCGCACGGTGGGCGCCTGCCGCGTCACACCGCGATCTGGGCGGCGCCGCGCCTGGCGACGCGCCGCCGGGAGCCGCGGCAGCCCCAGCAGCCGCCGCGCCCAAGCCCCCAGGCATCGCAACATCGGCGGCGCCTGCTGGCGGCGCGGCGCCGCAGGAACCCGCGGGGGCAGCGGCAGGCGCAGAGGCGGCAGGACCTGCCTCGGCCGCCGCCACACCGGCAGTAGGGTCCTCCGAACCAGCCACGTGCACGGCGGCAGGAACCAACGCGCGGAGCTGCTCGACGAGCGCCGCGGCCTCGCCTCCGCCGCCTCCGGCGCAGCCTCCGCGCTGCTGCAAGACCGTGGTGGCAGCCGCCAGCGTGTCGATGGCTGCGGCGACCCCAACCTGAGAGAGCCCTCCTGCTGGCGGCGCACGCGAATGCAGGACCCTCCGTTTGTAGCGCCATCAACGCCGCGTCGGCCTAGCGCAATGTTTCCTGCGCCTTCGCTCCCTCGGCCTCGAAGTGCGCCACGGCCCTGCGCGCCTCCATCAGGTCCTCGGTGGTCGTCATCACCTTGGCCGCAGCTGCCTTCTGCGAGTCCGTGGCCGCCTGGACGTGGACAGCTCATGGACGCGAGGCCTGAGCAGCATGCTCCAAGGCCTGGAACTGGCGGTCGCATTCCGCCAGGTCCGCCTCCGCGCCGTACCGTTGGGCTGACGCCCTGCGCTCGTGCCAACAGCAGAGCTCCTGTTGCGCAGGGCTCAGCTCGGGTGCAAGCGAACCCTGCTGCACGCCACCGGCTTGGAGCGGCTGCATGGGGGCGTCGCCAAACGCCGCGGGGCTGCTCGGCGAGGGCAGCATGCGTTTCACCATGTCCGCGTACAAGATCACCCCAGCCGCCTCGCAATCTCCACGCCGCCGCAGGCGACGCGGAATATCCGGTTTCGGCTCGCGCGAGCCGGCGGTTGCCGCTTCGCCGCCGCCCGGGCCGCGTCCGCGACCCGCTGCGGCTCTGGCCGGTCGCATTGCCGGCAGCGGAGGCGCATGCCTAATTGTCGGCGTGCCCACATCGTCAACCGCAGCATGGCTCTTGCGGGCGCCAACCGCCGCGGTCGCCCGGCATGAGGCGCCGAGCGCGCGCGCGGATAACCCTACGCGCGGGCCCCAGCGACGGGTCGGGTCGCTGCTCCTGCCCAGCTGTTTCGAGAAGCGGTTGCGGCTTGAGCCAAAATGGCAAGGGAGCAGAGCAGAAGACCGAACGACAGCAACAGCGGCAGCAGCGAAGAAGAAGAAGAAGAAGAAGAAGAAGAAGAGCCCCCGCCTCCTCCCTCTCCTCCTCCTCCTCCTCCTCCTCCTCCTCCTCCTCCTCCTCCTCGTCCTCCTCCTCCTCCTCCCCACTCCTCCCCCCCTCTCCTGCTTCACGCAGTCGTAGAAATGGCAGCCGTCGATGAAGACCGCGTCCACGCTCCCGTCGGGCAGCTGCGCTGCCGCCGCCTGCGAAAGGACGAGCGGAGGCAACCACCGTGGCAGCAATCAACGACTTGGCACCACGTGCCGACGCTGGGCGAGGAGGCGAGCGAGAAAGCGGCGCAGGTACCGTGCCGGGCACGTGGCCAGGGCGCAAGGCGCGCGAGGGCGAAGCCCTAGCCTCGTACAGTGTGCCAACAGAAAGCGCGGATGAGCGAAACACGAACCGGTAGGCTGGGCGAGCAGGGAGGAGGGGGGAGGCGAGGACGTTCTCGGAGGGCTATTCGTTCTCAAGAGCTGCTAAGAGGCTCGGGGAGGGCACTGGGAAGGGGGGGTGGGATTTGATAGGGGGAGCATCACGAAGTCCCGCATCTTCGAAATCATTGGTTCAGGTGCTGGTGACACCCAGCCCCAGATAATATGGTTGAGACAAAGCGGGACGCCCCACCTCCATTCCCAACATTAACCCAATGTGGCCGTCGGCTTGCGTCGTAGATCATTCCCCCCGTGTTGGAGACTCATTCGGCATAGCCGTGGGCATGCTGAGTTTAGCGCCAATTCAGCCTAGATCTGACCTCGGCTTCGGCCTTTAGCTGCAATCGCGGCTACAATCTGGCATGAACCTGGGGCGTTGGACAGTGTGAAGCTCCACGACCGCCACGACCGACTCCAAGAAGGGCCTGAACCTTCACGAGGTTGCAGAAACCCGGGAGAATCTGGAAGGCTCTGCAACGCATGCCCATGTTCCAAATCCGCGGCTTTCACAACTTTTCAACACGTAGGCCCCAATCTCACCACCCCCCCGCCAGGGCGGGTCGGCTTTTTCGCCAGGGCCGAAAAGCTGCCCTTGAAGGCCACAACTGGCGTACAATATCGGCGTGATGTTTTTCGTGGGATCCACATGTCTGGGCCTCTAGCATATCGTAATTATCTCCTTTCGTGGCCTCGACTCCCCGCTTCTGCCCAAACGCCTCGTGCCCGGGGGTCGGACATCCTCCGTAGAGGACAGGGTCCTATGGTCGCCACGCTGGCGATCAAAGCGCCCCCCCTCCTGCTCCTGCTCCAGCTCGCAGACGTCGTGCGCCTACCCTCTCCTGCCTGCCCATTTCCCTTCCTATACTCCCATCCCTTCCGTCTGTTTCCCTCCCCCTCGTCGTCGTTGCGGTCGCCGTCGCCGTCGCCATCGCCGTCGCCGTCGCCATCGCCGTCGCCGTCGTCGCCGTCGTCGTCGTCGTCCTGCTCTTCCCCACTGTTCGCCGATGCCTTCCCATGCCCCTCCCGCTTAGCCCTTCCATCCTTTCTCCATCCCCTGAAGCCCCTCCCTTCCTCCCATCGTCTTTCCTGCCATTCCCCCCCGCTCCCTCCTGCCTCCTCCCACCTGTCTCATTCCTCGTCCCAAGAGTGCTTTACGTACAGGGCGACGTCGAACTCACTACACTCTGTGTCGGGCTGCTTTGCTGCTTCTGCCCCACCCTGTGCCCACCGGCGCATGCATCTGCAGCGCGACAGCCTGCAATTAAAAAATTCCCCTCGCAACTCATCCATCCCGCCTGCTCCATATCCCTCCGCTTTGTTCGGACATCCGCTTGCACGTCTGTTCGCGCGCAATGCTAAGCACAAAACCCTTCTGCTCATGACGATCCCCGAGACCTGTGCCTACACGCTGAATAGAAATCGCTACCGCTGTATATCTGCGCAGCAGAGCTTTCCATTTCCTCCTCTTCCTCTTCCTGCTCTTCGCCCTCCCTCCTCCTCCATCCTCTATTCCCCACCACGCCTCCGACGTCACTGGCCACAGCTGGGCGCGCTCGCCGTGTGGTTCGTACAGGCTGGCCGCCTTACTCGGGGCCCCCGGCCGCGGCGCTCGGAGAGGCGGGGCGAAGGTTGCACGGCCCGCGGTGGCAAGGGGACGGCAGGGGGACAGAAAGGACGATCGCCCCGCGTTCGCCCTACCCATCCCTCCGCCTACTCATCCAACTTCGTTCCTCCTCCTCCGTCCACCTCCCTCGTCGTCCTTCCTCCTACGCGCCTGCAGACTCCCAGGGAGAAATTGCACCACAACGGCTCAACGGTACTATGGATTTGTACTAACGGACGTGCGACACGATCTGCTGATGGCATTTGAGCCAAACGGCGTTGGTATCAACAGCCGTCTGACCGTAACCGTATGATAAACTCCTCACCCAATCGCTAAGCTAGATTATATATATATATATATATATATATATCCGCCCCGGCTGGCACAGCCGAGAAAACGACGGTGAGAACATTTAAACGCAATGAGCTGAATGAGGGCTAACAGATTTGGATCAGGGTGCGCCAGGTCTCCAACGAAACTCGAAAAAAAAACTGCACTATAGAGTAACATGTCTGGCATAGACGGGCAGAGGCGTCCGGTCGCGCGATGTACTTGATTATGCGCCACAAGATGAAACTAATGGGCAAACAAACATCTTCAAACACAAATAGCAGCGTGGAGAAAGAGAGCGGGAGAAGGCTCAACAAAACACCTTGCGGCGGTGCTGACGGCTAACGGACCAGCCTCCCCGCTGCCTCGCATGCTCCAGTGTGTGAATCTGGAGCTAAAAACTGGGCAACGGTTGACATCGCCGTTGGGGTCACAAACGGCTGACAACAAATGATGCCTGTTTTGCTCGGTAGCTCCAAGATCCGTAGTCATCCTTCCTCTTGCATTTAACGTTGCCTCCGCGATTTTGTAGAATCGACACGTGGTTTCCCAGAAGCTCTGGTTCATATTGCGCAAGTGACATGGCATGGTAGGGTGGTGCTGGCGAAGGCGGCTTAACTCGCGAACCACCAGTCCCCTATCACTCAAAGCCCGAAATCGACAGCTGGTATCCACGCCTGCCACCACACCGCCTCCATGCGGTGCTTGGGCCGGTGGCGAACATCGTTGAACGGAAGCGCATCACAACAGGAATCGGTAACCTGGCGCTGTGCGGAGATTGCCACCCTTACCTGGATCTGGAACCAGCAGGCCTCAGGAACCGGCTGCGGCATCCTCAACTCGTCTCTGTTTTACTACGTGGGCACTTTATATGTTTCGTAATACTCAACCAGCCCATCCGCAAACAGAATGGGAAACACATGGCTAACTCCTCCGTGGATAACCGCATGGCAACTGTTTCAGTGCTGGTTTCTCCCCCGCTGGAATTCGATTCTTCATAACGACGTTGGTGGCCGAAAACCATGGGTTGCCAGCCCATGTCATGCCAAAATTTGTGCAGAACATGCTCTGTGATGCGTTATCTTGCATGTTTGGGCTTGCTTGAACGAGTGCCTGTCTCGTGCGCATCCTGATGCGGGTCCGGGAGGTAATGCCTAAACTAAGTGGATGCTCTGTCAGGGTGACTCGGATCAAGCGGAGGCCGACAATTCCGGGGCAACTTAACCTGTAAGTGGCACGCTCGTTGCTCGTTGGGGCCACTGATGATGCGCCTCCCAGCTGAATCTCTTCAGCTCCGACCTGCAGGCGGGCGGCCCCTCGAGGCGGGGCAAAGGCAACGCTTTGCAGGCATCGCCTTGGCGGAACTGATAGCTACAAAAGCATTCCAGGCCATCCTCGCCCCTGATCGCATGTCTCGCCGGGTTGAAAAAGTCCCGCTCGTCCGCGCCGTGGACCAATGGCCGCTGCAACTCATCCAGAAATTGCGAGCGGCTTGCGCGGGCCAGTCGCGATCTGCTGGGCCAATGCCCACCATGAGATCAAACTCCTCATCATCTACGTCTTTAACGTGCATGGCGGGCAGCTGCGGGCGCGCGCGTCGGCGAACGACGCGTCGCGCGCGCGCCAGCCCAATCATCTCTGAAGTCGGCGGCCGCGCTGGTGGTTCAGCCCGATCCTCCATAGGCGGGGCCTCGAACCTTCCTGGCGGGGCTTTCGGCGGCGACTCCGCCGCCTCGGTGATGTCTCCGCCGCCTGCGCTCCAGTTTAACCTTCGACGCCGCTGGCTGCCCCGCTTCCGCCTGGCGCCCTGCTGCGGGGGCGAGGTGGACTCCGGCCGTGGATTTTGCAAACGGAACGCTCGCGCATGATCTCGCCCCCCTCAGGCCCGGCCGGTTCAGCGGCTGGCGGCGCCTGCTTGAATGGCACGCTGGGGTCGACGGCCGTGGGGGTCGCTTCAACGTCGGCCGCCCTCCAACGCCCTCAGGCGCGGCCTTGGGCGGAATCCCAGCTTCGGCTAACCGCGCCGCCATCGCCAGCCCCGCCGCCGCGGCCCCCTCGGGGGCCCGCCCACTCGGCCTGCGGAGGCTCGGCGCGAGGCGGCGCCCTCGGCGTCGGAGGCGACGGCGCCCTGACCCTTGGGGGGGGGCCAGTGTGTCGACGTCTGCTAACGGGCCGCGTGCAACCGAATATGCGCGGCCCCCAATTACGTAGGCGGCTTTAAGAACGATGGCTGTATAAGTGATGAGGCGCGCTGGCTCAAACAACGTGGAGACGCCCTCGCCGACTTGCCGGGCCAATTCGACCGCCGCAGCCGCATTGCCAACCACTTTGCGGCGCTGATCCATGCGCCTCTCGTCACCTTCCGCTCTGGACCGGTTTGCCGCATCGGCCCTCGCCTCCAGCGTCTCCACCCGCGTCTCTATTGCATCTTGCTGCTTCTCAACCTTCTACAAGTAACTCGCAGCGGTAGCACGGTGCCGTTGCGCATGTCGACCACGGCCCTCGCGATGCTCTTCTGACCGTCGAGCCTCCTCCGCGCCGGGTTCAACGCGGCCTCCTCGCCCGATCGCATCTCACGAACACCGCCTGGCCGTCGCCCTTCAAAACAACCTCTGGGCCGTCGGGCTCCGGCGACTCATCGCGAACACCTGGGGCGCCAGAAACTGCCGGACCGCCGCTGCCGCTCGCCGCGCAGAGCAACAGCCGCCAGGGGCACGGATGGGAAAAGAGAAGCTGCGACTGCTCGCGGCAACTTGAGCCGCCAACAACTGCGGGGCAGGCGATCCTTCAATTGCTGCTGCTAATCCATGCCCACCCCCTGCAATGCGGTTTGGCTGGCGGCCAGCATGCGCTTGGCGAGCGGTCCGCAGCTGACGCGCTCGGCTATTGCGTCGGCAAGACTATCGCCGGCGCCTGCTTTGGCAACTCGGATATCGCCGCTCCTAACTTCATCCTTCAGCCACGGCTGGCAGACTTCTGTGTCTGACTTGTCCTAACCCTCTTCGATTAGCGAC
Source organism: Prorocentrum cordatum (assembly GCA_963575745.1). Classification (NCBI taxonomy): domain Eukaryota; class Dinophyceae; order Prorocentrales; family Prorocentraceae; genus Prorocentrum; species Prorocentrum cordatum. The sequence continues at coordinate 342,191 of CAUYUJ010020004.1, forward strand.
GGCGGCTGCAACTATAAGATCGCCCTTGGTAGCTATCTGTGTCGGGGTGTCAAGAGCCTCCCACTACTGCTTGCTAGCCGAACCCTGTCGAACCGACTGTGACCATGCCGAGATATCCACTTCTCCACATGACAGCGCAATGATGTCCTGGGCGTTGCTCCGCGACTTTATGAGGCGCTCTCTCTACATAGACCACTGTATCTACTTTGGCTATTTGGGTATTTCTCTTGCGTCTCACGACTCTCCCAAGCTCAAAAAGTCGGCTTGCTCGCGTGCCTGGCCAGCTCCTCCGCCGCGCATTGGACGTTAGATCTATCCTGCGCTTGAGAACTTCCGCGCGCTACGAGCGCCGGGTGTACGCGCGCGTCTTGGGCGAATAGTCCTTCCGCGTCAACCACGTAAACATGCAGCCTTTCGCTTGGGCCATATCGGCATCTCCTTCATCGCCTTCGTCTAGTCCGAACTCGGCCCACCCAGTCAACTCCTCTACTAAGCCCAATTCTCTTGTAATTCGCCAGTCATCGCAGATGCCATCGATCTCGCCCGTTCCATCAGTCATTACCTACCTCGCGCGCAAGTATCCGAACTTGGCCTGGCCCCCGCTGGGACTAGCTTGATTCGAGCCGCGCTGAAGTGCTCGGATCCCTTTGCCAAAATAGTCCTTTAATGGCGGTCACATCAAAATGTCCCACCCCTCATCCTCTAATTACTTCCTCACAAATTCCTGCGACGTAGTGTCTCCGTGCGGCATGCCTATCATAATATCATGGCCCATTTCGTTCACCCCCCAAGAATGCCCCCCTTCCCCCATGGGCTCTCTCTATCTCCTCGGCCTCCATTGTGCCCAGAACGCGCTCTCCGAAATACGCTGGCAATTCGTTCAATTAGCTGTCCCGGCATCCCTCGCCAGCCTTCTGCCGCCCTCTCTCACCACGCATTTTCCCCATACTTAAGGACGAGTATGATGCTAACCCGAAATTAGGGCATAGTTTTCTCCAAACTCCGTTTGATAATGATCGCCCAATGCGCTTTACATTGTCCTAACCTGGCCCTGCACTGCGCGAGTTGGTCTTCCAATTTTACAAGTGGCTCGAGGCTGTCCAACTGGGCTGACTTCAACTTCCATACTTGCGACGCGCACGCCTTTGACAGCCTCTCTCGCAGCTGTAACTGCCGGTCCACCATCACTCTTGAGAAAAGACCGATTGTGGCCCGAGACAGAAGCTATATCCGTCATCACTGTAACCGATCATAGGTATGGCCCTTTATTTAACGCCACGTCGCTCCAAGTGAATTTGTATCTCGCAAGTGCGTGGCTGGGATAGCGAGTCTTCGATCGCCTTCCCCCGTTCCTTTCTTCCCCTTCAACCACATGCAGTCCGCGTTCGGCTTCCGCGTTCGGCTTCCGCCGCTTTGTCGCGCGGTTTCTTCTCCCAGCTGCGATTCTGCCCATATGGGGCCGCCAACTGCGATGAGGCAAATTCATCGCGGCGTGCATCTCGATTTTATCGTTGCCAGGCCTCGAGCCGCAGTGTATGATCCTGGGCAAGCTTTCTCCATAGCGAAGACATCCTCCACTTCGCTAAGTCCACTGTTCCCGTTTCCATTATCACCATCAACATCTGTTCCTGATACAACTAACTTCTGATTGGGTCTCACGGTCTTCGGCAAACATAACGGAGCAAAGTTCCCGCTAAAGAAACCCCCGCAACTCGCAACTCCCTCCGCGTCACCCGTGGCTCCTGCGCGGCGTGGTCCCACCCGAGCTTTCAGAATGCCTGCCCCTTATATAAAAGCCCCGGGGACACTAAATATGGAGTCCACGGGGAATAATAAGCGTTTTCCCGGCAGGAGGACGAGGAGGATGTTGACGCTGATGATGATGATGATAATGATGATGGGTTCGAGAAGTTTGGCCCGTGCTCTTGAAATCCTTGCCACGTGCCAATGAGATCCTAAAGCTGGCCCACTTGTCGCTCCTCAGGAGGGGGGGAGGGCGCGAGACGTTCGTATTAGTAGTAGTAGTAGTAGTAGTAGTAGTAGTAGTAGTAGTAGTAGCAGTAGCAGTAGTAGTAGCAGTAGTAGTAGTAGTAGTAGTAGTAGTAGTAGTAGCGGTAGTAGTAGTAGTAGTAGTAGTAGTAGTAGTAGTAGTCTAGTCGTACCAGTCGTAGTAATACTAATATTCGCAGCCGTAATAGTCGTCGTCGAAGTAGTAGTAGTAGTAGTAGTAGTAGTAGTAGTAGTCGCAGTAGAAGTAGTAGTCGTAGTAGTAGGAAAATAGCAGTGGTGATTATGGTCGAAAAAGTACTGGCCGTAGTAGTGGTAGTAGTAGCAGTAGTCGTAGTAGTGGTAGTCGTCGCAGTCGTAGTGGTGGTTGCCGTAGTAGTAGTAGTAGTACTAGTAGTAGTAGTACTAGTAGTAGTAGTAGTAGTAGTAGTAGTAGTAGTAGTAGTAGTAGTAGTAGTAGTGGTAGTAGTAGTAGTAGTAGTAACAGTAGTGGTGGTAGTAGCCGTAGAAGTCGCAGTGCTGGTCGCAGTAGTAGTAGCCGTAGTATGAGTAGTGCTAGTAGTCGTAGGAGTAGTAATAGTAGTAGTAATAGTAATAGTAGTAGTAGTAGTAGTAATGGTAGAAGTAATGGTAGCAGTAGCAGTAGTCATGCTAGTAGTACTAACAGCATTAGTCGTATTGGCTTTAGTACGAACAGGAGTAGTAATACGAATAAGCGTAATAGGAGTGGTTGTTAGTAGTACAAAGATCAATCGTGATAGTAGCAACAACATAATAATAGTAATACGATTAGTCGGACCAGTCAGACTGGTAGCGGTAATAGTCGTAGTAGTAGTAGTTGGACTAGTGGTAGTAGTAGTAGTAGTAGTAGTAGTAGTCGCAATGTTATACAGGTAATGGTATTCGGTGCAGTAGTAGGAGTAGTAAAGGAGACATCATAGTGGTAGTAATGGATATCATACTACGCGTAGTAGTTGTAGTAGTAGTACAACATAATAATACTAATAATGGAAGCAAAGGTTGTAAGACAGTACGTTGTAGTAATCGGAATAGGAATAGTAATAGAAGACGTGGAAATATTGCACGGGTAATCCAAGTACGTGTAATGGTAGTGATAGCAATGGCAATAATAATCGTAGTAGTCGTCGTCGTAGTATAAGTAGAAAAACTTAGCAACACGAATATTAATAGTAGTGGGGGGTAATACTACTAGTGCTGGGAGTAGTAGAAGCAGTCGTAGTAGTAGTAGTAGTAGTAGTAGTAGTAGCAGTAGTAGTAGCAGTCGTAGTAGTAGTAGTAGTAGCAGCAGTCGTAGCTGTAGTAGTAGTCGTAGTAGTCGTAGTAGTAGTAGTCGTAGTAGTAGTAGTGGTGGTGGTGGTGGTAGTAGTAGTAGTAGTAGTAATAATAGAAGTAGTAGTAGTAGTAGTAGTAGGAGAAGTAGTAGTACTAGTAGTAGTAGTAGTGGTGGAAGTAGTAGTAGTAGTAGTAGTAGTAGTAGTAGTAGTAGTAGTAGTAGTCATAGTAGTCATAGTAGTAGTAGTAGTAGTAGTAGTAGTAGTAGTAGTAGTAGTAGTAGTAGTAGTAGTAGTAGTAGTAGTAGTAGTAGTAGTAGTAGTAGTAGTAGTAGTAGTAGTAGTAGTAGTAGTAGTAGTAGTAGTAGTAGTAGTAGTAGTAGTAGTAGTAGTAGTAGTAGTAGTAGTAGTAGTAGTAGTAGTAGTAGTAGTAGTAGTAGTAGTAGTAGTAGTAGTAGTAGTAGTAGTAGTAGTAGTAGTAGTAGTAGTAGTAGTAGTAGTAGTAGCAGTAGTGCTAGTATTACTTCCGTGGAGCTCCCTATGGGGCCACGAACCGTGTGAGGGGTGCGCCAAAATGAGGCGGGGCCGCCATGCGAACCCTGCCACTGGGGCCTGCGGTGGAGCTCCCTATGGAGCCACGAACCGTGTGAGGGGTGCGCCAAAATGGAGCGGGGCCGCCATGCCAACCCTGCCACCGTGGCCTTCGGTGGAGCTCCATATGGGGCCACGAACCGTGTGAGGGGTGCACCAAAACTGGGCGGGGCCGCCATGCCAACCCTGCCACTGGGGCCTTCGGTGGAGCTCCCTATGGGGCCCAGAACCGTGTGAGGGGTGCGCCAAAATGAGGCGGGGCCGCCATGCCAACCCTGCCACCGTGGCCTTCGGTGGAGCTCCCTATGGGGCCACGAACCGTGTGACGGGTGCGCGAAAATGAACGGGGCAGCCATGCGAACCCTGCCACTGGGACATTCGGTGGAGCTCCCTATGTGGCCACGAGCCGTGTGAGGGGTGCGCCAAAACGCGGGGCCGCCATGCGAACCCTGCCACTGGGGCCTTCGGTGGAGCTCCCTATGGGGCCCAGAATCGTGTGAGGGGTGCGCCAAAACGCGGGGCCGCCATGCGAACCCTGCCACTGGGGCCTTCGGTGGAGCTCCCTATGGGGCCCAGAATCGTGTGAGGGGTGCGCCAAAACGCGGGGCCGCCATGCGAACCCTGCCACTGGGGCCTTCGGTGGAGCTCCCTATGGGGCCCAGAATCGTGTGAGGGGTGCGCCAAAACGCGGGGCCGCCATGCGAACCCTGCCACTGGGGCCTTCGGTGGAGCTCCCTATGGGGCCACGAACCGTGTGAGGGGCGCGCCAAAATGGGGCGAGGCCGCCATGCCAACCCTGCCACTGAGGCCTTCGGTGGAGCTCCCTATTGGGCCACGCACCGTGTGAGGGGTGCGCCAAAACGCGGGGCCGCCGTGCAAACCCTGCCAGTGGGGCCTTCGGTGGAGCTCCCTATGGGGCCACGAAGCGCTTCACTGGGTGGGTGAAACGCAGGGAGGAGGGAGAAGGGGGAGGAGGGCGGGAAGGAGGAGGAACGCGGGGACCGTCTCTTCAAAACGAGGATCCAACACCACATAATGACCCTACGAGGGCCCCGGGACGGTCCAAGAGGGTTCCAAGACGGCCCTAAGAGGGGCCAAAGATGGCTACATATCACCACAAGAGGGCCCTACGAGAGGCCAAGAGGGAGAGCACGAGCCGAAAATCCGATCTGTCTGCCTCTTGCTCAGAAGCTCCCAGAAGCCCCCGAGCGGCCTCAAAGAGGCTCCCAATAAGCCTCAAGAGGTCCCCAAGAGAGGCCCCCAGACGGCCCCCCAGACGCTTCAAAACGGCCCCCAAGTGGCTCAACAAGGCCCCCCAAACAGTTCCCAAGACGCCCACACGAGTCTCCAGAGAGTGCCCAAGAAACCCGTTACGGCAGGTTCGTGTCGTGCCGACACCAGCGTTGGTTCTTGACACCGCAGGGATCGCTCAACCTTGAACGATCTGCCGTCTCCGCAACGTCCAATCGTTCCACATCGAACGATTCTGGGCCGCCGTCGGCGTTCAACCTTGAGCGCCCGCGCTGGGGTCGCCGCCGGTCGACACGACGCAAACCTACCGTACGCGTCAGCCGTGGACTCCCCGCCTCTGGGGGTCGGCAGACTGGCGCAGGCCTCTTGGATCGTACGGGAGACCAGCCCGGAGACCAGGCGGGCGCCCATACAGGACAACACCGTGCGGGAGACCGCGGCCCACCGATCCTGGAGATCCGCAAGGGCTCACGGGGTCTCCTGGACACACAGCTGACTACCTACCAGACCACCCCAACCCAACCCGAAGACCCGAATTTGACCCGAATTTCGGGTTGGGGGGGGTACGGATACCATGTGTTTTCTCAACGTTCCCCGACCCCCCCCCCCACTGGAAATCGAGGATAAATTTGGGCCTTCGGGTTGGGTTGGGGTGGTTTGGTGGGTGGTGAACAGCTACGTAGGAGTCTTGCGACAGGCTCTTGCGACAGGCTGTGCATGGAGAATCCTCCAGCTGCTCCAAGGACGGAGGGGCGAATGTTTCCAAAACCGCGCTTCTCGCCTCAGCGCCGCGCATTCACAGCAGCTTCAAAGATGGGCGCGGTGGTGTTCAACATGCGACTCTCTTCCTAGAGTCGCGCACATGCGTCTGGAAGTTCATAACAACTTCAGGGATGAGAGCGGTCGCTGTTTGATTGCGGCTCTCGTTTCGGCGCCGCACACGTCCGCATGGAAATGTGCAACAGCTTCCGAGGTGGAGAAGGATCACATTCTGGATAGGGTTATCGCCTTAACGCCGCGCAAATCCGTCTGATAACCTGCAAGATCTTCAAGGACAGAAGCCAAATTGTCTTCAACATGTGGTTCTTGCCTGAGCGCCGGGCACATTCGTCTTACAAGTTCGCAGCAGCTACAGCGATGGAGGGCGGTTCCTTTTCAGAGTGGGACTCGCGCTCGAGACTTCTCTGAACCTACAAACTAGAATATCCAGCCTACATGTGTAACGACTGCACGGGTGGAAAATCGTTCCTATTCAGACGGAGCTCTCGGCTGCAGACCTCCTCAGACTTGACCAAAACAGAGAACATCACCGAACATCTCGTTGATTGGCGGGATGCAAATGGGGGGATAAGTCCAGATGGGGAGAGAGGCGCAACCGAGGTACAAATTGCACCTACGCCCCACGGAGACGGTACAATTTGTACCGACGCCACGCAGACGAGGTACAAATTGTACTTTTGACAACGTCCGCGACATGTGCGAGGATGTTAACGAGGGGGGGGAGAAGGTACAATTTGTACTTGCAACCCGAAGAGAAGATACAAATTGTACTCCAACACAACGGTACCGGATACTCATCCCCCCATGTCCTGATCCCCCCATCGCCATCCGGCCGAATTGAACGTTATGCTGCTCCCTTTTTGCATTCCGTGTCGTTTGCTCGAGGGAGCCGGGCAGTTCCAGTTACAACCGGGGCCCTCGCCCGAATGGCAGGCCGCCCAAGGGGCTTGTCTTTCACAGGGGCGCGTCTTGCGGTGGATAGGAAGGCTTGCCGGGAATTGTGGGCACGAGTCTCGTTGAAACCGATCCCCATCCCCAGCGGCGTGGCCTGGGCCCCACTGGCCGATTTACCCCCCTAGATGGGGACATAGGCCGTTCCCTTCGGGTTTCGAGGGGTGTCTCCCCAACTGGGGTGTTAATTTTGGTGGGGGTCTCGAAGGGGATGGGGATGGGGATGGGGATCGCATAAACGATACTGAGAGGAGGGGGCTTGGGACAGGAGGGTGCGCTGCAAAATCAGAGAGGCACCCGTTCTTGACTCTGACCCCTTGCCCCGCTCTTCACTGAGTCGGGCGATCGCTGTGATGGTTCAGGGTCCGCAGGTCTGGCGCGTGGGAGCCACATCCGCGGATCGGGGGGAGTGCCCCTCGAAACACGAAGCCACGTCCGCCCGTGTGGCGACGGAGCGCGTCGATTTCGCATAGAACCGGGACCCGTCGCTCATCCGCGCGACCCAAATCCATGTTTGCGCTTCCTCGGCTGAGCCTTCTCTCGGCACTCCTCCTCCCTGCCCCCCATTCTTCCTACCGGCCTCCCGCCTACACCATCCTCCCTGCTCTCTCCCACCCCTCCTGCCAGCGACCTCCCCCCCTCATTCCTCCTATTGCACTCTGCCCCCCCCCGTATTCCTCCTCTCTCCGTCTTTCTCTCTCTTTCTCTCTCTCTCTCTCTTTCTTGTTTTTCTTTCTCTCTCTCTCTCTCTCTCTCTTTCCTCTTTCTCTTTTTCCTTCTCCTCTTCCTTTTCTCCGTCCTCCTCCCCATCGCCATCATCGACGCCTCTGCTGGACCTTTTGGGAGCTTCGTAAGCCTCGCGGGGCGCAGTTGTGGTCACGATCGTGGCTAAACACGTTTCGAAATCTCAGCCAGAACGTGCCACCCCTCCACCCATGTATGTGTTTTCCCTCCCGCTCCGCATGTCCCTGCCTGCCCCTGTTCTGGTTAGGCGGCGACCTGACTGCACTGGAGATAAAGAGCAGAAATATATTAGAGGTTTGAAGTTGTCTCATGCGCATGAGGGTTGTCGGTGGATCTTGGGGCTCCAAGAGAAGGAGGAGCCAGCCGAGATGGATCAGAGGAGGGGGAGGTGGGGAGGCGGTAAGGGGAGAGTGTGAACATGTGCACGAGAGATGCAGAAGGGAGATCAGGAGAACGACGACCAATACGAGGGAAGGAGGAATGAAGACGACAGAGACGAACATGACAAAGAAGAAGGATGGATTCCACATGAAGGCGGCAGATAAGGCGGAGGGGGAAAGGAGGAGGGAAGTGGTGAAGTTGAAGGCGGAAGGGGAGCTGGCCAAGGAGGAATGAGGGAGAAAGGGCAATGGGTGGGTGTGGGAACTGCAATGAACGAACTGATCGAATCGAATCCCAGACGCGGAAGAGATGATCGACTGACAACGGGCGCACACAAAAACACTCATCATAGAGTCGATCGCACCGTGAACAACAATTCCTCTCCACTACCCCTCACTGCAACAATCGACTCGGATCTGACCAACTCGACGACAAATATCTGGGCGCGATCCTGGGACGCCATCGACGCCGACGGAAACCATGGCATACGGCATAGGATCGATAAGCCGCAATTGGGGTAAACGTCAGCATACCAGAATTCGAAGCGTCGGCTCAACATAAAACTACCATGTCCTGTGCGGACTGTCATAGTATCCGATGCAGACTTCAGATGCCCCGAATTCGGCATGCGGTTTACATGCTCAATGCAATTACAAGGCCTTGTACAGGGCCACGTTGGAGTCGAGCGTGTGAGAATAGTTGCCAGGAAACCTTAGCGCCGATTTGATTGTAAGTCGTTTGCGCCAAACTTCTCCATTAATGTCGCGTACATGCTTATCCATCCCTGTGAACATCCCAAGCCAGCAAACAAAACAATCAGGAAATCACGCGAAGTCCTTGTCAAGACACCAACCCCTCCTCCTCGTGCCACCCGCCATCTCCTCCTTCTGATCCCTGACCTCGTCGTCACCCTCCTGCTCCCCGTCGAGCACCCCTCTCCACCTCTCACACCTCCTAAAACCAAAGAAGAGCATTTAAGATGCGGACGCTCGACCAACGTCCATTCAAGCTCGGTCGCCGAAGCGTCGCCAATGCCCTTGCAGTCGTGTGAACGATGGTGAATCGCTGTACGTCGGTGCCCCAACGTTGATACGGAGAGTCTGGAGATCGGAAATGGGAGATGGAATGTTGCAAATTGAAAACCGGAGCCGGAAAGACAATATCCTAACTAGGGCCTAGGGAGCGGCGTCTGGTTTGCGGGCGCCGTGACTGTAACAACCTGATGCCCAAGGATGTACAGTACAGCACTAGACTGTGGTGAGGATGTGTCCTGGGCTGCTCCTGATAGAATCGCTGCTTTTGCAAAGTCTCACTCCGCTCGCTTAGAAAAGCACCGCCTTCCGCCTAGGGAATTATACCTTTGATGGTGAGGGAAGATTTGTAGAAGAACGGTGGTTCAAGAAGTCTGGAAGATAAAGGAAGAGGAGGGCGATAGCGAGGCTGCGGACAAGGAGGATGTGTTTAAGACTCGCGCCAATTTCAACAGGGTGCTGAACTGGAGCGGATCTGACAATTTCTTTCATGCTGCGCTTCTCAAGCACGGTTGCGGTCATTGCGGCAAACAATTGGATACACGAGCCCTCAACCCTCCGCAAAACTACCGCAATTCCTCATCCTGATCAAACATTGCACAACTTGTGACATATGCTACAAACCAATCGTAGCTCGTAGCCTAATCCAAGTCTCTACGCTTGGAGGCGTTTAGACCCCGAACGAAGCAAGTCTCGTCTACTGCCAAGCGCTAGGCGAAGACATCTCCAAGCAACTCGGGCACGGCACTAGGTACCAAACGTGTCGTCGCCCCCGATGTAGGGGTCGATTCCGATGAGGCGGATGAAATCGCAGCCCTTCAGCAGCAGGTCCGAGACGATACCTTCAACCATCAACATATGGATTCGATGTGCCAATACGGCAAACGGCAAATTCCTGCCTGGACGGATTGGGCTCTAGCTCTATCACGGCGTGAGCCTGACCTGGGGTCTCCGGAGCCTTCAACAATACACGTCGGGCGCGTCGGAGAGAGGGGCCCAGAAGAGGGGGCCAGCGCATCATGGCCTGAGGCATCTGCACGGACGAGGGGGAACATGACATGCAAGCCAAGACGAAGAGGGTGGCATGAAATCTGGGAGATATCACGGCACTGGCCATGATATTCACACACACGCACCTAGTCTTCACCACCCTCCCCGACACCCCCGACATCTGCGCCCACGCCCGCGCAGCCGATGCGTCCGAACAGCACGAGCCTGCCGACGATCTCCAGTACTCCGCCCTGACGCCCCCCCTTCCTGCCGCCCGCTCCCCCTCATACGGATCGTACGAACAACACAACCACCACCTCCAGTGCCCCTCTCTCCTCCACCCTTCTTACTCCCCTCTTTACGGAGAGGGTGGGAGGCGGTGGTGGTGCATGTTGTTGTGCCACGCATCTCACTCCACGGGCAGCCCTGGAGCACGAGTTCCAGTCTGGACGCCACGAGCAAAGCGCACAGCGGAGGGGTGGTTTGGGATAGAGGATCGGGGCAGACGAACAGGGCGGGGGGTCAGCGAATCCGTTCGCACAGCTGGCTGTTTTCCTAGGCGCATTCCAGCGCCGGGTGCGCCACGCATCGAGGGCCTGGCGGCGGGGCTGAGATCAGCTGCGCGCAACAAAAATCGCACCCCCCTGAAGGGGCCCCGGGACACGCAAACAAATAGACACAAGCAACAGGATGTCCCATCCTTTCCTCTATTTTCTGGGTTTTGGTCTTCCCCCCCACTTCCCATATTTTCCTATATTTTCTCGGGAGTCGACGATTCATTGTGTCTGTGTGTTTTTGGTTCCCTGCTGACCCCCCCCCCTTCCCAGTCCCTCCCTTCCCATACAGCCGACGCCATACATGTTTTCATAGCGTGGCACCCCAGGAGGGCTGGACCCGCCTTCGGGCGCGATGGCTCAACCCCCGAGGTCTTTTCTGACGGTCCCCTGGGCCGGGCGGAGGTCCTGGAGACCGAAGACGGCTACTCCAGATTTCGTAATACGGGGAGGGGGGTCTCATTTCGGGGGGTCTCTTCCAGGCTATCTTGGAGGGCCTGGGGGGTCTGAGGACGATGTTTTGGAGGGTTCTCCCACGGGGGAGGTCTGAAATGGCTTGTCTTGGAGGGTCCAGACCCCCTCCCTTGTATTACGAAATCTGGAGTAATCACATTTCGTCGTGGCTTATTTTTACGACGCGAGGATGTCGAGCAATTGTGCGGCCCTGCTGCTCTCGCGGGGTGCCCAGATGCCTCGCCGAGCGGAGAGCGAGAGGCTCCCGAGAAGACGGGGCAGCTTCGGGCCGCACGGGTTGTGAGGAGGGGGGGGGATCAGCGACGGGCTCCGAGGAATTGAGGAGGGAGGGGGTTCCCCGTAGGCGTGAGGGGTAGGACGAGCTACCCGCGATAGCACTTTGGGCACAAACATCTCTAGAAGGAGGCAGACCCTGAATCCCAGGGAATTCGATGGTGTCCCCTGGGACTCTCACTGCAGATTGCAGGCATCATGGAAGCCAAGGATCCCAGAGCGTCCTTGCAAAATGCGATCGGTTTCTTGGTGCGCATCCGCAGACGTCGCCACTGTTGAGTGGGAGGGAGGGAGGGGAAAACGAGAAGGACACCAACGACGAGGAGAACGAGGAGAGGTAGTAGGACCAGGAGGGGAGAGGGGAGAGGCCTCCCTGCACCTCATCCCCCCCCCTCCCCCTCCATCCTCTTTTTATCCTCCTAAATCATCCTCTGCCCTTCCTTCCTAATCCTCACTTCTCCAGAGGGCCTGGAAAAGGGGAGAGGGTGACGGAGGAGGGGGGGGGGGAAGATGAGGGAGGGAGGGAGGGCAAGGAGAAGTTCACCAATACCCTCAATGACCACCCACAACACAGCACAGCCAACTGAAGCCACACTCCTCCTCCTCCTCCTCCTCCTCCTCCTCTCCTCCTCCTCCTCCTCCTCCTCCTCCTCCTCCTCCTCCTCCTCTTCCTCCTCCTCCTCCTCCTCCTCCTCCTCCTCCTCCTCCTCCTCCTCCTCCTCCTCCCCCCCTCTTACCCCCTCTGTCTCCCTCTGGACCCTCATCCTTCTCCTCCTCCCCTCTCCCATCCTCCGCCTCCTTTTTGGAGGGCGTCGGGAGGGAGGGAGGACACCAGAAGCTGGGCAAAGGAAGGAAGACGCCTTCCCCCGTTTGTGTTGCTTTTTCGGGGGACATTGTCTGTCCCGTCGCGCCCCCATCCGCGTCGAATCCGTGTCGACTCCATGCTGCAATCGTCAAATCCGCGTCGAATCCGCGTCGTATCCGCGTCGAATCCACGCCAGACCTGCGTTGATTCCGCATCGGGCACGCGAAGGGCACAAGAACAGATGCACGAATTTGTGTCAGCCCCCAGGGGGTCGGGTCGGGTCGGCGCTGCGGCAGACGGCCGATCGCTCGGCAGCAGCCCAACAGACCAGGCAGTCACAGCGGACGGCCTGCGCCTGCCATCATTGAATTCGGGTGCCCACGGAGCGGCCGAGGGACCCTTGGGCCGCAACGCCCACGCGGGCTGGGGGGCAACGTGAAAGGGGGGGCACGGGGGGATTCATCGACCCGCACTCGCTCACGGCCCGCCGACAGGGGCCCGATAGCCCAACCTGCCCAGGAACGTGGATTCACTACCAGGGTCCTGTCGCCGATCCGTCGGCGATGTATCGACGATTCCATGTCAACGTTTCTCCCCCCCCCCATGAGCCTCCCATCGCGTTGCCCCTTCGGGGCCCTCCTGAGCCCCAGCGCCCACGCGCCGACGCGCCGACGGGGCAAGGCTCTGCTTGGCAGCGCCCCCGAGGGGGAAGTGAGAGGGGGCAGGCCTTCTCGGAAGGCGGTGGGGTTTCTCAGGAGCCCTCGCGCCTTCAGAGACATGTTCTAAGCCTTCTTCGAAGACGCCCAAACTCGAAGGTCTTCTGAGCCCGGCCGCCTTCTGAGAAGGCCTGCCCCCTCTCACTTCGCCTCTAGGAGCGCCGCCGTCTGCGGGGAGGGACGACCAAGGGGGGGGATGGCAGCGGTGCCTGCGAAGACGCCGATCTCCACAACCTGCAGCTGCCCTGCGCCGCCCCGGCGCTAGTGGCCGCTGGTTATCGATGCGCAGCAACGGCTCATTGCGAATTGTGCAGGGCTACGCGCATACGAAGCACGTGCGTGACGAAGGAGAAGGGGAACAAGTCTTACGCGTGAGGACACGTCGGCCTCACGCGCTGGTTTACACAGGCCGCTCACGCAGCAAACTGCGAACAGGAACGGGCGGTCATGGGTTCGGCATCGTGCGCGAGCATGTCCGCGCAACCCACTCCCACTTTCGACTCGGTCAAAACAGTCGAATCGTCTCTACCTGAGTCGCTACCACAACAACTACCGTGAATTGATTGCTCGCGACCGCTGGTGTTCGCAAACGAATGGTTGTGCTTCTAGTGTGCGCAAAGTCTTACTGCTTGTTAATACGTCTTCCTTTGCGTTTGCTTGGAAGGCTGCATGCGCTTACCCGCTCGCTCGCTGGCATGTTTGAGTATGGTGCCTCGCGGTGGTGCACGCCTGCTTGCTTGCAGACTTGCTGACTTGCTGACGTGCATCAGCTCCTGCGCGCCGACATGTTTGCTCGCGTGCTTGCCTGATGGTCTGCCAAATTACCAGTGTGTTTGCGTGATATGGACGAAAGCTCGGACGGGGAAGGGCTCACAAACACAATCCATCATGTTTGGGGGGAAAACAACCTATACACACTTCCACATCCTACCTAGAGAACCCATGCGAATTCCGAACGAATGTCGGAATCATTTCCAACCAGAATACTTCAAACACGTCCATGCCCCACCAGAATACTTGAAATGCTTCCAATACAAATCCCATGGGGTTCCTAGACCATTGCCGACCCCGCTGGTTACCCCCCCCCCGCAATATCCACCACCGTGCCACTGGCACGAAGTGGAACGCCCCAGGGCTGATGCAGCATTGGGGGGTGCACGCTGTGCTGTTAGTGCAGCGAGAACTATAATTGTTTATGGCCCGGACAAGCCGTTTGCCACGCCTTTTCCGGGCCGCCCCCTTCTGAGCTCTGAGGTGATTCCTGCAGTTTTGTGGGCGCCGCGCCTCAGCCCCGGGCGACCTCCTGAACCCTCCCATTAAGCTAAGATGGCCCCAAATCGTCGAACGCTTTCCAAGATGCCCCAGATGATCTCAAGATAGCCCTAGAGGCCTCCAAGACGACACAAGATGGCTTCATTCAAGAGGCCCCCCAAGAGGGCCCCAACAGGCAAAACTCACTGATTTCCCAGAAAGGTTGTTGAAGGATTCTGGCGTTCTCGCCTTTCCGGCTTTCCGACGCTCCAAGGCGGCCCAGAAAGCTCCCAAAACCACCCCAAGACGGTCCAAGAGTGACCCGAAGCGGCCTAAGAGCGCCGCAAGGCGGCCCAGGAGGCGCCCAAAACGGTCCAAGAGAGCCCCGAGACGATCCCAAAAGTTGCCCAAGAGAGAGAGAGAGAGAGAGAGAGAGAGAGAGAGAGAGAGAGAGAGAGAGAGAGAGAAAAAAAAAAGAGAGAGAGAGAGAGAGAGTGAGAGAGAACAACAAAGAGAGAGAGAGAGAGAGAGAGAGAGAAAGAGAGTGAGGGAGAGAGAGAGAGAGAGAGAGAGAGAGAGAGAAAGAGAGAGAAAGAAAGAGAGATAGAGAGAGAGACAACACAAAAACAACAACAAAAAAAACAAACTGACAAAAAAGGAGGAACAAAAAAAAAACAAAAAAAAATCCTACCATTCCGCCCCAAGGGGCACCCAGAACAGCCCGAGCGGACCCCGCAAGGTCCCCGAAAAAGCGCAACCCCACAAGATTCCAAAGAAACCCCCCAGAGGCCCCATGAGGCTCCCAAGCGCCCCCCGAGAAGCTTCAGAACTGCCGCTAAAAGGCCCCCGAGGGGCTACCCCACCCACGAGATCCCGACGAACATCCAATACACTTTATACCCGCAGCTCAGGCACGGTGGCTGGGTGGGCCGAAGGCCATTCGATCCGCCGCCCCAACTGATTTACCACAAAGGGTGCCTGGCGCGCTAGATCCTATAACTTGGGTTTGCTGTTTCCAGGGATACTGCCCCCCCCCGGGGGCTTCGGTCCACGCCGCCAGCCACGCGGAAGGCTGCGTTCGCCCCGGCTGCAAACGTTTTTTCCTGCTCCATATGGCCCCAAGACGTCGCAAAAGACAACAGACATGGCCCACGCATTCGCCCACGATGGTCCAAAATGGCTTCCCAGACAATCCGCGAGTGTTCGAGGTGCCTCCAAGTCCACCCAAGAAGCCTCCAACTCAGCCCAAGACGGCCCAAGAGGCCCCCAAGAGGCCTCCAAAAACGCTCGAGATGACTCCAAGAGGTCCTCCAGAAAGAGCCCGCAACAAGGCCCAAATCGGTGAGTGATTTCACATTGTCCACTCAACGGCAAATTCTGTAGAAGTCAGGCCTCGAGTTCCTGAGGTAGGGGCCCTCCCCACACACGCTGTCGCGCGAGACCAAGGTGCCCGCGCGACAAAAGCTGAGAGCCACCCTGTACAGGGGCGGGAGGGTTGGGGGCTAGAGATGAGGCTGCAGAGACGACATATCACCGAACCTTTTCTGAATGTCATCGATGCGCCCGCGCGCCCAGGCCAGTTTCACTCAGCACCTAGGTTTGTAGCGACGTCAGGCCTGGAGCTCACATGGCAGGGCCCCGGGGCCCTCGCCGCGCGCGCTGTCGCGCGAGACTAGGGCGCGCGCGCGACAGAAGCTGAAAACCACCCGAAATCGCTGAGAAGACACCTGGATCTCACGCGCGCGCGCCGTTTCAGTGAAACGCTTGACAATCCTAGCAAGTGATGCGCAGAGAGACCGAAGGCGCGGTTGTGCAACGAGGGTGATTTTTTATATGCAAAAACACCTGGGCAATTTCCCTCGGGTGCCTTGCAAGGCTCCTGGGTTATGCTACAGAAGCCGCGACTGGGGCATTTCTTCTCCAGCCGTTGAGCGTCGCTTCCAGCATAAGAACTGAAGATGCGCGTTGCCTTGTGCCGCTCTGTTGCCCGCGCGCACGTGAGTGGCCCTGGTGTCAACTCTGGGCAACTTGTGGGCCCTCTTGAGTCCTGGGCGCCGCCGGGAAACTGATGCCCGTGGATCCCCGATGATGCAGATTTGGCTGAGCTTCCGACAAATCAGACTCACTCGGAGAGAACATCTCGGGAGACAACTCCCTACCTCCACCTTCTCACGGCCTGCCGGGCTCAGCCCCGCGGCCTCGAGGGGGGCGAATTCGCGCGCCGAGGGGGTTGGGGCGGCCGCGCCGGGCCATGGAGAACGCGACGCAGGGGCAACCTGTCAAAAGCACCTGCATCTGTTGGATCATGCAGGCGGGCAATCAATTTTTTTTTTTTTTTTTTTTTTTTTTTTTTTTTTTTTTTTTTTTTTTTTTTTTTTTTTTTTTTTTTTTTTTTTAAAAAAAAAATAAATATTTTTTTTTATCTTTCTCTCTCTCTCTCTCTCTCTCTCGGTCAAGTCATGGGCGGGCCCGTGCGTGGCAACAATCGGCGCAGGAACTCCGCCCGGCCGTTCCATGGCCGCCGCGGAGCGGCCACGGCCCAGGAAGACGTCCGCCGCGCGCGAGCCATTGGAAGGGTCGGCTTCAAAGAGGACGACTGCTGGCACGCGAAGTTTTCCTGGAGGTGCTTCGAGCATGCCGCTGCGTAGTCTCTGAAAGGTTGGGTAGGCTCCGCCGCCGTGCGCCCACCTCCTCGCATCGCATCGCGCTGGTCGTGCTCTGCCAACTTCCGCGCTTCCGAATCGGAGTGATTGCGGGCGTCGATGGACGTCCCACTGCGACGGGCCGGGTGCGCACCCGTGTGGGGCGCCCCGGTGTCGGTCGCTGCCCTTTGCGCCGTCTTGGCGAACACCTTGCAGCTGCACTTCCGCGGCAGATCCTCGGTGCCCCTCACTTCCTTGAACTTCATTAACAAGGCGCCCGCCCATCGGGTTGTCCGACTCCACCGCGTCGTCGAAGCGGCCGAGCTTGGCGAGGGCGCGACCCCCCCCCTGGCCTGAACGCGAACACCCAATGACGCTCGACGTTGCGAGCTGGGCCCACCAACTGGCGAGCGCGCAGACCGCGCGTCTCGTCGGGGAGCGGGTAGGTACCCAGCATCATGAGCAGCTCCAGCGCCATCATCCACCGTTTCTCGGCCTGCTCCCTCATCAGCGCGGCGAGCAGAGCCGCCCAAACCTCGAAGGCCTCCAGTAGGCGCGAGAAGCCTTGGGCCTACTTGTCCCACGCCGTCAGTGCCCGATGAGCTCGAAGCAGGCACAGGTCCCCCATCTGGCCACAATTCGGCACGTAGTCGAGCCAGACCGCGATGACCTGGTGGCCCACGTGCCCGCCCTCGCCCTCGAAATACTGTTGGTCGAACAAGTCGCATTGCATCCGGTCGACCTCGCATGCCCTCGAGGTCACCCGAGAATTGCAGCGCCGCACAAGGGAAGAAGGAGAGCGAAATAAACGAAGATAGAGGCAGCCGTCGCAGCATCGCACGCACCAGCTATCGTCTCAGCTTTGCTGGCGAAGCGCACTGCCCTCGCGGCGGCGAAGAACAATTCCGAGACAACGATGGCGAGAGCCAGCCCCAAGAAGCCCGAGCCAACACATAATGATATGATCAGTGGCGGGTCGATGGCCCGATGGCCAGACGTTCCCCGTGGATTCTCAGCCTGCACACCCATCAGGAAGACGCGAAGAAGCCCTGCGAAGGCAAAGACCTGCACGACCTGTGCCGACCGCTTGCGCCCCGAGGCCTTGAGCCGGACCGCGCGCAGCACCCACGCCATGAACCATGAAATTACAGACGCTCTAGACCAGATATCCCATCAAAAGCTAGCGCGAGCCGCAGGGCCATCTCGGTGGCAGGTCTGCAGCCGCGGGGCGAAAAGGCGAACTGCTGGGCAGAAAGCAGAAACGTGCCCAAAACATCCCGCCCACTGAAACATCAAGTGCCCCTTCTGAAGACGGCGCCATTCGCCCATGAACCAGGCCGTGAACAGAAGGGTAGGCGCGTTGAAAGCAACGACGCAAACAAAAACAACCTAAATGCGTCGCGGGCCTCCTGGTCGCCAGCGCGCGTGGAACCCGCGGCGTAACTCGCCGCGCCTCCGCAGAAGATGAAAACGAATGCGCGCGGCCGGGTGCGCGAACAGAGCGTCGGCAGCCATGCTGTGCCAAGGGAAGCCCCGCGCGGGCGGGCGGCCAAACGTCGTGGCCATCGGCCTCTCGCCTGCATGTGGCTGCGAGGAACGCCCGCGATTTCCAGCGCGCGCAGTATTTGGCGCTTGCCTGGGAAATCGCCTCAAATCAAAATCTGTACAGCCAGCGCGGCTGAAGCCAAACTGGCTTGACCCCAGATGGTTTGAACAAAAAGTGATACGGCGCAATTTAGAGCCCTCTGGGCCAGTCCTGGATGCCTCATAGACCGCATCGGAGCGATGGTGGGCGTGCTGAGGCCGTCTTGGGGCCCTGTGGGCCTCCTTGAGGGCCCTCGTGGCGTGTCCAAGCTCCTTGAGGGAGCCACCTGGAGACCGTTTGGGCGATGCTGGGCGCTTCGTGGGCCGTCATGGCGCCCGTTTTGGGGTGTTTTGGAGCACTCTTGGGCGCCTCTTGCGCCGTCTCCGCGCGTCGAGCAGGGGAGCAGGCGACAACGCGAGAATCCTTGACACACCCACGGGGGATCAATGATTGTCGCCCCCTGGGAACTCTCTCGGGGATCAGGTTCAAGCTCTCTCGGTGCGCCTCGGATGCTACCTGAGCCCGCGTCGGAGCAATGATGGGCGTGCTGGGGCCGTCATGGGGCTCTGTGGGCTTTATTCAGGACCCTCGTGGCATGTCCGAGCTCATTTTGGGCGCCGCCCGGAACCCTCTCGGGTGATTTCGGGAACTTCTTTGGCCGTCTTGGCGCCCTCTTCAGGTGTCTTGGGGCCCTCTCGGGGGCGTCTTGTGCCGTCTCCGGCCGTCGGGCAGCGGAGCAGACGACCACGCGAAAAACCTAGAACAACCGTATGGAAATCAATGATGTTTGAACCCTCGGCCTCTGTCGGGGATCAGCTTGAAGCTCTCTTGGGGCGTCTCGGAAGCCACGTTAGCCGTCTCGATGCAATGGCCTGCGTGCTGGGACCGTTTTGGTGTTTTCTGGCCCCTTGAGGATCCCTTCTGGTGGTGGCCCCAGGTCCCCCTCTGGAACCTTTTTGGCGGGTCCAGGCTCGTCTGGTTCCCGTGCCGCGCAGAGGCACCGATCGGGACCCACTCGGGGCCTACTCTCTCTCTCACACTCATTTTCTCTTCTTTTGTTTTTGTTCCTCTCTCTCTCTCTCCCCCTCTCTCTCATACACATGTAAATACACGTTCGCCTAGTAGAACCACGCGCGCGCTACGCGCGCGCGCTTAAGTTCTAGTCGCGGCATCATGGCGCCAAAGGATGCCACGGCAAGCAGTGCCATCGACGGAAGATCTCGTTCCAGAAGGTCCTGACGGCCGACCCTCCTGGAGCCTTGGATTTCTCGCACTGCGCTGCCGGCAGGAAGAGGAGGCGCAGGAGGAGGAATAGGAGGAGGAGGAGGAGGAGGAGGAGGAGGAGGAGGAGGAGGAGGAGGAGGAACGGCGGAAGGAGGAGGAGGAGAAGGAGGTGGAAGGGAGGAGGAGGCGGAAGGAGGAGGAGGAGGAGGAGGTGGAAGCGGAGGAGAAGGAAGAAATGCGCAGCAGCAGCACAAGCAGCAGCGTGAGCAGAATGAGGAGTTGGAGCAGGGGGAGGAAGAGGAGTAGGACGAGGAACAACTGGAACTGCCGCGAGTTCCGCCGCGCGCTTTGCCGCGCGCGGCCGCAGCGGAGCCGCAACGTGGAAGTGTCACGGGCCGTTTTGTCGGCCAGTTGGGCTGGCTGCTTTGGGCCCAGGAGGAGGAAGGCAGGAGGTGGAGGAGGAGGAGGAGGAGGAGGAACAAGGGAGGAGGAGCAGCATCAAAGGAGGAGGTGCAGGAGTACGAGCAGGAGGAGGAGCAAGAGCAGGAGGGGGAGAAGGAGGAGGAGGACGGGGGGGATGGGGGAGGGCAGGGGGGGAGAGGAGGAGCAGGAGGACAAGTAGGAGGAGGAGCAGGAGGAACAGCAGCAGCAGCAGCATGGTATGCAGGAGGATCAGGGGAAGGAGGGGGAGGAGCAGGAGGAGAAGGAGGAAGACGACGACAACGACGACACAGAGGAGGAGGCACCCCCACCCCCTCCCCCTCGTGCCTATTCCTCCTCCTCCTCCTCCTCCTCCTCCGCGTTCTCCTCCAACCTGTCCTCCTCGTCCTCCTCCTCCTCCTCCTCGTCCTCGTCCTCCTCCTCCTCCTCCGCCTCCTCCTCCTCCTCCTCCTCCCCCCTCCTCGTCCTCATCGTTCCCCTCCTCCTTGTCCTCGTCCTCATCCTCCCCGTCCTTTGGGTTCCGTGACAAGTCTTTGGCTCGGTCGTGGGACGTCGAGACTCAATCAGCAATGTCGAGACCACCCCTGGCGACCGCAAAGGCCCCCAGGCCTCTCTTGTGGCCCTAATTGGCCGTGTTGGGGTGTTCGGGGCTCCCCGTTGGCGCCGCTTCAGCCGTCAGGGCGCCTCTGGTGCCATCATAGGGCACGGTTCGGAGCCTCTGGAGCCGCAGCGGGGCAGTCTTGGGGACCTCTAGGACGAACTTGGGAACCTCTGGGGCCGAACCGGGACAGACTGGGCGTCCTCTGGGGCTGCCGTGCAGCGTGGGGATGCAGAACAGGCTGAATGGAGAAAAACGCGGAACAAAAACTATGGGAAAACCATGTGCTTGAACTTTGGGGAGCTCTCCCGGAGGCCTCTGGGGGGCCTGTGGAAGACCTGGGGCACCAGGCGGGAGCAGCCCCAGGAGCTCCCTGCAACCTCTTGGGGTTCTGTTGGGTTTGGGTCGCCGAAAACTTGCAAAAACAAAAGCAAAATAAGTCCACGGGCCTCCCATGCGCCGCCGAGGTCCCTGGGCGGGACCCCGCTTTGTGACCCTACTGGGGCGCGCCGACCCTCCCATGCGGTGCCATCAGGGGGCAATGTTGGCAGCCTCTGGAGCCAAACCGAGACGGTTTGGGCGTCCTCTGGGGCTGCCCTGCCGTGCAGCGTGGTGATGCAGAACAGGCTGCATGGAGGAAAACGTGGAAACAACTAGGTCCCGAGGTCCCTAGGCTGAACCCCCCTGGCCACGTTCCCCAAGATCTCTCTCTCTCTCTATATATATAGATGCATATGTAGATGTAACTATATAACAGGAGATACACATATGTGTATATACCTGGAATTACACGTACATGTGCACACATACATGTGTGTAAATGTGTGTATGTACATATTGTAAACACTCGTATCTGTGTACACATGTATATACATATATACACACCTGTGTATCTATGCATATGTAAATATAGCATATCGCCAACTTGCCAAGAGGCATGCGCTCAGGTGTCTTCAGGTCCCTTGGAGCTCCCCGCCTGCAATACTAAGTGAATGAGTGAGTACCGAGGGGCCCAGACACCAAATTGACGCTGTCTCCAGGGATTGGCGAACCTATGTACCAAGATGAGATATGGAGGGAACGACGGCGGAACGACCCGACAAATGACATAATGACATCCTCATGCAACGCGTGCAACTCCCGTATGAGAATCTCCCAGCGCATCCCCATATGGTCGCTGAACAAATACTTTGGAGGCGACCGTGTCAACGGCGCGTCCGCGTGTGCGTCGTGGACTCCGAACCTGAGGGTCACAAACGAAGGGGGACGAGCATTCTGTTTGCCTGCGAAGAATTTCTCAGCCTCCTCCTCCTCCTCCTCCTTCTCCCCTTCCTCTTCCTACTCCCCTTCCTCCTTCTCCTCCTCCTTCTTTCCTCGTTTCCCTTATCACGCCCTTCCTTCCTTTCTACATCCTCTCGGAATCCTCTCTTCTCCTCCTTGTCCTCCTCCTCCTCCTCCTACTCCTCCTCTTACTCCTCCCTCTTCCTCCCTCATCCCTCGTCCTCCCTTGCCTTGCTCCTCGCCCCTCTCGTCCTCTCCTCCTCCTCCTCCTCCTCCTCCTCCTCCTCCACCTCTTCATCCTTTCCTCCTCGTCCACCCCTCCTTCTCCCCGTCTCCTCCGCACTCTGTCACTGATGCGACTCGAAATCTATCCGCCACCGTGCCTTGTGCACGTTGAGGCGTAGTAGAATGTCAAATACTGCCTAGCAGGGTTTCTGTTATCCCACCAGCCCCCTGGACGTAGTTTTGTCTGTTTTCTTCCATGAGTATTTCTCCCCCTGCTCGGGGGACGGCTTTATCACTGCTCCCTATTAATGTACACCCCCTCCCCCAAGCGACCGGCAATAAACCAGGAACAATGATGACCCCATGATCGCCCCCCCAACCATCCTTGTCAAAAAAACATAACGAACACACACTCTGCCTCCTAATTCGGAGCATGCACAATCAATCCGATGCGCCCCCCACAATCCGTGTCAACAAATAAATACACTATACACTTCGGGGCAAAGTCTGGAGTCATGTTCGTGAGGCCCGCGACCAATTTTCCCAACCCTCCTTGGTTGGGTATTCGTTTCGAATAGAGCGGTGTGGTCGCGTCCTCCTCCTCCCGCCCCCCGCCTCCTCCTGCCCTCTCTTCGCCGACGAGGGCGGCTGCGATCTGCGAAACTGTCGCCACTTTCGAAGGCTGCTGGTGGGTCCAGCGGAGTGAGGCACTTCGCAGATCTGAGCGAGACCTCGCCGTCCCTGGGGGGCTGCGACCTGCGAAGCTGTCGCCACTTTCGAGGGCTGCTGGTGGGTCCTGCGGAGTGAGGCACCGCGCAGATCTGAGCGAGACCTCGCCGTCCCTGGGGGGCTGCGATCTGCGAGACTGTCGCCACTTTCGAGGGCTGCTGGTGGGTCCTGCGGAGTGAGGCACCGCGCAGATCTGAGCGAGACCTCGCCGTCCCTGAGGGGCTGCGGTCTGCGAAACTGTCGCCACTTTCGAGCGCTGCTGGTAGGTTCTGCGGAGTGAGGCACCGCGCAGATCTGAGCGAGACCTCGCCGTCCCTGGGGGGCTGCGATCTGCGAGACTGTCGCCACTTTCGAGGGCTGCTGGTGGGTCCTGCGGAGTGAGGCACCGCGCAGATCTGAGCGAGACCTCGTCGTCCCTGGGGGGCTGCGATCTGCGAAACTGTCGCCACTTTCGAGGGCTGCTGGTGGGTCCTGCTGAAAGAGGCACCGCGCAGATCTCAGCGAGACCTCGCCGTCCCTGGGGGGCTGCGATCTGCGAAACTGTCGCCACTTTCGAGGGCTGGTGGTGGGTCCTGCGGAGTGAGGCACCGCGCAGATCTGAGCGAGATCTCACCGTCCCTGGGGGGCTGCGATCTGCGAGACTGTCGCCACTTTCGAGGGCTGCTGGTGGCGGAGGCACCGCGCAGATCTGAGCGAGACCTCGCCGTCCCTGGGGGGCTGCGGTCTGCGAAGCTGTCGCCACTTTCGAGGGCTGCTGTTGGGTCCTGCGGAGTGAGGCACCGCGCACATCTGAGCGAGACCTCGTTGTCCCTGAGGGGCTGCGATCTGCGAAACGGTCGCCACTTTCGAGGGCTGCTGGTGGGTCCAGCGGAGTGAGGCACCGCGCAGATCTGAGCGGGACCTCGCCGTCCTTGGGGGGCTGCGACCTGCGAAGCTGTCGCCACTCTCGAGGGCTGCTGGTGGGTCCTGCGGAGTGAAGCACCGCGCAGATCTGAGCGGGGCCTCGCGGTCCCTGGGGAGCTGCGATCTGCGAAACCGTCGCCACTTTCGAGGGCTGCTGGCGGGTCCAGCGGAGTGAGGCACCGCGCAGATCTGAGCGGGACCTTGCAGTCCCTGAGGGGCTGCGACCTGCGAAGCTGTCGCCACTCTCGAGGGCTGCTGGTGGGTCCTGCGGAGTGAAGCACCGCGCAGATCTGCGCGGGACCTCGCCGTGCCTGGGGGGCTGCGATCTGCGAAGCTGTCGCCACTTTCGAGGGCTGGTGGTGGGTCCTGCGGAGTGAGGCACCGCGCAGATCTGAGCGGGGCCTCGCGGTCCCTGGGGGCTGCGAGCCTCACGAATGCCGCTCGCAGAAGTATACGCGCCCATGTCACGTCATCACCTCCGTATAACGTCAGACAAGCTACTCATGCCCCGCATTGCGCAGGGGTTGGGTACGTCGCCAGGGTAATGTATTATCTGGTTGACACGGACGGCGGGGGTGTCAGCATATTGCCTGCTCAGGGCTACCATCCCTAAGAAACAACAATTCATAATGCACCTCGCGGCTGGATCTGGATCATGCGCGGCCACCGCGCGATCACTGTCCGGTTTTTTTTTGGCAGGGACGGCGGGGGCGGTGGCGCACGGCCTGTGCGCAGGACCACCAGGCACGATGCTGGGAATTGGCATTCGACAAGGATGGTGAGGGCCGACGTATTGCCCGATGTGTGCTGTCACGTGCGCAGGCGCACCTGACAAACTCTGCACGTGCCCCCAAAATGGCGCACCTTTCGCGGCTGAAGTCTGCGGCACACCTGGCGCACGCGGAGGCACGAGGCGCATCTGGCGCACAGGGCGTGCCTGGCACGCTCGAACCCCAGGGGTGCCTGGCGCGCGTGGCGCGCCTGGCACGCGTTGCGCACCTCGCCCCAGCGTCGCGCACAAGGGCGCGGTTTTGGTTCCCAATAGCTGTCCATCCAAAGACGACCGCTTAACATGCTGAGGCTCGGGTGTTACATTGGTGTTGGGAGGGCGGGTGGGAGTGAACTAGACGGCTCGCCATCCAGGAGCGTGTCTTGATTACTGTTCCCTATTAGTATACACCCCTCCCCCACCCAGCTGGCAGCCAAGCGGGCCCCCGACACGCTCCTAAGAGAACCGTTCCCCCGCAATCCGCCGACCCCTTGGGGTCACGGCGTGTGAGATGCTTCCCCCTCCCCGAACCCCTACCCCGGGAGCCCGGTCCGGCCGGTTTGGGGGGTGGGTGGGCGGCGGGAGGCAAAGGTGCCAACCGCACCTTTAAAGCTTCAGGGGGCCCCAAAACGGGCCAAGAGCCCCCCAAAAAGCCCCCTGAACGGCCTAAGAGGGCTACAGGTCGCTCAAAGAGCGCTCCAAGACGCCCAAGATTGCCTCCAGCCTCCCAAACGCCCCAAGAAGCCACCAAGAGGCGTCACAAAAGGCCCTGCAGGCCCTGCAGAAACAAAAACCGCTCCATTCCCAGAGGTGAATGTATTAGTTTCGACACATTCGCCTCTCGGGCTTTCGCGAAGCCCACAACGGCCCAAGAAGCCTTCAAAATCGACTCAAAAAACCCCAGAGGCCCGCAAGAGGGCTCCAAGAAGACACAGTAAGGCCCCAGGGCGACCCCAGAAACTTCCAAAACGGCCCGGGAGGGCCCCAGGACGGCCCCAGGAAGAGGCCAAGAGGGGGAACCCGATTGGACACTTCGAGCACTCCGCCTCGAAAACGCCCCGAAAAAAACACAGGAAACGCCAAGAAGCCCCCAAGGGGTTCCCACGAGGCCCCCCCCGAGAGTCCCAAAAGAGGCCCCTAGAGGCCAAGAGGTCTCAAAGGTGCTGCCGGGAGAGCCCAAAGAAACCCAAGAGCAGAGCCGCGATCGGCCAACCGCCCCCGACGAAATCCCAAGAAGCTGAAACCCCTAGATTACCCAGAAACCGCGCGCGTTCCGCAAACTCCGTTTTTCTGCTTACTGTCGCCCCAAGGGGTCGGCGGCGCGGCGTCAGCCAATGAATCTTCTACAGTGCCTTGGTTCGAACAGCTCCCCTAGTAAGTGTTTCTAGATGGGCTGGTGGGGATACTTTTGGTACGCGGGCGCGCGAAGACGAATCGAACGCCGTGCAAAGTACGGTGGGCCGCGCCAAGACAAAATAAAAGTGCCAGGCGCAGAGCGGAACTGGGCACAGTGCGACAAAAATGGCGCGGGACACATCACAGACCAGCACCGAAGTCACGCCCACTGAGGTGCCAACTACGACGCAAGTGGTGAGAGAGAGAATGACCACGCGCATGGAAAGTCGGCAGTAGACCACACCAGGACGCACATGTCGACGTCGGCTGGTGGGAATTATGTTTGGTTTGCGGGCTCGCGAAGCAGGTCGAAAGCCGTCCAAACACTAGCCGGGCCGCGACTGGGCAGCAAGAAGACACGCAAGCAGGGCGAGCGCGCGGACAGCCACTCAAAGGAAGAAGAACCATAAATAACACTCCCAACCCGGTGGCGTGGAGACCCCGGTGGCGACCATCAAGTCGGCGCAGCCAAAATGGCGCGGCAGCGCGACCATGAACACGCAGAGGTCGATCACCCGGTGTGAGTCGGCACAAGGCCCGATGCGAACAGGACCGACAGGCACACCCGGACGACGTCCGTGCCGTAGGCGACACAACAGCACCGTGTCAGCGCAAGAGCGAAGAGGGGCAACCTCGTCACAGACAGGACTGCACACGGCAGTACCTCTTGTTCGTACAGCAGTGGCACATGTCGAAAGCGAAGTCCACGTAGGAGAAAGCAGCCGACGGGCGCACAGAGCCACGCATGCCGAAGTCCTCGCACCGAAGAGGACGGCAGCGTAGCGAGACCCCACGGAGCCCAAACGGTCACCAGTGGAGGCCGACACCAGATAGGAGCAGGCCAGGGGCCACCTGACCGCCCATCCCCAGTGTGATCCTTGCATTTGATTTGTAGCGAGACCTCGCGGAACCCCTCCGGTCACCAGGGGAGGCCGACGCCAGCCAGGAGCAGGTCAGGGGCCACCTGGCCGCCGGGCCCAGTGTGAACCATGCGTGGGATTCAAGCTGTCAGAGCACCATCAGACAGCGGCATTGGCGGCAACCCAAGCAGCGTGGGATAGACCCAGCGAAACGAGGGAGAGGAGGGGAAGTGCACGCCAGGCACGGCAGGCACCCCGTTGTGGCAGCTGACCGCTGCGGCATTAGGGCGCAGGAGGGGGGGAAAGGAAGAGCGCGCCGCGCGCGCGGTCGGAAAGGAAGGGGGCCGAAAAGAGACACGAGCAACGGAACCCCACTGAACCCATTCGGCCATCAGCAGGGGGGGGCGCCGGCCCAAGGCAGCTGGTGGGCACCTCACCACCCGCGCCCGGTGTAATACTTTGCGCGAGAACGAGGCTGGCAGAGCACCATCCGACAACGGCATTGGCGGCAACCCCAGCCGCGAAGGGAAGTCCTTGTGAAACAGGAGAGGAAGAGCCAGCGAACCGCTGGCGCAAAAGGAGAAGAAGGAGGACAGCTCGCCATAACCCTGCGTGCACCGACGCGCGCTCAGGCGCTCTGTAACGAAGCTTACCTCAGTACACCCGCCACTGTCACCATCTGGCCGTTGTCCTCTGCGCCAAGTCATGTATGAAGCTGGGCTCATAAAGCCGCGAGGTGGCGTACCATCGCGATGATGAGGTCTTACGCTGGGCGAGCGCATCATCCCATGGGCGCCAGGGGGTGTGGGCAAGGCATGCTTTCTTGCGCGGCCACGCGCGAGTTGCTGCAAGGGCCCGCCGACCCCCGACAATGAAACGCCCCGGGCGCTCTTCAACGGGGCGCTCGGCAAGGGCAATCGCGGCGGGCTGTCAGACTGAAGCCGCGCGGAACGGTGACTGCGCAGGAAGCAGAAAGAGATGGGAAGCAGGGGAACGCCGCTGACCGCAGCATGCATAGGAAAGAGAGTTAGCAGTGTAGGCGCGTGGCGTAGCTAGGCGCATCGCATGCCCGGTGCGATGTCAGAGCCGTATCTCGACGAAACTGGGTAGTGGCCCACACTCAGTGTTACTGACATTACCGCTTCTCGTTCCACGAACTCCATGGGC
This sequence comes from Prorocentrum cordatum, assembly GCA_963575745.1. Taxonomy (NCBI): domain Eukaryota; class Dinophyceae; order Prorocentrales; family Prorocentraceae; genus Prorocentrum; species Prorocentrum cordatum. The sequence continues at coordinate 370,101 of CAUYUJ010020004.1, forward strand.
TCTCGGTTGCTCGGTTCCTCTTCCCAACCTTGCCCAATGAATCGGGTCCGTCCTTCGTCTGGCCTTTCCCGGTGCTCGGGTGCTCTCCTGCAGCGTGGGTCCTGGAGGCGGCGGTCCCGCTGCTGCCGGCAGCGCCTGAGCTGGAGGCGTTACTGAAAGTTGTGAGTCCGTCAGTTGGGCTGCGAAACAAGCCGTGGTGCGCGTGATCGGGCCGGCGCGGTGCGCGTCGTAACCTGCCGCCCTCGACGCGCGGGGGGAATTTCGGCGCGCGCCTGGCGGCTGCAGTGCTGGGTTGAAAGTCGGCTGGGCGTGGGTGGGGCAGGTTTTGGCACTGCGTGCAACCCGCAGGTCGCTGAACATACTGCCTAATTCCTTCTGCGCCCTGAGGGCGAAGGCGCTGTCGGACTCCCGGGAGTATTGCGGGTCGATCGTGCGCAGTGGCGCCGTGTGCATCCTGGACCCGTCGTTCTTCTTGGGCTCGTGGATGGCCAGAGGGTTCTTGGAGAAGGGCACCCATTTGCCATGATTGGATCTCCCGTCGTCTCCCGTGCGCACGTTCTGGTCGCGCCAGGCGTCGTCGCGAGACTGCGTGACCCGGCGGTCTGGGGACCTGTCGTAACTCCACTGGTCCCTGTGTCCGCTCGAGGAACCAATCCTGTCGTCAGCGGTGCGCTGAATGGGAGCATCTCGACGTTCTCGTCTGCCGCTCTATTCCTTTCCTCGCACGTGCCCTTCTGTAGGGGCCCAGCGCAGCGGATCTCGCATCCTCGGCAGCGGGGGTCTACCGACTGTGACGCTGGATGTCTCGTCGTCAGCCGTCCCAGTGTTGCGTCCATCGCCTGTAGCTGGGCTTTCTTCAGGCTCGTTTGCCACGTCCGCTTCAGACTCCTCGCTCACCTTGCCCGGGTCGTAGTCCAAGACATCGCCGCCAGGGTCCCTGAGTACGTCTGTGGCGGCAGCAGCCTCGCTTCCTGAGCTGGTTCTGATCTCTCTTGTCGCTGTTTGTAGACCTTCAGGTAGAGACAGTGGCTGTCTGCTTAAGTCAGTGCCAGGGTGGGCAGGAACAAATTGCATCCCCAGAGAGGCGTTCATGAACACGCTGATCAAGGAGTCCAGCCTCTTCTCCTTATCGCGAATCCGTTGGGGGCCAGGGTCGCACAAGGCCAAGATTTTTCCTTGGCGTTATCAGCCAACGTGGCCATTCGCTCCTTGAGCTGCTGAAAAGACATGTTGTATTGTGCAGCGGTACGGCTTGGGACGATTGGTCGAGATCCAATCCCGCGTGGGCGCGTGCATTTGTCCAGTGTTCCCAAACTAACGTTGTCCAGACGTATCGCGTGGTCGGGGGCGTCCTCGATGTCCAGTCTGGCCAGCCAGTGAGCAAGTTCGTCTCTGCAATGGGCCCTCGGGCCTTTGTCCCCGTGGATGGTTTCGTTGACGTGTGCCACCCAATTTCTTCAGCCGGTCGCCCTTCACGATGAGGCGTTGCACGGCCAGTCCGGCGGCCCATCTTTTACCGTCCCATTCCGCGCCTGGCACCAATCCGTCGGTGGTGGGCCCCGACGGAGGAGACGTCCAGGCCAGGTCGGAGCAGGCCAGAACGTCGAGCCAGTTGACGTCCAACCCTTTGTCTGGCACCTCGTACTGGTTCTCCGGCACGTAGAAGATGTCGTTGGCAACTGAGTTGATACGTCTGAAGTGCAGGCACATTTGAACTGGCGTGTGTCCCTGTGCGCAGCCGTTGTCGTCGGTCCACGCCTGGAAGAACAGATCGAGCCTGGTGTTGGCCACGTCTGGCAGTTGCGGGATCCTGATGTCTGGAAGCATTTTCTTGATTGCGTCAACTCGTTCTGGGTTGGGTTCGGGTAGTGGCGACTTCTCAGATGGTGTCTGGCACCCGTCGTCGTCGTCGCCGCGTGGTACCTGTGCTCTTTCTTTGCCAAGTGCGAGGGCAAGGCCCCCCGCGTCCTCTTATCTCTGGTTGGATGTCCGTGCTGTGGGGGAGACAGGATACATCGACGGCGTGTCACGCGCAAGGATGCGTTTGGTGACGGATGGAGCAGCGTCAAAGATGTGAGCAAGACAGTTCCCGCAGTACCATCCAGCGTTCCAATCGCCCCTCGTCCAGGAGTCGATCCAGTTGCCCCAAGGAGGTAGGTTGCACTGCACTGTGTCCCCCATGCCAAGAGTTGGTCGCCAGACGAAGCGCCCGACCGCCGGCTGCCCGCGTCTCCAGGCGCATAGCAGCTTAGGCTCTGGACAGCCGTCGCAAGTAGCACTGTAGACCCCAGACTTGAGTCCCTCTGTGCCGAAGCGGTCGTTCGGGTCGTGTTGGGGGATTTGGCACGCCTGTCACCTTGGGGTCGTTGGCCGAGTCAGGTGTTGGGATCGCCCACGAGCACGATATGAGCAACACAGTCGACCATGATGCCGATGGAGATGGCAGCAGAGACCTCGTTGACCTGGCCAGCCTCGTCGGTGATGCCCAGGATCGCCTTGGGCGCGCTGGGCTGGTCGCGCCTCCAGGAGCCTTCGTGGATCGCAATGGTAATGCTGCATTTGCTGCTGAGGTCGTCTTTGAACTTCCGCCAGCCCTTACTCTTGTTGGACCTGTTGGGCTCGGTGTTCCACGCGCGTCGATAGTGACTGGTGGCTGACAACTCCTGAGCGCCAGGATGTGCGACGCGCTCGTCCTCTGCTAGTCGTTCAGAACAGCTCGGGCATTGCGGAAAGTAAACGAAGCGGCCCTCCCTGGTCGCTGTTTCGAGGGCGACGGCTGTTTGGTCTGCTGCTGTGTTGGAGCCAGCGACGGCGAGAACAATGGAACCGAGTCCCGCGACATGTGCCCAGAGCCTGTGACGAGATGTCCGACGGAGGAGCGGAGTGCCTGCATATGGTCATCGCTGAGGCCATGCGCTGCACTGACCCCTTTGATGGTGTCCTCAGCGGGCGCGTTGTTGGCTCGCTGCCGCGCCGAGCCTGGGTGTTCGTCTATTTCGGCGTCCGCGATCGCTTCCAAAGCGTCCGGCCTGCTCCCCGGGTCGCCAAACTGGTCAGGATCAAGCGGTGGGCCTCCGAGCGTTGCGCGACTTCGGAGGCGCAAAAGTATCCGCTTAGTGCGTTCCTGTTGGTGCTGTTGGAACTTTGTTTCTTCCCGTCGTCGTCTGTCACAAAGGCCAGCATGTGTGGCAACGCAGAAAGCGTGGTCCCCCATAGAGCGTCCCGGTGCACGTTGGAGTGGTACATGTTCGCCAAGGCGGTTTTGACCTTTTCGTGCTGGATCGCACCGGGCGCGACGTCGACGCGGTAGCGAGGCGCCCGTCTTTTCTAGCAGTAGCGCTACAGCAGGGGTGCTGTGTAGTGGCCCGTCGAACTTTGTCGTGCTTGATCAGAAAGCCGTCGTTTGGGCATGCGCGACAGCGCGGATGGAGCCTCCGCTCGTCGTCGGGGATGACCCGCCCGGGGAAACGAAGGATAATCACGCCGAGACAGGCGATTTCGTCGGTGTTGGCTCCACTGTATGACAGCAGCACCGCTCGGACTCCTTCATCTCCAGTCTGCAGTCAGCTGCCACTCGGTCTCCCAGTTGACCGCGCAGTGGTCCGTGGCTTCGCTCTCCTGAATCCAATCCTCCAGCGTGCACTCCTCAATGAACCAGTGCCGACTCGCTGATTTCACCAGTTCCAGGCGAGCGTCTAAGGCGCAGGAGCGCCTGGCTTTCAAGTCCCCACGAGTCCTGGCTTTTCCGTCGCAGTCTGGGCCAAGGTTGGCACGCATTTCAATTTGGCTCACCCGAACAAATCTGGCGACGCGTTCCTTCACGTCAGTCGCCCAGGCGTTGGGCAGAGTGATTCCACTGGGGACCCTTCCGATGGGAATCGAAAGAATGATCGCTTGTCTTCCGTGATCCCACCGGGTACTGTAGATCGCCTTGATCTCAATAGCGGCATCTCGTCCACGACCCGCAGTGACAGCGGCATCCGGCCCCCCTTTGCTTGAAGCCCGGCGTGGTGAAAGGATTGGACGGCGCACTTGATTGGCCCGATTTGCCCTGTGCCCGGGAGACTGGCCGGATGGGGGCGGCGCCGGGTGCGCCGTGGGGGCTCGGGCCAGCAGCGCTCGCAGCGGCGCCTGAGCTGCCAGCGCCAGCAACCGAGGCGGCCTTCTCCTGAAGGAGAACGACTGGCAAGGCGCCGCCGGGGGGCCCCGGTGGTGCCATTGCTCGCGCTGCCATTTTGTTGCGAGCGATGTCGTCGGCGGTCAATACTTTGGGTTCGCTCGGTGTCCCGGGGTTCCGTGTTCGAGGGTGCGCTGGTGCTCCAGGAGCCCAGGCGCTGTTTGGTGGGCGGACTTGATCTTTGTTCCCGGTAACTCCCAGCGGCGGCAGAACAGTGGACCCCTGGTAGGTCGTGGTGTAGACGACTGGAACGTGGTCCCAGTCTGGTGGGAAGAGCATTTCCTGGCTGCGTCACGTCGGGATCCATGGGCCCGGTAGTCCCTGTTTCGCCCAGTCGACTGGCGCGGCCTTCCACTCGGGCTAACATCCGCCCCACGGGAGGCGTGTGATGTGGTCCCCGGTGACCTTGTCCATACATGTGCCGTTGGTGCGCGACCACAGATTCCCAGCTGAGTCGAACTGACTCGGATCTGGCCAGCCGTCCTTCCATTGTTCGGTGATCATTTCCTTGTGATGATGTCCACTGAACTGAGCTGTATCCCACGCGTGCATCTGGCAGGGCTCGCGCAGCCATCCCCGCGTCTGCATGTGCCCCCAAGCCATCGTCGGCATGTAACGACGCTCGAACATGGGCTGTCCGGTGGCGATGTCACGCCGCGGCCCACGTGGGCCGTGCGGCCCCAGGGCCAGAAAGCGAGCCGAGGCGCGTGCCTCCCCGTTGCTGCCCCATACTGCATACTGCTTCAGTGGTCACACCCGCTGTGGCAGCTAACCGCTGCAGCCCTAGTGCCAGAGGAGAGGACAGAATAGGCGCGATCCCGGTGAGCGATCGCTGGCCAAAGCGGCGGCGCGGGGGGGAGGGACCCGACCGCGCGCCCCCTGAGCCAAAACGGCTTACGGGCGTTTCAGCGCGTCCACCGCGGCAGCAGTGCCGGCTGCGCGTCCAGGAGGTCCACCTGGGAGACAGGAGAAGAGGAGGAAGAGGAGGGACGGCGGAGACACGGTGGAAGAAGATGGCGGTTGCATTTTGGCCGGCTTCGTGCAGCTTGTGGGCTCAAAAGACGCCCAGTGTGGCCAGGCGGTCAGCAGCTTTGTTGAGACGTCTTCGCACGGCTTGCCAGGTCAGCGCCCACCTGGCATCCTCAGCGGCCCGAAAGCCCGTTTCCATTTGCTGGCAGAGCGTGAGACGTCTGTACCTGGCCGTGCCTGCCCCGTATCTGATGGCACCGAGATTGTCACCAACGACGCGTGCTCTGTGCCCGCGACACGCTGTGAAGCTGAGTAGTGATAGCCCTGCCCTGCATCCCGCTACTTCGGCTGCTTGTGCGCTATCAGAGCTGGGTAAGGCCACGATGCCAATTCCGATGAGATCGGGGCGTCTAGTCTCTGGGTTGTGGTACCAAAGCGTGGCACCGCCTCCAGGGACCGTGTGCTCCCCGGATGCGCGCGCACTGCCGTCAAAGGTGACCTCGTACGGCCACAAGGTGGAGTCAGGGTTAGAGAAGGGAGAGTGGTTGACAGTGACCTCAACTCCCCGCTCGAGTCTTTTGAGTGGCATGGACTGTGGTGACGCGGGTGTCGCACAAGCGACAGTACCAGCGCGTCCACCCGGCTGTAGGCATGAGATCGGTGCGTGGGCATGGGAACCAGCTGGGCCCAGGTAAAATCCATCCCGCTCTGGGACGATGTGCGCGCAGTGTAGCAAGGAAGCTCACCGGAGGCGACTGCGCGGCTAAGGACAGGCAGCCTCCTGATCTCGCCTCCCGCCCGATCTGCAGTGCGGTTGGCGTGCGGAGCGGCTGAGCTGTGCATCGCGCGGTGAGGCAAAGGATTGGGATCACACGCAGCGCAATAATCTTCCATAGGACCATAGGAGCCCAGACTGCAGTTTCGGCATCCTGGATCCTGGCCTTCCCGCGCTGGTGGGGGGATATCTTCATACTCTGCGGCCTGTTCAATGTGATCAGGGACTTCAAGGCCAAGTGCGATCAATCTCGTACCTTCCTGTGGAATTAGGGGGGTGAGCGTACGGTTAGTGCAGTACCGAAAGGAGATCTGATGCACAACTCTAGCTGCCGTCTGCTGGTGAGGCCCTGTTGTCATGACAGCTCTTCTCAGATCCAACGGCTCCCCCTCCTGCCTGACCCGGTCCGAGGCCATTGCGACTGCTGTGCACCACTTCCACAAATGTTCCGTAGCTGCCTCGCCTGAACCGCACAGCGGACAGACCTTATAAGGGCCAGAGGTGAGCGGAATCTGAAGGCAGGTGGGCCTGTCGCCCCTCATGGCATGCGCTGCCCGGTGGAGCTCCTGCGGTAGCAGGTCGCTCGGGAGCGAAGCCCAGAGGGCGATCTGATTGGACCATTCTCCGAGGCAAGTGTGGCACCATGCGTGGCCGTGTTGTTGGGAGCTGGCAGTGTGCCAAATCCTGTGTGCTGTTTGGTGGCAGTTGCAGCAGACGTGCGTGAGTCTGTCTGTGGCGCCCCTTCGTCTCGCTGATCCTGGCATCCCGTTGGAGAGGAAGCGGAGCACGTGAACCGCAGCCGTGAAGGAGGGGACGTGGTGAAGTAGGTTCCATTCGACACAAATGCCGGCAGCCCACCTGCGGTCAGCGCTGGTTTCCCTGAGCCATTTCTGGCAGGCGGCAGGTGCAAACCGCGCGCACAACATTCTTGGCATGGCAGAGGGCTGGGTTGTCGTGTACCTGTAGAATGATGGCAGCGGCCTTGCCTGCTGCCATGACACGAGAGCCAGGGCGAGGGGGCGTGCAGTGTGAGGGGCAGTTTCGCGCCCACCCTACAGTGCGATTCCAGCGGAGCCGTGCCCGTCTCTGCGCTGGTGTAGGGCCACAGATGTCATCCATGACATGCCCGCGTGCTGTCACCGCGCGCGCCAATGCAGCAGGACATTTGGGTGATCCCGGTACCTGGAAGAGAATCCCAGTCCCGGTGAGTCCGGCCATCCCAAAACTAACCCGGGGTTGCGCACGGAGGTCCCGCTCTATGCGGTCATCTGGAGAGAAGTAGTGCGCAGGGTACGGGACGACGGACGCAGTGTACGAATTCCAGGTGCGCGTGGGAGAGAGGTTGGCGAGGTGGAGGGTGCGGATTTTGGGGAGAGCTTTTGTGCCATGTGCCTTGGATGAGCGCAGCGGCTTGCTCTGGTGTGAAACGACCGTGGGGTGGCAGTGATCCTTCTAAACTCCTCGAGGCGATGCATGCGCCAAGATATGGCCACGTTGGCCGCACGCAGCTGCTGCCAAACGGCGAGTGGTCGAGCACTTGTTTCCGCCAGGAGTGGTGGCCAGCGGATACTAAAGCTGGTAGGAATTCGCGAGGCGTTCAGAATGTTCAGGGCCCTCCCCTCTCTCTTGAAGTACCCACCTGCGTGTATCGCCCCACTTCCCGAGGCCATAATCCGTTGCACCACAGGACAGATTTGCTCTCTCGACGTCCAGATGTCTCCAATACGGCCCAAGATCGCTCCAAGACGGGCCAAATTGGCCTCAAGATGGCTTCAAAACGGCCCACGAGGCCGTCGAGGCGCCTCAAGGGATCCCGGAGAACCTCCCCAAAACAGATTCGGAGGGCACAAATTACTGATGTCCCAAAGGTGTGTATGTGTTTTTCGGGTTCTCTCCTTTTCGAGCTTCCGACGTCCCAGGACGACCCTAGAGGCCATCAAGACTGCCCCAAGATATCCCAAGAGGCCCGCATCAGGGCCCCAAGACGGCCCCAGAGGATTGCACAAGAGGCCCCCAAGAGAGCTCCAAGACGGGCTCCCAGACGGCCCGAGAGGCGCCCACGACTGCCCAAGAGGGCCCCAAGACGGCCCCAAGAAGGGCCCACGAGCGGGAATACGAGCACAGAATCCCAGCCTTCTGCCCCAGTAGGCCCCCAACAATCGCCCTTGCCTTCTCGAGTAGTTGCCACCCAGGATGCTGCGCTGGCATGGTCGCGGAAATGCCGGAGACAGCTGGATAGACTCCTCACGGCTCTCCACGCATGCTCGTGTCGGCCTGTTTCGGGGAAGCACATAACGTCTTTGTACCAAAACACCCTTCAAAGAAATTGACGCGGGGCGAGATTCAGCGGATGTGGGCCCAAAACGAGATGCACGCGCAGCGCTGTCTGCGAACCGACATGGGGCAATTCGCCGATGGACTAGGCAGGGTGGGGGGGTCCATCAACCTCCGATTCACCCGCTCGCTCCCCCCTGCTAGCCGCCTGAGCCACTCGTCCGCTGGCCCCCACGCGGTCTGCACCACGCGGCCGGCCAACAGGGAGTCCATCAGCCAGTGCCACTGCGTCTCGCGCCAGATGTCCGCCACCGCGCTTGCAGCGGCTGGAGTGCTGTGTCGTCCCCTTGCGATCCGTGTCGTTTGATTCGCCTCCTGCAAAACAAAGCGTAGCCAGTACCCCCGACGCATCGAACCCAACACGCGCTCAATGCTTTCACTTTGCTCGTGCGTCCTCTGGAGGGGTAACGATAGGGGGATCTGCTCAGGGGGGAGGAATCGATTTGGAATCAGCGATACATCGGCAATAGATCGGCTATGGGCCCCGGATAGTGAATCCGAACGGTCCTGGTTGGGTAGGACTATTGGGCCACTATTGGTGATCAATTGGCGATTGGGGGTCGATGCGTTCCCCCCGGAGCCTGACCCCACCTGACGTTGCCCCTGACCTCTGACCTCTACCTTCCAAGCAGAACATTCCCAGATCACGAGTTCGGGAGAGAGAAACCCGTGCCGTGTGCCCCTCGCGCCGCCCCGCCGCCGCGCAGAGCTCCGGGGGGGAGGCGGACGGGCGCGGGCCGCCCCAGGCCCCGGAGGCCCAGCTGGGCGCTGGCCAGCCTCAGCCCGCAAAGCTTCCAGACATCGGATGTCGAGGTTCTCCGATGTTCCCGTTGGCTCTCGGCGGCTTGCCAGCCTCGGGGTGCCTTCCGGCAGCTGCGCCTCGCCGAGAGAGTTCGCCCCGGACGGCCGCCCCCGTGTCGGATTCGTGCGACAGCGCATCTAGATAGCCAGACACCCAGTGGTGCACCTTGTGCACGGCGCGAAGCGACGCCCGCCAGGCAGGCGGAAGCCCGTCTCCGGCGGCGTCACCGCCGCCCTTCGCCTCTTGGATCAGCGCGGCGAAAACGTCCCCCTGAGAGGCGGCCAACCAGCTGGTGACCATGCTCTCCGCTGGAGTGTTCCGGCTTCGCTCTATGGTGCTCTCGTAGGAGGCTAGCTCGATCGCCGCGGTGCTCCGCCCCTCCTCCTCGCACTGGCCCGCCGGCGACACCTGGCAGGTGTGCAGCAGCATCAGGCCCCTGGAGAAGAGGTCGTAGGCAAGGTCGCTCAAGACCTTGAGATGAACAAAAAATGGCATCAGCACCAACTGTCGGAGGTCCGCGCAGATCTCTTGAATCAGGGCAGGACACCCCTCCCTGGCGCTCGGCGGCGCCGCCAGTGGGTCCAACGCCGATCCAAGAAATCCGTGCGGCCCTACACCAACCAAGGTTTACGTATTTCTGTCTATTCTTCTGGGAACGCGATCTTTGCACACCACCCCCATGAACAAGCTTGTCCAGCACAGGACCGCGGGGCGAGGGCTGCGTACAAAAATGGCAGGCATTTTTGTTTATTATTCTGGGAACGCGATCATTGCACACCACCCCCACGAACAAGCTTGTCCAGCACAAGACCGTGGAGCGAGGGCTGCGTGCAAAAATGGCACCCCTTGGGAGCACGATTCTTGTACACCACCCTACAGACAAGCTGGCCCCGCACATAGTGTGCGCGCAGGTGCGGTGGCCACGCATCGACCCCCGACGCTCGGGCCTTGCAGCCCCAGAAGGTGCTCCTCTCGGGCGTGTTGCCGCAGTGCTCCCTGGTCTCCTCCAGGGTCCCGAGCGCCTTCCGCACCGCCCTGGCCTGCTCCTCAGTGGCCGCGCCCAGCGCCTCCTCCGCGCAGCTGCGGACCTGCAGCGCGAAGGCGGGCAAAAAGTCGCAACGTGGCGACAACAGCTCTCGACTGGATCGGGCGCGGCCTCACCGACCCCTAGCAAACCATCCACTTCCGTGACGTCACCCTCGGCTTTCAAGCTTCCCTCCTTCCGCATACCTGCGTCTTGGGGCGAGGCGAAGCGACACGAAAAGGAATGGTCTGCTAAGGGTCGGTTGGGCCGCCCCTGACCAGAACCGCCGACCCCATCGTTCCGCCTCTCGGGTGTTTGTTGCGCCTTCTTCACTGTGCACCACCGGCACGCGCGCGAAGGACTTCATGTTCCGACTGCGGCGCTTTCCTTTCCGCCTCTCTCGCCTGCCTGGCTCCTCCTGTGCCGCAACTCGTTTCCGGAGACCGACGCTTGACCGGCACCTGCCTCGCAGATGCCCGCCGATCAGAAAGTTGTTTAACGGTTGGGGGCAGTCAGCGCGGGAAGAAGCAACGTGCACCCTTCGTGCCCTGTGTGGGCGCGCGGTGGCAAATGAGGGGCCGTTTCGAGACCGGGAGGGCCGCGCGGATTGCTCCCCGTTGCGAGCCGCACCGATTCGGCAGGGCCCCAGGGGCCCCAGGGCCTCAGGGCCCGGTAGAGAGACACCGCTGTCTCTGTTACGGCGCCACGATCTGAGAGACCCATGCCTCTGGAGCCTCTCGGGGCCCACAGAAGTCTCCAGGAGGTCCCCGGAGGTCTTCCTCGGATGTCGCCGCAGGCCCCAGATGGCGCGAAGCAGGGCCACGAACGTCCCCAGAAACTCGAACACCGAACTGCTCCACGATTCGCCTGCACGCTCGAGTGGCCCGAGGCCAGTGGCTCGGGGATCCTCTGACCCGGGTCAATCCAGACCCGGGTCAGTCAGAGCATGCAGGATCCTGCAAAATCCTGCACCCAAACCCGGGTCAACGCGAAGGATCCTGCAAGATCCTGCAGGACCCTGCACCCAAACCCGGGTCAACGCGACCCTGGCGCTGCAGGATCCTGCAAGATCTGGCGCTCTGGCTGACCCCCGTTTGCATTGACCCCCGTCTCGAGGCCCCCGAGTGGCCTCTGGTCCGCGGCCTCCGGGGGCGGCGGGGAGGATCCAACTCCGAACTCGCAGGCCAGCGCTCGGGAGGCACCTGCGGGCCCGCATGGCGAGACCACTCCGGCGAAGCGTCCCCCCTTGCGCGTCGCCCGCGGACCTGCAGGAGGGAGGGGGCCCGAGAGGGGCGAACTGGCCCGGGGGGGGGGATATCGGCTTGGAGCGACGGCTCTCGCAAGCCAGCGCTTGTCAAACCAAGAACGTCGACTTGGAATCGGCGAAGCACTGCCGACACATTGGGAGGTGCCCTCGGCCGCAGAGCCGCAGGTCCCCGAGCGGGGCGGGGCACCTGGGTCCCACGTGGCGACGAACGGGCGACTGGGGGCCGAGGGCTCCCCGACGCCACTTTGGCCGAAGCCTCCCCGACGCCCCGTGGGCCGAAGCCTCCCCGACGCCCCGTGCACCTGTCATGGAATACGTTCCGACGAGCATTTCGAGGCTGACCCAGCCATGCCCACGAGAACCCTCCCAGAGGCCCGAGAATGGCGACGACAGCAGAGAAACCTGCGCCCACGACCCTCGAATTTCAAGACAGGAGGGGCGAGAAATCAGGTGCTGCCCCCGAAGGGGGAGCCTGGGCGACGTTCGGGGCGGGGGGGGGGCAAGGGAGGGGAAGGAAAAGGGCAAGGTCCTTACAATGATGATGATGATGATGATGATGATGATGATGATGATGAGGAGGAGGAGGAGGAGGAGGAGGAGGAGGAGGAAATGTGCGAAGAAGGGCCCTCCTCCTTGCAATAATGTATCATCATTCGGAAAATGCCCCATTGGAAGAAAACTGTCTGAGAATCCTGAGCCGTGCCAAAACACCAGTCCTGGGACTTCAACACCACCAATCATCGTGACTGCTGCATCCGGAAGAGCCTCAATCGTGACAGACTGCTATCCCTGGAACTTCAACCATAGAAACACATGAACATGCTGCAAATGATTTACACGAATGTGCGCGGCGCCAAGGCGAGTCACATGTCGAAAAGGAAGCGGCCACTATCCTTGAAACGGTTGCAGGCTTCTAAGCAAAGTGTGTGCGGCGCTAAGGCGAGATGCACATTCTGAACACGAACCGCCCTCAATCCTTGAAGCTGTTGTTGCAAATGCCAAACTTCATGATCACACATGGTACGGAAGTCTTAGGCGAAACGCCCCGCCATGTCCCGCCCGCCCGACCAACTGACACGCCCGGGGGTGCGACAGGGACGAGTATATCTATATACCAAGAAAAGGGATGGAGGAGGGGGAGGAGCAGGAGGAGGCAGAAGAAGAACGATGAACAGGAGGAATATCAAGAAGAAGGAGGAAGAGGAGAAATGGGACATTTTCTCAGCATCCGTGGACAGCTGCCCCGATAACTCTGCATAGGAGGCGACGCTACGAGGGGAGGAGGAAGGAGGAGGACGGAGGAGAAAGAGGGAGGAGTGCGAGGCAGGGAATTATCCATATCCACCGCCTAAGAACCGACGTCCTGGGGAACCCAACGGGCGGTGGATCTGGAGATGTGTTGGCCCCTCGAGGCCAACATATATCCAGATCCACCGCTTGTGGACGTCCGCGAAACTAGAAGGGAGGACGGAGCAGGAGGAGGAAGAGGTGAAGGAGGAGGAGAAGGGAGGAAGAGGAGGAGGAGGAGGAACGAGGAGGAGGAAAAGGAGGAGGAGAAGGAGGACGGAGGAAGAAGTTAGAAAGAGAAAGGGGGGACACCAACAAATACCGCTACAGCCACTCCCCAGACTCCTCCCGGTGCGCGTTTTGACCAGCATTCTGAGGCGAATCCAGCGGTGGTGACGAGAGCCTCAACCCCCCAAACGGGGAAACTGGCGCAGGGTAGCGGCATGGACACCTTTATCCCCTCTGAGGCGGGAGGAAAAGGCTCGGGGACCCGGCTTGACCTGACGAGATCCAGTCTGAAGCTTGACGCGTCCTCCTGCTGCAGACATCCCACGAAACTGCTCCAGGACGAGCTCGTCAAGCAGAGACCGACCGTCCAGGCATTCCTATGGGCCTTCCACGAAATGCTCTTGGATCCCAAAAACGCTCGAATACCAAAGACAATGTTCTTACAACGTAAGCCCGATGTGTTAAAACAAGACAGCCCCAAGCAGAAATGTTCTAAAAACATTTCGTGCAGACCACAAAAGGTTCTTAGAACATTCTTTGGTAGGTCTATAGGCACGCTAGGACGTTTCGCCACTGCTTGGAGTTCTGGCGCACTCGAGTTTTACGCGTCCTCGGCAGGGAAGGGGACCTGGCCGACATTGTCCAGCCGGCGCAAGCTCTCGCAGGCGGGCCGCGGCTGCGCCCGGCAGCCGCCCGCGAGGAGCGCCGCGGCGGCGGCCACGGCCGCCCGGGGCCGGCGGCGGCCGCCGAAGCGGCGCATGCCCGCATCGGGGGGGGGGGAAGGGGGGGGAGGAGGAGGATCAAGAAGGAGGACGAGGAGAATCGAGGATCGGGGATCCAGCGTCGAACAGGAAGAAGAACAGGAGTGAAAGGAGGATCGATGATTGATGGGCGTCGACGATCGATGGAGTAAGGGTCGATGAGCGGTGATCGCAGAGGAGCAAGACAAGCGAACCAACGCATGTGAGAAACGAGTAAATGGGGTCCTGTGCGGGATGGCGTATCGACTTTAGGCGGTGGCTCACGCGGGCCGCCAGCGCGGCACGCCACGATGGAAGCGAAGGCGCGCACACGTGACCTTACGCGGGCAGACTACGCGCCAATGTCGGTGAAAACGACATTTTTTGTTCCGTCGTTCATGCGTGCGCGCACGCGCTCTGAAATCCCGCCTGCACCAAATGTTGGAACCAGACGGAAGCCCGCGGAAGCTGACCGCGCGCGTGTTCATATGCGGTCGGCTTCTCAAGATAGGGGGGGAAAAAAGGAGGGAGGGGGAAAGAAAACAAGGGCGGTGGGCATTTCCGGAAATTCTCCTGGGGTCTGCGAAGATATCACTGGGGGAGGAGGATATCGGCATGCGAGCGCGACGCCGCGCGAGTTTGCACTTCGTCCCATTTGTGGAAAGGGATCTTTGGGAAACTGGTGATATTTGATAAACGAACGCGCGCGGATTGTATTTTATTGGCGGTCGATAAATGTCTGCCTAAAATCCCGCCGGCAGCAAGGAGCGTTTCCGCGGCGCGTCGTTCCGCGAGGCGGCGGCGCCTGCGCTTCCGCCGCTCCGCCTTGGCCGCCGAAGCGGCGGGCAGGGTTTCAGGCGGCGCGTGGGCGTCAGGGGCAGCAGCGGCGCCAAGCGAGGCCGCCGCTCTCGGCACATCTCCGCGCGCGAAAAGCGCGGCCGAGACAAGCCGACGCGCGCCGCAGCGCCCCGGCGGCGACCGCGGCCCAGGGGGGCGCCGAGGGGGGCCGACGGAACCCTTCGTGGGCCCCGGCATCCCGCAATGTTATTTCCGCCTCCTGCCCCCTCCCGGCCCCCATCCCGCGCCCTCATTGCCATGCGTGCCCGCGCCTCATTCGGCGCGCCATTTGCGCCCTTCGCGGCGCCGTGCGGAGCCCCACCGACAACTCCGAGGCATAAGCCCGCACGGCGCACCCACGCCCCGTTCAGCGCGCCCCCCGCGCGCTTCGTGGCCCCATGCGGAGCTCCGCCGAAGGCCCCAGCGGCAGGGTCCGCACGGCACGCCCGCGCTCGATCCGGCGCGCGGCCCCGCGCGCTTCGCGGCCCCATGCGGAGCTCCACCGAGGGCCCCAGCGGCAAAGTCCGCGTAACGCACCCGCGCCCGATTCGGTAACCGCCACGCGTTCCGTGGCACCATATCGGCGCGGGCCCCACGGCACATCCGCGCTCGATTCAGCGCGCCCCCCGCACGCTCCGCGGCCCCATGCGGAGCTCCAACGAAGGGCCCAGCGGCATCGGCCCACGCGCTTCGGGGCCCCATTAGGGGGCCTCACCGAAGGTTCCAGAGGCAGGGCCCGCGCGGCGCGACCAGCCCCGCGCGCTTCGCGGCCCCGCGGGGAGCTTCGCCCACGGACTCAACGGCGCGTGACCGCGCCCAATTCGGAGCGCCCGCCGCGCTCATCGTGGCCCCATTGGGAGCTCCGCCGACGGCCCTGGCGGCAAGGTCCGCGCGGCGCATGCGCATTTGATTCGGCGCGCCCCCCACGCGCTTCGCGGCCCAATCGGGGGCCCCGCCGAATGCCCCAGGGGCGGCGCCCGCGCGGCGCGCCCGCGCGCGATTCGGCGCGCCAATCGCGCGCTTCGCGGCACAACAAGGAGCGCCGCCGAAGGCCGCAGAGGCAACGTCCGCATGGCGTGCCTTCGCGCGATTCGGCGCGCCCCTCAAGCGCTTCGCGGACCATTGAGGGCTCCGCCGAGGTGATCGGCGGCCAGCTCTGCGCGGCGCGCCCGCGCCCGGCTCGGTGCGCCACTCGCGCGCTTCGTGGCCCCATTTGGAGCTCCCCCGAAGGCCCCGACGGCAAGGTCCACGCGGCGCGCCCGCGCCCGGCTCGGCGGCCGCCGCGCGCTTCGCGGCCTCATGGGGATGGAGATCAGACGCGCCCATGAGAACCGGGCCCCTGGCCACGGGGGCGCGCCGCCAGGCGATGCATGCAAGGCCCCCCCCCGCTTCCCCCATCCACTTTTCATGATCTAACGGGGCCGCGCTCCTTGTGAAAGCGCGCAAGAGATAAGCGCGGGCACGCAAGGCACGCGCGGCGGCTGGCATAATGGCACGGCGAGGGCAGCATGCGAGGAGCGGCGGGCAATCTCTCTTGATAACGAAAACACGCCTTGGGAATGGGCAGAGCCGTGTGCAGTGCCCCGCGGCCGGTAGTTCACATGCGCTATAGGACTGCAGGCTGGTGGAGAAGCAGGGCGTGGAACTTTCGACGCGCGTGCCCCACTCGTTCTGTCAGACGAGGACGGGCGCCCATCTCTTTTCGAGCAGCACCAGTGGAGCGGCAGTCATGCATTGCGCGAACAATTATTCGGTTGGAGTCACCTTCAATGACATCGCCAAGCAAGTGCCCCCCTTCGATTAACCCATCCTGGAAACCCCCACCATATCCTCGGCTACCATCAAGGCGCTCGGATACCTGCTCCTTGAAACTCGCCTGCGCATCGTATTTGATTTACTTGTCAGGCCCGTTGTGCATCAATGGCTAATCGGTCCATAGTAGCCGACATAAAGATAAATAGTTGCGTTTCCGCTTCAGGCATGGCCAGCGTGTCCTTGGCCGCCAAGGACGAGGGCTTGCCCGGCGCCTTCTCTCCGAGCCCTATCAAGAAGATCGGATTCGCGCGGTGTCGCAAATAACAGACATCGGACAGCCGGCGCAAAACATATCCGCACCGCCCGGGGATTCCCATGGACTCATGGGCCCAGCGCCCATTTTCGTTTCTGCATGCGGCGGCAAAGGGGCCCAGCGCATCCAATCGCTTCCTCGGGGAGACCTTGAACAGGAGGTCGAGCGACGCATCGATCTGCATCCGCAACGACGAGATCACCCCGGGCGACCCACTGGGGGCGGGGGGGGGAGATAAAAAGAAACTACAAGCCATGTGCAAGGCACCCGCATGGGCGATGCAGGGCCATAGGGGTTTCTCCTCGCATTCCACCTCCCTCGTGCTCACGGTTCCCCCTGGTGCCTCCTCGTCGCCCTCCTCTACCCTTCCTTCTTTCGCCCCCTCCTCCGCCCTCCGCGCCCCCCGCCCAACTGGCGTTCCATTGGCCCGGCGGGCGCCTTGCCATCAACTGGATCATCGGACAATCCGGCCCCCCAGCACTTCCCGGCGAGACCCGGTGGTTCACAGCTCGCGCGCTGCGCAGCGCCCTCGAGAATATGCGCCCGGGAATCTTTCGGTGGCGACGTGTCGCTTTCCTGTTTTCTGGGAGGCCTGCAACTGCAGACAGCAGGGGTGGCGTCGCGCTGAAGCTCGACGGCGATTCGACAGCTCGCCTCATCCACGGCGATCTTGCAATCCTGTTGGCTGACGAGAGAGCGCGCCAACGTAGCCCGGGGCGCAAAAAATCGGGGGGGCGCGAAATACGCCTGCTATGTCGGAAACCGCAATGAACACACGGTCGACCAAGTGCCCCAACGACAGCGGCAGCTATGCGGCATCTACGACGGCGACAGACGCGACAAAGTTTGATTTGCACATTGATGGCCCCCCGCGAAGCATTCAGGAGCCCCTGCGCGCATGGGCGCAACGCCCGCGTCGAAGGCGCCCCAGTCCAGCATCGGCTTCAACTACGCGGAGACACGGATGTTAGAATACGTGTCCTTAAATATCAATGCGCCCAAGGTTGCAGCGAGGGATTTCATGCGCCTTCATGTCGTCGGAGAAGCGCTCGCACTTGAATGCGATGCCTTGCTCGGCGAATTCGCTGGCAATGCCTCCCGGCCTATGGCCGCGCCGAGGATGTTTCTCGCAAGCACGAAGACAGCGGCCCCGGTGGCCGCGCAAGCGAACAGCTTGCCGCAGCGCCCACACTCAAGAAATTCCTGAGAGACGCCATCGCGAGGGCAGACGGCTGCCCGCTGCGCGTGGAAAGCGGGTTGCAACTGTCGCGCGGCGGCCCTCATTTCCATTGCAAGCTCCGGCTGGGTAGCTGGAGCGGAGTTGGGGGCGCCATCGCCGGGCGCCTCGAGGCCCATAGAAGAGCTCGTGGGGAACGCGCCTGGATGCCGAAGCACCACTGGGCCCTTGATTTACCTTCGCAGCCCATCCAGCACGAGTGCTCGATGGGCATCTTCCATCGCGAAAGGAAGCATTGACGCATGCCACAACGCCACCAATTGCGACGAAGGCCTGTCGGAGGAGGTCGCGCGTCAGGCGCCGTGCAAAATCCGATCCACATTCTCGCGGCCAGACTTGATTCATCCCCGCCAAGACACAGGGAGATCGGATGGGGGATCGCCCCGCATTTTGCAGGCACATGGGTGATCGCGGCCAACGGTTGCAGCATTAGGCGCAGGGCCTCGCGGGCAAGGGGCGCAGTTGCTTTTGCCGCGACTTCAGTGCAGTGCGGCCAAGTCGTTTATATATGAATATATGTTACGAATGATATGTTTGCTTTGTTTTGAAAATGTTGCGGGGGCCCTGTGGCCCGCGCGCCTGAGTGGCCAGCGGGGCGCGCAGAAGAAAAGGGCCCCCGAGTGCAGGCGCGAGTTTGCCCTTGAGCTCGCCGAGGCATCCTCGTTAATCGAATATCTGTTCTGGCCGTGCGCAATTGAAAATGCCCCTTCAGCTACTGCTACCCCTAAGTAATGTGTTCTTCTGCCAGCGCGCATGCGTAGCATGGCAGGTGGGCGAGGACTTGCAGATCACCTCATACCCCTATAAAGTCCCCACCCACATCATCACGATCCCCACCGTTGCCGTCGTCGCCGTCCGCCCTCGCGACTCTCCCCGACCGCCCTGCTTCGCAAAGTTTCGCGCGCGCAACGCGCGCGCGAGACATCGGCGAGCCGCGCCATGCCAGAGGGGGGGCTGCCCACCCCATGCGAGCGAAAGAAAACAATGTGGAAAACAGGGTCTAGGAATGTCCCTTGCACCCCCCCCCCTTCTTCCACCCCTCTGAAATTGGCGCAAATCTCGCGGCCCGGTGTCCCCGATTTCTGTTTTGGGGGTAGCGGGCTTCTCCCCCGCATCCCTCGCCATCCGTCCTGCCTCCCCCCGCCCCCTTTCGCCTCCTCATCATCCGTCTTATGTTCCTCTGTTTCGCTTGCCGCACCCAGACTTCCCTGCGGGGCAATGGATTCGGCGGGCCAACTAATCAGGTTACCGAACCCGCAATAAGTGGGTTAGCCCTGGAGGGCTAAATATATTAGCCCCTCTTGCGGTAACCTATGTGTAACTCACTGAAGTCCAGACCAACAACGCAGGTTAGCGACCAGATCCGCTAACCCACCTAAGTCCCAAGCGTGTGGTTATATCAACGTGATCCTAAATACCAGCCGCCCTGGCGATACCAACATGCCCAGACTGCAACAAACAAATCGGGCGACATGTCTCGCATTTGGAAGCGTCGCCATTCTTGAAAATGGTCGTGAGCAAAGAATCGTGCCACGCCTCGGGGACCGACCCCTCTCGCCAGCATGTCTCGCAGAATGCGAGCGCCCATCTCTGTGACGCGGAGCCCGCCCTGCACGCAACTTTCCAGAAATCGCCAGACACCCCGTCAGCGCCGCAAACCTTGCACCAAAGCATGCGCTTGGCGGCCGCTGCCACGTCTTCGCTGCTAATGGGGGCGTCGCTCACGTTCAGCTCGTCGCCAAAGGGCTCGTTGGACATTGGCGTTGTGGCGCGGGTGGCCCATTGCACCTTGTTCAAATACTCGGCCAATGTCTCTGCGCGGCGGTCGGACTCCACGAGCAGTCCATCCCTTCCCTTCAACCGCCCCTCTTTCAGGGAGCACTAAGCCGGGTAACGCCTAAACGGGGTAACAGACGCACCATGGGATCCAAGTGGAAAAACTGTAACGACCAGAACAAACAAGTGCACTGCATTTTTCAGCAGCGCGAAAAAATGCACTGCAAATTGTTGGCAACCAGTTGCGGACAAACGGCAAACAAGCTCCACAAACCGGGCGACAGAGGGCCCGAAACAAACAAGTTGCAGTGCAGCAGCCGAAAAACGTGCAACGCAGCCAGCATGTGGAAGGTGCTGCATCAACGCGAAAGCAAAAAACAACTACACTGCAACAAAAAGGCAACTTGATGCCTCGAACCGGCCGTGCCCTGTTGTACCCCGTCTGCTGTTACCCCGTCTCTGGCTCCCTGACTGTTTCGGAGCAGAGCCCTTCCCGAGGCACTTTAGCTGGTCCTACTGCCAAGTGGCCAAGAGAGTGCCGAGCCACGCTGACGTGTCGTTGCCGACGGAACGTTTCACTTCTGCTTGCAGCCGTCTCTCCTGATCGACCCTCCCGCCCTGCCTCTCTTCAGTTCTTCGCTGGATCAGGGACAGCGTCTGCCCAGAGATCCAAGGGCGTTTTGGCGAGAGCTGCAGGCGGGGAG
Organism: Prorocentrum cordatum; assembly: GCA_963575745.1. NCBI lineage: Eukaryota > Dinophyceae > Prorocentrales > Prorocentraceae > Prorocentrum > Prorocentrum cordatum. The sequence continues at coordinate 390,326 of CAUYUJ010020004.1, forward strand.
TGCAATCGCCGGCGGCAGAATTGAAAGATCGAGTCATGGCTTCCTCGAAATCAGTAGTGGTTGCCAGGTCGTCACTTGCGGTTGCCGAGAGCATCGCCGCGTCGAACGCCCGTGCGAATATGTCGCCTGTCGGCCCCCTCAATGTTGTGAGGTCAAATTGACGAGGGCGCCGTGTCTCGGGATCCCGGGGGACGTAGATTTCCAGATTGACCAAAACCGAGACAATGATGCAAAGCCAGAGCTCGCGAACGGTCACTGTGAACATGGCAAAACTGATGCATCCAAGCGGCGGGCATGAGGACAAAACCAAAATGGCCTAAGTTGCCCGGCGCGGGAGGGTCAGTCGGCTGACAGCCCACACTGTAGCAAAGATCTGTTTATCTGCGGGAACATCGAAATATGTGTTGCCAATGGCGAGTTTCAAATTCACACACACACACATCGATCAAGAGGCTGCGACTTGATGCCGGGTTGTGCTCAGACCAGGGGCAGCCGAAAATGTGAGGGCCCAGAACGATCTCTTCCTGTGGGAAGCGACGATGTAGCTGGGCGTTGAAATCGCCGAAGACCATGACCGGCCCGTGCCCAGAGATTTTGCGCACAAGCTCCCCCCCCCGGCATCTTAAGCCGAAGCAACTATGGAGGAGGGGGCGGAGGAGGAGGAGGAGGAGGAGGAGGAGGAGGAGGCGGCGGATGAGATGGAGGATGCGCAGGATGAAAACGAGAAGGGAGAGGAAGGACGAGCCAGAACGAACAGCAGCAGGGGTAACTGGAGTGAAAGAGGCGGGAGAAGCAGGGGGACCAGGGAAAGTGAAGGAAAGGAAGGAGGGGGCGACAACGTTGAGGAAGTACTCGGACCCAGAAAAATTGCTTGCGCTGGGGCCAGAACGCCATTCTGAACCACAGGATCAAAGCCGCGCGATCCTAAATCAGGGCAAGCGCTGCAGCGGGAACACCAGGTTGGAAGGACCGAGACCGGTCGGATTGGAAAACAAAGCGTAACATTATCCCGGCGGAGAACGCATCCATATGCAGCTGAAGTTACAGCATGTGTGAGAATCGTTGTCGATGGAGCTCTCCATGGGACCACATGTGAGGTGAGCGCCGAATCGGGTGCGAGTACGCCATGCGGACCCTGCCGCCCGTGGAGCTCCCCACGGGGCGACGAAAAGTGTGCGGGGTGCGTCGAATCGGGGGAGGTGCTACCATGCGGACCCTGCCGCTGGGGCCTTCGGTGGCGTCCCCAATGGGGCCACGAATCGCGTGAGGGATGTGCCGAATCGGGTGCGGGTGCGCCATGCGAAAAAGGGTGGAGGGGCGAGGGCGGGGGGAGGGGGGCGAGCAGGGAAAGGAGTATGGAGGGCGATGCTTTGCACTGACCACGCCAACACACGCCGACCCCAGGCCCTCCTCACACAGAGTATCACGCAGTGCACGGGGAGAGGGGCAAAAACGCATACGCACCTGGAGTATGGAGGGAGATGAGGAGGAGGAGGAGGAGGAGGAGGAGGAGAAGGAAGAGGACGAGGAGGGAGGGGCAAAGGCTGGATGAATCAAGCATGCAGGAGGGAGGCCGGCCAGAGGATGTCAGAGGGGATGGAGCAAAAGAGGTGGGCGAGGAAGAGTGACGAGGAGGACTGAGGGGAACAGATAGATGTGCACGGGGGGGGGGGGGGGCAAGCTTCGACCCTGTGGCGGGCGCACCGCGCGGGATGCTGCCAAGCTTCGCCCACGCTCTGCCCACCGAGGCCCACCCACTACCCGAACCGAGCGCTGCTCACGGGGCCGCCCCGAAGCGCACACCACGAACGCGTCATCCACCTCATCCTCTACCCCTCCGCTTGTCGGGGGCCAGCCCGGGGGGAAGTGATAAGGGCGGGCCTTCTCAAATGCTCGGACGTCCCCCTGCCTCTGAGAAGTTTTCTAAGCCTTCCGCGAAGACACAGGAAACTTCTCAAAGGCCGGAAGCCTCCTGAGAAGCCCCGCCGCCTTCTGAGAAAACCGTCTCCTTCTCACTCCCCCCCTTCGCTCGCCGCCGAGCTTCACTGAGGGGAAACGTTGATTAGGGGGGACTGGCACAGAGGGGGAACCATCAAGCTGGAATCGGCGACACATCGCCGATGGATTGGCGATGGGCCCCTAGTAGCGGATCCGCACATTCCTGGGCGGGGTGGGCCATCGGGCCCCTATCGGCGATGAGATGAATGGGCGATTGAAGGTCGATGCATCCCCCCCTGAGCCTATCCCCATTACATTGCCTCTGATTCACGCTCGGAGAACACGATGATTGTGCACAAGCAGCCCCGGGAGAGTTTTCGAAGGATCATTCGGCCATGTCTCTCAAATGGCATGTAGAATTTGACGCAGTGCCTGCAGCTGTCTGGCTCTGGGGTTGAGTCTGGAGGACGGTGTGGCGCGTGTACCAGTGGGGAGCTGAAATTGAACCAACGTCTCCATCCCGATCCAAGACATCAGAGGAACAAACATCCAGCGCTATTGCATGTGCATGCTTGAATCAGCACCCCCTGGAGATGCCCTTGGCTGGCCTCAACAGGCCCGCCGGGACTATCGGGGCGTCTCAGCACCACGGGCCGCATCTGACGACGCCCCGGCACACCTGGACTACCCCTGAGGGCTGTCTGTCGTCGCTCCTCGAGCAGATCCGCCACCGTGTCCCCTGGCACGTTGAGGCGTGGTCGAACACCAAATGGCCGACGAAGAGAAACGGGTCTTACGCGAGATGACACAGCGACCTTGCACCGCGGCTTACGCGGGCCACCAGCGCGGCCCACTACATTGTAAACAAGGGCGCTTACGCGCGACCTTACGCGTACAGCTTACGCGCCAACATCGGTGAAGACGACCCAGTATTGCTGCGTTGCTCAAGTGCTCTGGCTGCGGTTCTGCAATTTTCGAAGGACCCCCCCTCCCTCTTGTCACGCAGTGCTCCATGCATCGCTCCTCCTTCCCGAGTGTTCCTGGGCACCCCAACGCCTCCCTGGCGCTATCCAAGAAGTCCACGATGTCCAAGATGGCTTCCAAGACTGCCCGGGCAGGCCTCCAAGTCTGCCAAGATGGCGGATACCTGCCTCCGTAAAGACCCAGTGGCCCACGGGAAGACCGGAAGACCCAAAGGGCATCCGAGAGGCCCCGAGATGCTTCCAAGACGCGCCCCGGGAGGGCCCTCAGGGAGGCCAACATTTTGGCTTCCCCCAGGCTGGCTCGATATGCTTCGCGTTTCACGCTGTTCGGTCGGATCTCTCGCTCCACCCGCGAAGTTCAGAAGCCCACAGTCGACCGACGCCCCAGGAGGAGCCCCACGAGGGCCTCTGGGGTGAACCAAGACGGCCTCGTGGCCCAAGAGGGCCACAGCAAATCCGCACGTCGGCCCCAAGAAACTCCCCCGGATGGCCAAGGGGCACCCAAGACAGCCCAATGTGGCCCCGAGAGTGGTCCAAGAAGGCCCCACGAAGGCCGAAGAGGGTCCTACAGGAACCCCAAGACTGCTCCACAGGAGCCCAATACAGGCCAAAGTCAGCCCAAACAAGCTCCATGAGATGTCCTCAGGAAGCGAGACGAGATGTGTCACATGTGACGGCCTTCTGGGCGGTGACCAAAGGGTCGTTACCCAAGAGTACTTCGCCGGCGCAGTGGCTGATTTGCCGCAGGCACCCGCATGGGTATCCATGGGGCGCTGACGTCAGGGCAAAAACGCAAACCCTGCTGTTCACTCGTGGTGTACTCTCATCCCGCCAGGGTCCAATGCACATGGAGCACAACGAATTTGCAGCGAGAAAGGCCCTGACTCAGACCATCGTAGCTGGCCTGACCAGGGCGCACAAAGCACACAATAGTGATCAAGCCTAGCCAGCCAAACCGATCCATCTGACCTATCATGAAGCCACTAATCATTCGAATACTGGCAACAATGGACCGCTTGTTTTTTTCGGCTGACGTCAAGGCTCGAATCGCCCTGTCACACACTCGTCCAGGGTCCCGTCGTCGATGCTGGCTTGGAGCTCCACTAAACTAAGCCCATCCTTCACGTTGTAGAACTTCTCAACATCCACAACACGAGGAGCATCATAGAGCATGCGCAATATGTGATGTCTCATCACAGCCTTGCCCAAGTCAAAGCCTGAAGGTCCTGAAAGCCAGCTGCATTTCTGAACGGCAAGCTACCTAATCAAGAGAAGGGTCAAGGAAGCTCCGTGGACTCTATCCAAAAACTCGGCATTCGTCTACAGACAGTCGAGGAGGTTCAGATCCTGCCTTCTTGACCAGCCCGGCCCAATGCGGCTAACACGATGTGCGCGACAAGAACACACCGCCGAAGCTGCTGCGGAGCTCTGGGAGACCCCCCCGTCTGTTGATACCTCCTGAAGCTGAACGCTCCTAAGGCTCAACGTCCCTTGCCCGCATCGACCCCGCACAGCCATGTTAATAGCACTGTCTCGCATCAATTTGCACACTATTCATTTGCATGCACTGCCTGAACCTGACTGAACAACCCTCACTAAAATCTGCTGAAAACGTGGAGATAGGAAACCACGGTTGACTCCGGTCGACCTCGTTGTCCAGATCATGATACCATGGTTGAATGCATCAACGAGCGTAATCACGAGTGCTGCATTCTGCACGCCCAACGCAGACCATCCATGGAAAGAATCACGCACAGGCGGCGGGCTCCGGAAACCCTGACACAAACAACTTGCCTTCTCTGAGAAGGCATATGTTCACTTCCACTGGCTTCCACCAACGGAGGTGGTCTCGTTTTGCTTCCGCCGCCTACCGCCAGAGCACCGCCGATTTCCGGCGAGAACGGAATCCAAGCTCCTTCGATCCTCGAAGGCGAGGCCGATCCTGGAACGTCTCATTTCCATGAACCTTCATGAGGGGGGCCCCCCAACTACATGACCCCCTCGCATACTGCACGCATGCTTCGCGAACGCACTGCCTTGCAACGTTTACAAGAGAGGCACTGGGCCCACTTGACATTTCTAGCGCGTCCGAAGGTGTTGTAAAGACGGCGCCGAATGTGCTGGTATTCTTCGCAGCCGAACCTTACGTAGGCACGATCTCCTTGATCTGGGTCCTCAGTGCTCAAACTCAGACGTCGTGGGCCCTGAAACTCTCGACCCAAGGCCAGGGGCCGTCTTTGGCCACAGGGTGTCGTTTGACAATCCTGCGAGGCGTGGGAACGGACTTTAACACTTGACCCCGAAAACGCCGTGGCGCATGATTCCCTCTCGCGACGCATGAAATCTAGAATGGAAACAACACAACAAACGGGTCCTCCCGACTTTGGCAAAGCGCCGTACTGGTCAGTCCGCTTCATGATTACCTCCGAGGCGTGCTTTGTCTCGCGAGCTGGAAGCTGGACTCAAACAGCCAGCCTTTGCCACTGGCTGACCCCTTCTCCGCCTCCAGATACATTTACCCCTACGGCCCGTCTCTCCCATCCCTCCTGCGTCCACCATGCCCCTCCCCCCTCATCCCCCTCGTCCCCTCTCATCCCCCCTCATGGTTCCCACCTCCCTGCTGGTACTACTGCTGCTGCTGCTCCTCCTCCTCCTCCTCACTGATCCCTCCTCCTGCCTTCCGATGACCTTCACTTCCTCGCCCGAGGGAGGACGGGGAGGAGGGGCGATGGAGGAAGCGGCCGGGCGAAGGACGGCAGAGGGACAGACGAAGATCGACAAGGAGGATGACCAACACCCTCGAGCAGCTCCTCCTCCTCCTCCTCCTCCTCCTCCTCCTCCAACCCTGGCCTCGCTTACACCCCGTACTGCTGCTTCTCCCCCTCGCCCTCGACCTCGTCCTCATCCTCCTCGTTCCTCTTCGTTGCTCCACCTATTCCTCCCCTTTGTCCTCCTCCTGACGACCCTCCTCTCCAAGCCTTCGTCATCTCTGGCAAGCCTCCGGGTTCCCGCGAAAACCGCCCCCGCCCACGTGCACGCCGCCAGCGCACCAAAGCTCTTGGCCTCGCATGGGGTGCTGTCTGGCTGGGATTTCGAGACGAACTTGGCAGCGGCGACGGGGATCCCAGGAGACACAGAGATGACGAATCGCGTCAAAATTCTCTCCTCCGCCCATCTTCCTCCCTCTTCGCCGTTGCCGTGATCCTCCCCTCCCTGCATCGAGGAGGCAGCCGAAAAGGACAACAACGACGATAGTCACAGACACGACCATGCAGCCGTCGTCGTCGTCTTCGTCGTCGTCGTCGTCGTCGTCGTGGTCGTCGTCGTGGTCGTCGTCGTGGTCGTCGGCATGGTCGTCGTTGGCCGTTATCGTAGCCATTTTGGCTCAAGATGATTGTGCTTCGGGGGCTCCGCGCCTCCGTGCCAAAAGAGAAGCTGCTAGTCCGCAGCCAAGCTTCAGTGTCTTCGGCGCGGGAGCGCCACTCCATATATCCGCCATGGCACCTCCTCCTGCTCGCGGCGGTGGCGGTGACCCTGGCGGCGGCTGGAAGTGTCAGCCGTGGATCCAGTCTTGGCCCTGGCGTCGAGCAGCCCAGGGGGGCGGCGGTGGCGGACAAAAGGCGCATTGCCAGGTGTACAGCAATTGGCTCTTCGTGGAGCGGCTGGCGGAGGCATCCTTCAAATGCAAGTGCGGCGCCAGTCAATGGGGGGGCGGAACCACCAGCGGGAGCGAGCTTCAATTTCTTGCAGGGAGGAAAAGATCGCCACGGCGGAGGTTGGCCAATCCTCTCGGCTGGGAAGCGACGCAAGAGGCCAGATCACGACGGAGGTCACGCGGGAGGAGACGACACACTGCAGCTGCTTCAGAAGGTAGCTGCCATGGCCGACGACTCGGTCAAGAGCAAGATCGAGCATCTTCTCGCCGAAGCAGCACCACCACCTGCAGCGCAACAGCAGCCACTACCCGGCTCCCGAGCTGCGGCTCGGCAAGCCGAAGACCAAGTGCATAAGTGCGAGGCAACCCACCAGAAGGCCTACCACAGGCGAGAGAGGCTCCGTGAAGAACAGCAGGCGGATCTCGATTTCCAGCAGCGTACGGCGGATGTGGTCACAGCAGAGGCGAAAGTCAAAGAAGAGCTCCAGCGGCATCCTCTCGGCGGTGGCGTTGTTGGAGGAGCACCACAACACCGGAGACCTCAGCTGCCGATCGCCGCCCTCATGGAGGATCAAGAGATCGACGTCGACCCGGGAGACATCTTCGCAGTGGCCAGCGAGGGGATCAGCGACGAGCACAAGGCTGATATCGAGCGGCGCAAGAAGGAGTTCGTGGCACAGGCCAAGGCGGCGGCCAAGGCCGCCTTCGCTGCAGCAGCTGAATCCCTTAAAGCATCCAAGCAGGCAAAGGTCGACCTCATGGACAGAATCAAGAAGAAGAGGAATGTCGACGGGGAGCAGCACCTGGGGATGAACCTCCCGCAGCGCCTGCAGACGATGCCCCATCCCAGCCTGCGGGCACGCAAGCCAGCGGCGACCAGTCGGGCAGAATTGGCAGCCTGCCTGGCGGTCAGCCGACGCGGCCTGGAGCGGGGGAAATGGACGCCAGGACTGCCAAGGAGAAGAAGGACCTGGCGGCAGTCGCCGGAGCATGCAGGACCAAGGGCGCGAGCAGTCGAGGCGCATCGGTCCTAGCGACGACCATTCCATATCCATACAGAACCTGCCCACATGGGGGCCTCAAGAAGAATATCGACACGCTCGAGGACGACATCGCGATCTCCCCCGAGACTCACGTTGGGGCGGGCGGCGCGAACGACATCCTGGATCACCTGGATTTCAAGGGCTGGAAGGCGGTGGTGTCGCCTCCGCGAGCCCGCCAGCGCAGCGAGCTAGCGGAGGCGTTGGGCTGGCGGCCGGTGCCCATCTTTCAGTGACAGCATTGCGGTACCTTGCCGTCAAGAAGGAGCAAATGGTCGGGCTGAGGGTGCTCGACGAGAAGGAGCGGAGTCCTGGGCCTATCGGTTTCCAGGACATGGTTGCAGTCAACTGGCGGTGGAGGGGGCAGTCTATCCTGGTGGTGGGTATGTACCTGACGTCGTCCGTTGGCGCGCGCAGCAAAGTGAACCAGAGCAAGCTTGCTAAGCTGGCAGCTATTACGAGGGGTCATGATGGGCCCTGGGCGGCGATTGGCGACTGGAACACTGAGCCCAGCCAGCTGCGGCAGACGGGCTGGCTCGACGTGCTCGACGCGACGATCGGGGCGCCCGAGGACGTGGACTACACATGTACCCGAAGCCCCATCCAGGATGCTAGACTACGTGTGCTCAGAGACGTGCTGTATGGTCTTGGACAAAGTGGTCTCAGACCAGGCGGACCCAGGCGATCACTACGGAATCCGGCTTCGCCTGCGAGGAGATCACCTCATAGCTGTCCAGAGAGGCCTCAAGTTCGTTCAGCGCCTCGCGCTGCCCGACCTGCCCAAGAGAAAAGCGGACCCCAACAGCAAGCGAAGCAGGCATAAGGCGAATAAGCAGCAGGAAGCGATCCAGCGCGTGGAACGGAACGCATCGGATGAAGAAGCCCCGACTCCAGCTGGGGTCGAGAAGCCGAAAGAGGTATTCAAGCGCAGGCCAGTGCATTGTGCATGGTTGCCAAAGGGATGCAGGGTCAGGGACGATACTGAGGACGTATTCGGCGAGTGCGAGTCTAGCTTAGCGGACGACGTGATCAGCGAGAACTCCGAAGGCGAGGAGGTGAAGGCGAACCCCGCTCGGCGGAGGAGGTTCTCGACCTAGCGGCTGACGCGCGGGACAACCTGTGGCGCATCAAAATGAATCAGGCTGTGTCGGAGGACCGCGCTGCATGGAGACGTCCCCTCGACTGCGCCAAGCCAACTGCAGCATGCCAGTTCGACGAGGGGCCCGCGAGGGAGCTGGGTGCGCAGCACGGTGCTTGGATACACGCGTGCGACCAGTACTACGTCACGATCTTGCAGGTTCACCCCGACAGGAGGAAGACATTCTGCGGCAGGGGCGAGGAAATACGCATCACCAATTTCACGGCCTAACTCAGCGCAGATGTGCCAGCGGACAGCGACCAGTCTATCAGGTGGTGGGGTAACCTTGCGTCTTACTTGCCGGAGCTGCAGCGTTGTGAGAGTGGCGAGGCGCGCGCCACCAGGCTCCCTGGCGAAAGTAAGGCCTTGGGCGGCGCGAGCCCGACTGGAGGCATCATCAAGACGACGGCGAAGCAGAAGCACAGATGGAGGGAGGCCCCCCACAACATCGGCGACATGCGTATGGACCAGTTGCAGCACCTGGGCGTTGCTGCACTGGCCACGGCGAAGAGGGGCAAGCGCGCGGAGGTGAGCGGCGCGCTGCCGGCGTACACCAACTGGGTACAGGAGCAGGAAGCAGCTGGCAGTGGCAAGCTCCACCGCCAATCAAGGGACAAGCCGAGGTGCGACAACGAGGTCAGGGACAGTGGGGCCACGGCCGCGAACATGATCGAGTACATGGACGCCAAGGGCAGGTATTGGCAGAAAAAATAGACGACTCACTTCAGCCACGGGGCCATCCTCGAGAAGCTGGGGATCACCAGGGAGGCCGCGGCCGCCGAGGGCTGGGCGGCCATCGAGATCGAGGACCTGGGCAGCGCCATCGAGTCGATGGCGAAGAGCAAGGCGAAGGGGATCGAGCAGATGGGCGCGCTGGCTTTCAAGTGGCTTCCGCCGAGCGCCAGGGAGGAGCTGCGCAAGCTGGTTGAGGAGATCGAGAGGATGGGCACGTGGCCGCGGCAGCTCATGGTCATGCTGGTCAGCCTGCTCAGGAGGGATGCGGGTGGCGATCGCGCGATTGGATTGCTGCCCGCAGTGGTCAAGCTGTGGTCGAAGATGCGCAGCGAGTACACCAACGACTGGGCCGCGCACATGGCTGGCAAGTGGGACGCAGCAGTGGCGGGCAACAGCACTCTGAAGGAGGCTCTCCTTCGGTCGTTTGCCGACGAGGTGCTGGATCGGGCGCCCATGAAGGTCTACGCCGTCGCCGCCCTGTGGGACCCGGCGGAGTTCTACGACACGTTGGAGCCCACCCGCTTTCTGGAGGAAGGGGCTTCGTCTCGGCATCCCAGCTTGCACTTTGCACCTGGAGATGCTGAGCCACCTGGGCACGCGCCTCATCGGCGAGAGGTCGGCGCGCGCGGAGCCCATCGCCCCCGACGAGTCCACCTGCGCGGGCGCAGGCGTGGCATCGACTTCGGCAGAGTGGCGCTGTGCGCTGTGCTCGAGAAGGTCAGCGCGAAGTACGAGCAGGTCAACGCGCGGTCGTGGGCGGACGACGCCGCGGCCAGGATGGAGGGCCCCAGGCGCGAGGTGGCCAGACAGCGGGCCTACGCGGGGGTGGGCTTCGCAGTTGGCGCCAAGAAGGCGCGGCTGACGCCGCCCGCGAAGTCCGCGCTCATCGGAGCGACGTGGACGTGGCGAAGGAGGTTGCGCCGAGGCTGCACTCGCGCAACATCGCCGTGGAGGTCGAGAGCCAGGCGCGCGACCTGGGGATCGACAGGGGGCGCAGCAACGCAGGTGGCAAGGACAAGCGCGCCAAAAGGACAGCCCGCGCAGACCGACAGGCCGCGCGCTGCTTGGAGATGGCGCGCAGCGGCCGTCGAGCGAGGGGAGGGGCCCGTGCGGTGGTCCAGCGTGGGTCGCTTCCTCGGGCAGCATGCCCCTGCAAGTTTTTCGGGGTGGCGCCGAGCAGCGCCACGAAGTGGAGGGGGGGGCTGACTGGAGTCGTCGCCCCGAAGCTGCGAGGGCGGTGTCTCGCCACGCCCCTGCAGGTGGAGATCGCGAAGAGTGACCCTGCTCTCGGCGCCGCCTTCGCACTGCTGGACTCCTGGATGCACGTCGTCAGCGACGGCCGGAGGCGCAAGAAGGCTGAGCTCAGTTGGCCGAAGCGCTGGAAAGGGGGCCACGGGCGTCACGAGGGCCATGGTCAACACGCTGGTGGACCTCGACGGGGGCCCGAAGGGCCCGTGGCACTGGGTGTCGGACGCAGGCGAGGAGTTCGGCGGCAGCGACCCCACGGGCTTGGATGGCGACCTGGACATCCGCGGCCTAAGACAGGCCCTCAGCGACGCGATCGAGAAGCGGCAGCGGGCATCAGGCGGCCAACCACTACGCGGGCAAAAAGTTGGAGGACGGCGCGGACTTGCGCTCAACCAGAGCCCTGACCCGCAAATTCAAGGCGAAGGGCGAGTATGACAAGGTAGGGCCGCAGCTCGCTCTCTTCACAGGAGGGGCGTGGCCGAGGCAGGGGGTCGCTGACTTGGGCATCGAGGTCGGAGACGTGATGTGCCCAAGGTGCGGTGAAAAAGGCCCGAGTCATGGCTGCATCGCTCGTGGAAGTGCAAGTGCAACGAGATCATCGAGGATTGCAAGGAGCCGGAGAACCTCATCGAGCGGGCCATCAGCCAGGAAGATGTGCAGCCGTGCCTCTGGCTCAGGGGCAGTTTGCCCAAGTCGCAGACAACGGTCAGCCCGCCTCCCGAGCACGAGAGCGCCTTAATCGAGCGTTTCGGCGAGGTCAGTCCGCGCCCGAGCGAGGGCGGCCCTGGCTCCAGCGAGTGGCTGATCGCGGCGGGGGGCGCATCGGGTGGCGAGCGCACGGCGGACCCAAAGCTGATGGGGGATCGCTTGGGGCTGGGTCAAGAATGCAGACGACGGAGATGAACGAGCCGATGTTCGTGGTAGGCGCCAGGGGCGCGCTGGCAGGATGGAGGCAGAGCGTCAACAGGGGTGAGCTCACAGCGCTGAAAGACATGCTCACAGCCGCCAGCGGGTACCAGAGGATCAGGTACAACGGCCGACTCTGCGTACGTCATGAGAGGAGTGCTCAAACTACGGCGTGGGAAGCTGTCCAGGACGCACGTGGGGGCGCTGGTGCGAGGTTCGCGAGCTGATCAAGGGGAAGGAGATGGACCTCGTGAAGATCGAGAGCCACAGGAGCGCGAAGGACGCGGTCGACGCGGGCGTGGACCCCACCGACTACATCGGCAACGTCCTGAATGACGATTTCGTCGGCGGCATCATCGAGCGGGTGCAGGTGGCCAGGGCGCAGGCGCGCACGCTGGGCTTCGCCGAGGGGATATCGCCGCCCTCGTGCGGTCCCGCGGGCTGGCGACGCTCCAGGCCGCGATCAAGGTGGAGCCGTCGGCAGGGCCGTCGCAGAGCGAGCGGCGAGACGCCAATATCCAGAAGAAGCGGGGAAACAAGCAGCTGGCGGAGACGAAGCACGTGATCACGCACGACGTGGACGGCAAGCACTACGGGTGCAGCAAGTGCGGTGGCCGAGTGCCCATTCTCAAGGCGGCCGCGTGGCTCATGGAGGAGTTCGTGCCCGTCGAGCGGACGAAGGCGAGCACCCACGGCGCGGCCTCCAGCAGGGCGCAGGTCGGCCACCAGAAAATCCACGCGAGCCACCTCAGCACGTACCACGACGAGCTGTGCCTGCACTGCTGCCAGCGGTGCGGCTGCATCGCGAGGGAGAGAGCATGCGCGACCTGGCGCAGGAGTGTGCAGGCATCCCATAGCAGACTGGGAGACAGAACCTGTCGCGCATCGAGAAGGGCCTCCAGCCTGGGACGTCCAAGATGGCGACGGACTGGAACAACAGGACGCTGGGCAAGAGCTGCTCAAGTGCTACGAGGTGAAGGGCGCGCCGTTTGCGCGCTCTCGCTCGGCCCCCAGCCTGGGGGATTGGTGGCGTAGCCCCTCCAGCACAAAAGTCGTCGTTGGCCGTCGTCGGCCGCCAATGGCCATTTTAGTCGCACGCTTCTGACGGCAACGAGGAATGTTTGAGCCCAGACTTGAGGGCCACTTCGTCGTACTCCTCCTTCCTTTTCCCCTCTTCGCCGTCGCCGTTGCCGTCGCCCCCCAGAGGAACAAACGATCCCGATGCCGTCACTGCCTGCAACCTCTCCCTGGAGCGCGTTCTGGCCAGGACTCGAATGGTCCGAAACTTCCTCATAAAAAGCCCAACATCCTTCTGCGCTGGGACTTCCAAAACCCACCGCTACAGCGGTCGGGGGGCCTCCTTCTGGTGGGAGGACTGGGGGCCGCCGCCGCCGATGTCCAGGACTTGCTGTAAAATGCTCCTCTGATCCCCAGGCGGCCTCGTTCACCACCATCACCCCGGGGATCCAGGCCAGCGGCCCCGCCAGGCCCGCCACCACGGCCCCCACGGCGGGGGCGCGGTCTCGGAGGCTGCGTGCTGCCTGGGCAGTGGAGGGAGCGCGAGGTGAGGGAGGAGGGAGGGAGGCGCAGGCTGGCAAGGGCTGGCCCTGGGGCAGAGGACTGTCCGGTGTTCGACTTTGCCTACTGGGCCGTAGCCTTTGCGCACGAGGTCAATGGGTGGCGAGGTGATTCGGAGCCTGGAGGAGGCCATGCGACGAAACCGCCTCCGTCCCCCCCTCTTTTTTCTTCTGTCCCCCTGCCTGGTCGCCCCCTCCCGCGGCTCCTCGTCCAGGTCCTCGTCCTCGTCCTCGACCTCCTCCTCCCCCGCATCGGAGCGGCGTGGGCCAGGCCATGGCCCGAGGACTGTCCGAGGACGGCTCGAGGATGGTCCCGGGCCGCATGCGCAGTGTGCCTGAAGCCCAAGGGCTCCACAACCTCGCCTTGCCACTCGTACTTCGCCACTGCACCAGGAGAACGCGGCTACCCAATATCGTGCGGATCCTCAACCGAGGCAGGGCTTCTACGAGAGCGAAGTTGGATGTGGGGGTCGTGGGAAAATGGATGAAGGGAGACGTGAACGAGGGAGGACCAGAGTAGACCATAGGTGCATCACCGATGCTGCAATACACCCTCCCGTCCCAAGTCCCCTCCTCATGCGCCCCTTTAACTGTTCCTGTTCAAAAACAAGAAGCCCCCCCCCTTGAACGACCAGCACAATTGGGCCTGCAATGTCTGCGAGGGTCCCTCTTTGTACAGACGTTGCCTTGCACCCGTCGGGCGCGTAATCGGGAACGCGGCATATCATGATCAGACCACCGTTCAACGAAGTGTCCAACGAGATCCCCTTTTCGAAGCAGGGCCGCCCCCGCCCGTGTAACTGCTGGACAGATGTACACCTGTGCTCTGGAGCGGCCAAGCGCCAACTCCAGGTAACAAAAACTCTCTGGATCCGTGCTATACTACATGCGTTGAGCACTCGTTCAAAACATAAGCGAAGCCTGCCGCGATAACTCAACATTGAAAATCAGTCCTCCTTCCTGCTGAGCGACTGCGCGCGGCGTTGCAGCGAGATCACCATGTTGAAAACGGTCAATGCTCAGTCCTTAAAGCTCGTGCAACATGTTGAAACGAATGAGCGCGGCGCTAAGGCGTAGACACTGGCTCTGCGTAGCCTGCGCATAAGCCCACCATAGACCTGCGCATAGGCTATAACAAGGTCTGCGGCACATGAGCCGGCAGGCCCTGCAAAGTCAATCGACAGGCCTGTACGAGGCCTACTGGTAGGCTGCGCATGAGCTTGTCATATGCCTATCGATAGGCTGCGCAAAATCTATGACAGACCCGTCGGCAGGCTGCGCACAGGCCTGTGAATAATCCTTTATAAGCCTAACGTGGGCCTATGCATAGGCCTGTACATGGGGGTGCCCGTAAGTCTATGCGCAGGCTGTGCACAGGCCCATGGCGAGGCGCCTGCCTCCTTGCAGGCTCACTGGAGGTCCACAACAGGCCTATGCACATCATATGCGCAAGCCTGTGGTAGGTCTATGCACAGGCTGTGCATAGGCTTTTCGCGGGGCGCCGGGCCCTTCATAGGCCCACCAGAGGCCCACCACAGGTCTGCGCATAGCCTGCGCACAGGCCTATGGCAGGTCCGTGCAGGCTAGCAGTAGGCCTATCGCGGGGCGCTGGCCCCTCCATAGCCCCTCCAGAGGGCTACAACAGATCTGTGCATAGTCAAGGGTCGTCGGCCCCTCCACAGGCCCAGCAGAGGCCTAACACAGGCCTGTGCGTAGCATATATGCACAGGCCTATGGGCCAATGGTAGGCCTGTGCGCAGGCTTTGCATCGGCCTGTCGCGGAGCGCCGACCACTCCACAGGCCCACCAACTTAGGCCTATCGCGGAGGACTGACCCCCCTATAGGCCCGCCAGAGGCCTACTTCAGGCCTGTGCATCGCCTATGCGTAGGCCTGTGGTAGTTCTGTGCCAGCGCTGGGGAGGGAGGGGGGGGCCCTGTTCAACCACCCCCCCTGAGGGGGAGGCACCGCCCCCTTTTTCGAACCGCCACCGTCCCTTGCATGTCAAGCCCCCCCCCAGTTCGACCCCGCCCCCCTTCCCAGCGTCAACAGACACCGCGCTTTCGTTGGTCTATGTGCAGGCCATCGGTAGCCACATCGCTGTGCGTAGCCTAACTATGCACAGGCCTATGGTAGGCCTATGCGCAGGCTGTGCATAGACCTATCGCGGGGCGCCAGTCCCTCCATAGGCCGCCAGAAGGCAACCATCCGCTTGTGCGCAGCCTAGGCACAAGCCTCTGGTAGGTCTATGCGCAGGCTGTGCATGTGCCCATGGCGAGGCACCGGCCTCCCTTTAGGCTCAATAGAGGCCCACTACAGACCTGTGCACAGCCTGTGCACAGGCCTGTTGTAGGTCTATGCGCAGGCTGTGCATCGGCCTATCGCGGGGCCTGTGCTAAGCCTGTGCACAGGTCTACTAAAAGGTCAGTGCGTAGACTATAGTAAGCCCTAAGATGCATAGGCGCGAGCCGTGTATAAGGCTGCCGATCGGCCAATAATAGGCCGATCGATAGGCTACGCATAAGCCTATAGTAGCCATGAGCACAAACTATCGTAAGGCCTTCGGTGCATGAGCCCGTAGGCCTATGCAGAACCTGCCTATAGGTCCGCAATTGGGCCCACGCATAAGCTATGCGAAGGCCACGCGTAGGCCTACCGTTGACCTTTAGGCAGGCTGCCCATAGACTCTATAGACCCACACGAGCCTACCACAGGCTATGCATAGGCTATCGGCGGGATTCTTGTTTGCTAAGACGATGGCCCAACTTGAAAACGAATCGCACTCAATCGGTAAAGCAAATACTTAATGTTAGCCCGTCCACGGTGCTGAAGCGGCAATTGCATTTGAGAACTGTTGCAAGCTTGTAAACACGAATGTGCGCGGCGTTCCGGCAAGACCTCATTTTGAAAACGGCCAGTGCTAAATACCTGAAACGGTTGCAACATGATGATGCAACTGCTCGCGGTGCTACGGCGAGGGACCCACTTTGAAAAGGAGCCGCCATTTTTCCATGAAGCTATTGCAAGCTATTAGCACGTGGGCGGCGCGTAGGCGAATAATCATTTTGAACACGACCTTCCTTCCGTCCCTGAAACAGCTGCAACGGTGTAAGACAATTGAGGTTGGAAGCTACGGCGACAGCCACATTTTGAAAAGTACCCACCTCCATACCCGAAGCTGGTTCCAACCTTTACAGACGAGTGTGCGCGGCATCAGCATTTTAAAATCGGCACCCCCCCTCCATCCGTGCAGCTGCTGCAAGCGCTCAAACGACCGAGCGCGCCGTTGAGGCGAATGCCGCATTCTGAAAACAACTGCAGGCTCGTCCCTGAAAACAGTTGCAGGCTTGTCGGGCGAATGTGCGCGGCGCTGACCGCCCTCAATCCCTGCAGCGCCTGCGAACGGTCCAGCTTCACGAGCGCACGGTGCCGAGAAAGAGAGAGGGCACCGTGCCGAAAGGGGCCCGCCCTCCGTCCCTGAAACTGGTGCGGACGCTTCGAGACGCTGCTCAGAACAGATGTTGGCAGCCAGCCCATCTTGAAGGCTTGATGCTGTTGCACACCTCGAGCTTCAGAATCACGAGTGATGAGGACGTCTCAGGCGAAGCGCCCGGCCCGCCCTGCCGACCCGCCTCGGGGCGCGGCAGGGAGTGATTCCACGCGGGAGGAGTTGGGAGGCGGGAGGATGAGGCAGGAGGAAGGTAATTAGAGGAGAAAGGTGGAGGCGGATGGGGGGGGGAAGGCAGTTGGGGGAAGGACATGGAGGAGGAGGAGGAGGGGGAGGAGGAGGGAGGAGGGAGGACAGAGGGATGATGGCGAGCCAGGGAGGAGGGGAGGGAGAAGGGAGGAGGGAAATAGCAGGGGGCGGGGAAGGGGCTGCAGGAGAGAGATGAGGAAGAACGAACAAGCAAATCCAGACTCCGGGGTGCTCGAACTGAACGTGTACTGAGATACTCAAAAGCGTTGAACACCCCCTGGCAAGATCTCCCGAGGACGGCAACAATCTTTCCGAAAACATGTTCCTCCTCTTATAGTGTATCCTCCGCCTCCTCTTTGTGCTCCTCCTTCGCCTCATCGGACATCTACTCCTCCTGGACACCCTCCTTATCCTCCTCCTCCTCATATTACCCTTTGACATCCGACGTCATGGCCAGAAAAAAAGCACGCGCAGCATATTGAAAAAGGCACAATCTGCGCGCCCAACGTTTCCTTTGTGTAAGATCCCTCGAACCCGATCGATCTGCGGGGGTCCCGCGTCCCGAATCAGAGCAAAAAACGGCCAATAATGATTCTTGTCACGACGCTCGGGGATCTTCTGACCCGGGTCAATCCAGACCCGGGTCAGCCAGGCCTTGCAGAATCCTGCAAGATCCTGCAAGACCCTGCACCCAAACCCGGGTCAATGCGAAGGAT